>JAOTQQ010000012.1:122319889-122342601 GCA_026546715.1 Gallinago undulata
GGTTCAAGGCCAGGCTGGATGGGACTTGGAGCAACCTGGTCTGGTGGGAGGTGTCCCTGCCCAGGGCAGGGGGTTGGGACTAGATAGTCATTAAGGACCCTTCCAACCCAAACCATTCTATGACTCTACAGAGGCAGCATTTTCATAATTCCAGATAATTTTAATAAATTTTGTGTGTTTTTCCATGGCTAGCTCTTATCCTCTGGCTTTCAGCTCCCTTAAATACCACCTTGGTGTATTATGTGTTTTCCCCTCCTCGACTTCTCTGCCCTGCCATGGTTGGAAATAGCTCTCAAGGTTGGTGTGAGTCTCCTGCTGCATTTGGCAAGCAATATGTCATACATTGTGGGGAATCATGAGACCAACAGAAAAGGTAGCACGTGGAATTGCAAGCATCATTAAAGGCATCGCTAACAAATCAGAGAAGGTATTCTGTTGATTAAAAAAAAAAATAAAAAATATGTAGTACTATTATCTCAGAAGGTTGCTGAGTACAACAGACATAGAAAATCTGAAAAAGTCATTGCTGAGGATCAATTTTTGCTCAGGAAAGAATTCAGACTGGGACAGATCCAAAGGAAGGGGACCAGGATGATGAGGGGAAGAAGAGATGCTGAAAGAACTTGGGTTGCTCAGCCTGGGAAAATGAAGGCTGAACGTAGGATACTTTGAAATAAAAACTTCTGAAGTTTTAAACCCCAGGCAGATGGAGGAGTTGGTGTAACTGGGTGTCAACATTGTCAGCTGGCCCTGGACAAGTTTTGCCTGGAAATAGTAAGGTCTTTTCTAACATTCACAGATTCTGAAGCACTATGATGATGAGAGGACCAGTACCTAAGCAGTTAAGACACCAGCAGATGAGTGGGATGATACCTCATGTCTGCTTGTGATTTGATTTGATGAGCCAGATTGTTCCTTCCTGTCTAAAATTGTGATGTAGATCATTATAATTTTAAAATCTTAGTAAAATATACACGTTGATTGGGGCAGCAAGCTCCAGGCACAGAGCAGATGACTCTGATCTGTTAAAATAGCTCACTTGGCCCACCCAACAAAAAAAAGCTTGAATTAAGCTTTTTCAATAATGTCAAAACCCAAATAACATTAGTGAAGCCTTCAGTTTTCTGAAAAGTTGTAACCGATCTGACTGCGCTGTAGTCTTTGGCAAATTATCTTGCTGATTGAAAGTTTCCCTTATTTTTGTATGCCTCAATTTGCTTTGGCCTGTGCTTTATAAAGGGACAAAAGGATAATTGAGAAGGCACAGAACGCAGCGTTGTTTTCGTCATTCGACCAGTGCAATGGTGCAATGCGTTTCTTTTGGAAGCACAAGGAAGAAAGTAAATAGTATGGAAACTCCAATCTGAGATTCACGTTTTTTACATGGACTTTTTCAAGTAATTTTCTTTTTCCATATGATAACATCTTCTAATTTTCAGGATATATTTAAATATAATTCTTATTTTTTATAGAATTAAATGTTATGAAGCATGGTTTGGAGCAGTAGAAGTTTCAAAGATGGAGCAGCAACAACTAAACTGCTGGATAAGTTAGAACTCTGGTATTTGTAAAGACAATCTATCCCTGAAAAATATGTTTTAAAGTATATTGCTTAATAAGCATGTTCTGTGTCAGCTGCTTACTCCAGTGTTTTATTCTGAAAAAGTAAGGTATGTATGGGAGTAGTTTGGGAAAATATTTTCCAGGGAATGAACAAGGCTGAGAGCTAACCGAATTAATTCTAAGTTGCTGATGCAAATTGGGGGAATATATTTTTCCCCTGATTACTAAATATGTTTAGCAAAAATCAAATTCATTAGTAAAGAATAAACACACATGCTATAATTAAACTGTATTTACCTTTGACGTATGACTGTTAGCCGAAAACATCCACAACTGGTGGTTATAAACTTTCTGATGAAAGTGTCTCCTGCCAAAACCCTGGTGTTCTGTTGAAGATTAAAGCAAATAACTTGTGGTTTCTTTATTATAGCTGGCTCTGACAGCGTATATAAACTGACGGGAAATTTCCATTGAATACATGGTGTTTCAGGATTCTGCTCGATGTGCACACAGTGAGGTTCAGTGGAATTTCGGCTCTAGCAGGAAATGGTGGGATGTAAATTGCCGAGGAGACAGGGATTGGGGGATGTCCTGATTCTCTCCAAATTCTGCAGAGGGAGAGGAGAGTACCTGGCTGCCTACTTCAGGCTTGGCACAAAAGAGTTTTTTTCTTTTCCTCTCCCTCCCACAAGAATCAAAAAGTAAAAATGTACTTGAAAAGAGAGTGTAGAGAGGTGGGGGTCGGTCTCTTCTCCCAAGGAACAGGTGATGGGACAAAAGGAAATGGCCTCAAGTTGCACCAGAGGAGGTTCAAATTGGATATTAGGAATAATTTTTACACTGAAAGGGTTATTGCCCATTGGAATGGGCTGCCCAGGGCAGTGGTGGAGTCACCATCCCTGGAGGGATTAAGAATCTGAGCAGACACAGCGCTCAGAGACATGGCTTAGTGATGGTTTGTGTCAACGTTGGGTTGATGGTTGGACTCGATGACCTGAAAGGTCCCTGCCAACCCAGGCAACTCTATGATTCTATGATTCTACCTTTCGGAGCAATTCTTAAACAGGCACGAAATGAGGTAACTGTGGAGCTGGAAGCAATAAAGCTGCATCAGGCAGAGGTTCCGCCTGAGCTCATTGCCCAGGTGTGGGGCCACGCTTCAGAGCCTGCGCTGCCCCCATAACTGTAAACTTACCTGCTCGGGGATGTCTAAGACACTGCTTTATTGTAATATTTAGACGTAACCCAAACGAATCATCAAAAAGCCAGAAAATATCAAAACTGAAGCTCTTTTGAGTTATTTTATACCTATTTATATGCAGTAGCATTCTTAATTACGCGGCAACAGTATGTTATTTCTGTGGGATCACTGCCTTGTTCACTGAACGTGCTCGGTGTCAGATAAATCCGAGCTGCACCGTGAATGACTGCGATGCAGAGCGTGGTCTGGTTCTACTCTGTAATGTCTGAGTGATGTCTTGTGAGACAGAGTGATGTCTGCTGCCTCTTGCACTGAAATGGGTCTGTGGTGTGCGGGGAATTTCCATTCCGTAATGACAGGACGAGGGGGAAGAGTTTTAAACTGGAAGAGAGGAGATTGAGATGAGATCTCAAGAAGAAATCCTTTGCTGTGAGGGTGGTGAGAGCCTGGAAGAGGTTGCCCAGAGAAGCTGTGGCTGCCCCATCCCTGGAGGGGTTCAAGGGCAGGCTGGATGGGGCTTGGAGCAACCTGGTCTGGTGGGAGGTGTCCCTGCCCATGGCAGGTGGTGGAACTGGATGGTCTTTAAGGTCCCTTCCAACTCTAACCATTCTACAATCCTATGATCAACTGCAAGATAAAGATGAGTTTTGTGGTTTCATGGAAATCTGGCTTTCTTCCCTTCCTTTGCCAGGGACTTTGTGTATGACTTGCTGGAAGTTCCTAAGGATGTCTTTATTTCAGTCTCTCACTGGTAAAATGAGGGGGTCATAGTACTCCTTGGTTAAACAGGGGTTTTCTTCCAGGTAGTGTATAAAGCTTTATGAAGCAAACTAAAAGCTAACAGAGCCCCAAATGAAACTCTAAGAAAGAAAGTGAAGTCTTTACTCAGTGTGGGGCTTGGCCAGTATGAAATAGAGGAGCCACAGTTTTGAAAAATCGGCATGAACAGTAATGTTGAACACTTTTTTTCTGTCAAGAGTGAAGGGAAAACAGTATGAGTTCGTGCAAGAATGAAAAACAACGCCATGCAAATTACTCTGGGCCATCTCAGGACTTTTGGATCCTGTGCTCGCAGACCTTCCACGATCTAGTGCAGCTTTCCATACTTTGTCCCTTCCACCTGTTAATGTATTTGAGAGTGCAGCAGTCTCTTTTCAATCACTTATCCTTAAATCAGTTGTCTAGAAAAATAAAGGAAAGGCCAAATCTTTGAGTGACTGGACTTCTTTCCTAGGGATGGACAAGGTAAGTTTTCTTTGCAGGTCTGTCACTGTCTTTCCAAATGGCTTGGGAAAGGCTTCTTTCTTCTTTGTGTCCCCGTGACTCTTCTCACCTGTGTCTCTTGTCTGCATTTAGGCTGACAATTTAGGCTGTCTGTTAGTAGAAATTTGAATAGCTCATAGCACACTGAAGGCCAGGTTTCCTCCAGATTATGTAGGCGTTAGCAAGTACAAGCAAAGGTGCTAACAAATTGGCTAATTAAATATGTAAAAGAGTATCAACTAGAAGCAGGTAACATTTAAATCGATAAATATATTAATTCAAAGAAACTTGTTTTGCATATACTGAAGTCAGCAGAGCCTCATAATACAGATTTACACTTTTGACGCCAGCTTTCTCATCTGACCAACAGAAATCATTACGAATTTCTCCCCAACTCTTTCAGAACCTGAAACTTCTCTCCTAGAAAAGTCCAATACTTTTCCAGGCATATTTTAGGGTCAGACCTGTGAAAACCCATAAACATTAATCCAAGTATCAGTTTGGAAAACACGTTGCTTAGTCATTGTGTACTTCAGCATTTCCAGTGGTAGAAAAGGAGATTTTTTCTCATTCTACATCAGCAGAGGTGTTTTGTGCCCAGTCCCTGGTTGTAAAATTGCATTCTAATAACTCAGTGCATGCTACAGTAGACATTAGACATCGAAAGTAATATTATTAAGTTTGTGTCTATTATGTTATCATTGCTGCATAAACATAATGTTCATTAGAACAAAATAATCCCTCAGACCTCACCCACTTGAATAAATGCAAAAGAACGTGTCTGTTGGTATATACCAACAGGCTATTACAACTCTGTGTTTTGCAGTTTTCATGGAAAATTGCAGGTTAAATTGTTGAGTGAAAAAACAAACTCTCTGAGGTGGTTTTTTTCATCTTTTATGCCATCCTATCCTGTAAACGTGAAAAGTAAAATCCCTTTTCTACAGCATGTCAAATAAAACAAAGAAAACACAAAGAAATAACAATATATTTTTTTCAAGTACGTATAGTTAACTAGCTCTCTATTATTTGTGAAGATCCTCATAACGGCTAAGTTATCTTCTTAATTTGTGGAAACCATATGGTATTGTACCAGAAATAATGTGGCCAGCAGGACTGGGGCAGTGACCATACCCCTGTCCTGGGCACTGGTGACACACCAACTTGAGGGCTGTGTCCAGCTTGGGACCCCTCGTGACAGGAAAGACACTGAGGGGCTGGAGCGGGTCCAGAGAAGGGCAACGGAGCTGGTGAGGGGTCTGGAGCACAAGTCTTGTGAGGAGCAGCTGAGGGAGCTGGGGGTGAAAAGGAGGCTGAGGGGAGACCTTCTGGCTCTCTCCAATTCCCTGAAAGGAGGGTGCAGCCAGGGGTGGTCAGTCTCTTCTCCCAAGGAACAGGCAATAGGAGGAGAGGAAACGGCCTTAAATTCCACCAGAGGAGGTTCAGATTGGATGTTGGGAACAATTGCTTCACTGAAGGGTTTGGTGAGCATTGGAATGGGCCACCCAGGGCAGTGGTGGAGTCACCATCCCTGGTGGTATTTAAAAGACAGGTAGATGTGGTGCTGAGGGATATGGTTTATTGGTGGACTTGGCAGTGTTAGGTTGATGGTTGGAGTGGGTCTTAAAGGTCTTTTCCAACCTCAATGATTCTATGGTTCTATGATCTGTTTTCCTAACATGGAAGGACTGCTCTTGGAACCCAGGTTAGCTTTGTCCTGCATTGCATTGCATTACATTGTGTGTATGTATCTCAAGTCTTGTGATAAAGATGAGGGGCACAGTCCTCACTTCACTGCTTAAAAAACTGAGTTGAGAACACTTCTTGGCTTTTAGCTGAAATAATATTTGTTCCCTTCATCTAATTCTATCACCTGGCAATCAGAATTTTTGAGTCTTATGACCAGTGATACTTGAATGAATTTTGAATTTTGGGGAAAGTCATTCTTATAATTTTATAGACTTCAGAATTACCATCTGTGCCTACAACCAGCAGTGAAGTTTTAGATTCAGCAGCTCTAGGGCACTTCCAAAGTCTGGTTCTTCATGGATATTAGACCCAGTGACAGCTGCAGCAATGACCAACGCTGCTCCATCACACCCCTGGGGAAAGGGCTTGCTTCAGCCAACTTTATAGAATTGTTTTTCCTTTTTACTTTGGTAGGGAACAAAAGCTATGGGACACTCTTCTATTTGGAAAAGGTGGAGGGACATTAGTTAGAAGTTTAGGATGTATTTTAAACAAGAAGATAAAAAAATGTCCCTGAGAGTAACAAATAGACTGGAGTACATCTGGTACACGTGGTAGTCTGAATGAAAAGAGATGCTGGTGGTAGAAAGGGTATTATTTGAAAAGGAAATATATAGTTGATAGGGCCTTCATGTTTCATAGGATCATAGAATAGTTTGGGTTGGAAAGGACCTTTAAAGGTCATCAAGTCCAACCTCCCTGCAATAAGCAAAGACATCCTCAACTAGATCAGGTTGCTCAAAGCCCTGTCCAACCTAGCCTTGAATGTCTTCAGACATGGGGTAGCCACCACCTCTCTGGGTAACCTGGGCCAGTGTCTCACCACCTTAATTGTAAAAAATTTCTTCCTTATATCTAGCCTAAATCTACTCTCTTTCAGCTTAAAACCATTACCCCTCATCCTATCACAACAGGCCCTGCTGAAAAGTCTGTCCCCCTCTTTCTTATAAGCCCCTTTTAAGTATTGAAAGGCTGCAAAAAGGTCTCCCTGGAGCCTTCTCTTCTCCAGCCTGAACCACCCCAACTGTCTCAACCTGTCCTCATAAAAGAGGTGCTCCAGCCCTCCGAGCATTTCTGTGGCCCTATTTCTCAGAGATGAGATAAATACCTTCTTGGCTTCTGTATTTTGTTCTTATGTTTTAAGCTGTAAGTCCTGTTCAGTTTATGTCCGATTCAAAATAAGGGCTCAAAGTAAGAAGATGGCCACTCAATCCATTAAGACACTCTCATAATATTTTGGCTGCAAGTCCAGTAATATTTGCTATGTCACATAAAAGTGGATTTAAAATGCTAATAAATGGAGTTCTTTCCCCTTAGATCTTTCGCACCTTCTTAGCACATGGTAAATATTATGTAAAATGGTGGAGGGTAAGACTACTTCTCTTCCGAGTGCATAAGAGGATGGATGGATTTAATTCATTTTGGATATCTGACCCGAGTAGATGCTCCTACCCAGGGCGAGCCACTTACCCCTCTAGTCTGTCCTCTGCAGCCCTCACCCTGATCTTCACTTTTAAAGGATATTAGGTAGCAGGGGAGGAAAGAGCTGCCCGTTTCATTCTGCACAGCGCTTTAGAGTCAGTCAATCAGCTTAGCAATGTCTTATTTTATGAATTCCCACCGAATTCTAAACTTTCCCAGTAAAGTTATATGCCACCTTCACTTCCTTTGCTCCCATGGCCACCCTTCCAAGCCACGTCTCGCAGGGCTCGTGCCCGGACCTGGTGGGCAACACCTCGTCCTGAGCTGCCCTTGCTGTGATCCCAGGGGCTCCCCCCCTGCTCGCCCTGATCTGGAGAACACCACACAGATAATGAGGGCTTCCAATTCTCTTCCCAGGGATTGTTTCCCACTGCATTATTTTGATTATAAAATACTGCTGTATCTGTACATATGTATCAGAGTGTCACAACTTACATACCAATATGTATTAGCGCTTCTTCAATCAAGCAAAAACTTGCACCGTTTTTTTTTTTTTCTTCTTTAGCTCCTGCTTCATTACTTGTGATTCATCATTTCCAGTGTTTTGTTCTGATAAATCTTCAACGCGGTTTCATTTTTCTGCTATTATACAGTGTCAACTAGCTCACAAAACCAGAAGAATAGTTATTAAAATGTTCACGCTTCACAAATAATATTTTGACTGTTGGATAGATATAAAAGTCCAGTAGGAAAAATATTCTGACATGATTTGTAACATGCTATCTTTCAAATGGCAAAAAAAAATATCAAAATATAATTGAAACAGCCTGCTCATGATGCAATCCCCTTCCCAATTTCAAATGAGTGAAGGAAGCACACAGTGTGCATTTTTCTGTGAATCTCAGTGCTTAGATCTCCACAATATATCTATGGAGGCAGACAGTTAAGCAACTTTTCACAAAAGAAAAATAGAAAACAAATTTTGTGATTGTTGGGATAGCGTGTGACTTGGAATTCATTACCGAAAGTATTTCTATATATGCTTAACCTTAGTACATAATTATGAGATGAATTTTACCTGTGAGATTTTGCAGGACTGGGGCCATCATGTTTAATGGAATGGGAGGGTGAAGGTGGAACTGTGAAAACACAAGTCTGCTTGTTAAAAGAGAACCATTAGTTTAACACAGGACGCAGAAAATATACTGAAGAGATGAGAAATCCCTCTTGTTAAATGTTTATGATGTGTGCCTTGTTCAAAAAGCCCAATGTTTAGCTGTCCCTCTCCCTCTACAATGTGTTGACCAGATTTTTCTCTCCAGATTCCTTTGGGCATGGAAGATACTTTGTGTAATGTAAGATTAACAAAACAGCATCTGAATGAAACGCTGATCGACTTGTGCATGAAATACAGTAAACAGCCCCTTTTCTATATATTCGCTGTAATATAAGAAGTGAGACATGATAGACCTGTATGTCTAGAATATACTCTTCTGCATGGGCATATATGTCTGAAAATAAAATATACGCATGAATATGTTATATAGGTGTCTTTCTCCTCCCCGCAAGGTTAAGGTATCTGATTAAATCAAGCTCTGTTCTTTCTGTTCCATCCATCACTACCAGCAGATAGCAGAAACAGCCCGCGCCTTCAGAAATATATTTTTTTTGTTTGTTTTTATGATGTGTGAGGCAGAGAGAAAGAAGGTTTAATTTAATCTGTTGGATTGACTTTGCAGAGATGATAGTAACAGGAGCAGTATCTTCAGCTAAGTAACCTGAACAAACATGACATGGAAATCAGAAAGGAGTTTATAAATACAATACTTAAGCCCCACTTCTACCTTCCCCTTTTATAAGGATACTTGAACAAGCCACCTCCTATTACAAGCAAATTTGCCGTAAGCAGGCTGGTGGTTTTTCTGTTGGTGGTGGTTTTTTTGTTGTTGTTGTTTTGCTTTTTATCCTTCTATTTCTCTTTTCCTCGCTTCTTATTAACTTTCTGGAAGATCCCTTTGATGTACGTGCTCATATTATTTAGTGAATTTTCCATTTGGTTACAAGTAAAAATAGAAGACCCAGAGCAGCTATAATGTGTTTTGGTCTATACCGAATCTAGTCCTTCAAGGCAGTTATTGCTCTGCATTTGGTTTTTTACAGTGATACATATTTATTTAATGAAACTGTCTTAGCAATAATTCAGGTTCTGAGGAACAATTTTCTAGTTTAAAAGCTTTTTAAATTGGAAGTGAAATCAGAAGGGTTTGATTTTTAATGACTTTTCCATGTAGCATGGTTTGGTTTGGATGCCAATAAAATTCAGAGTAAAAGGAAATTTAGGGTATACGATAGTGATAGAAACAGCATGTGTTTCTTTGAGACCTCTACCTCACCTCTTCCCCGCCCAAATAAACTCAGCCCAAATTTGAGTTGCAAATTAAGAAATGCCGAATCCTAACCCTTTTCCCGTTCAGCCCTCACTTGCAGTGCTTGCAGACTGACATATTTTCTCAAATTAGAAGTAAAAACACTTTTGAGATTCTAACTAGGTCTATGCAAACAAATTATTAATTTCAAGCGCAGAGTAGCTGTTTAAAGTATTAGGATTTCACTTCTGGTTTTAATTCAGTTTCACCCTAGCGTGTGACTGTCAGTGTACCAGCAACCTCAACTCTTTCTTTATGAAGACAGTCCATCCCTTACACTTCTCATTCGTATCTGCATCCACCCTGGGAAGGACTCCAGTAGCTGAGGCAGTTAAAAAGCTTGAAATGCATTTTATAGACACTGCAAATGTAACTTGGGGCACGCCATAGTTTTCAGAGTGTACGGGAAGAATTAAGGTGGAGGATTTCAGCTACCTCTGTGTTATTTCCAATTACAAAGGTGAGTAATTTCCAATTGCAAGTGTGAAGCTGAGCCACTGCGTAATTTTACCAGCTTCCTCCACTACAACAAATGGTTGTTGGGGATTTTTGTTGTTGTCTGTGAATGACAATTTAGTTTGCTGCTTCTGAAGAATTATGCACCTTAGATTTCCACAAGGCAAGAGTAAGACTTTGGGAAATGTTTGCTCAAGTTTATACATGTTCCTCTACAGAAACACTACAACAGGAAAAACTCTCCTCCGCCAGGTCCGAGCTCTGGTTCTGATTTTATGTTACCACACTAGTGTAAAACTTCTGTAGTCCATGTGAGATCCTTCCTCACATAGTCACTAATTGTTGAAATTACCCTAGGGGTATAAAAGTAGAGATTGACAGTATTCAGAATTCACTGATATGGAATGTCAGCTTTATAAACTTGTTACTTAACGTACTCTTCAAATTGTCAACTATCAGCTTTTCTGCTTCCTTGCCAAGCTATTCTAACTGAGCACTGACAAGTTTTAGTAAGGAACACTGTCATGTTTTTTGCACTTTAAGAAAAGTTGGTTCTGCCCAGTTCTGAAGTCCTCGTGGGTAGCAATGAAATGGACATGGTACAGAGAGAAGCAATGGTGTTATGCTAAAGCTCCCATGTTAACCTTATTAACGGAAGTTAAATACAGGATAATTTAGCAATGACTGCAGTATATAAGAACAGATGGCTGGTGGATGACTTCCTTCTGTGTACTGAAAAATTCCAATTAAGGCAAAATTAAATGAATTAATAATATCATAAAACTGCTATTCCACTTTTTTACTATGGATTATGCCCTCCTTAGCAGGGAAAATTGCATTAATTGCTTCAAGAAAGGAACCATTCAGTGGCTGCAGAGGACTTGGTGGTGAACTGTTCCACTTCCTGCCATGGCACAGTTATGCGTAATGTGACCACATGGAATTCACAAATCGTAAGCAGAAAAACAATGCAGCAAGCTTTTTTGCTCAAAAACCAAAGCACACTGTCATTTAAGTAACTGGAGAATCTCTAAGAACTGTATCATAGTATAAAAGTTTTATCCATGCTGGGTAACCACTGGTAAGGAGTATGTGTAAGAATATCTGACGTTACACTCATTAGAGGATATTATTATGCTTGGTGCATTGCATAGTCAGCAAAAATGTCCTTACACAATGTTCCATAAGCAGCACTAAATTTGATCGTACTAATAAGCCTTCTCTACATATAGTAGATCACAATTTTGGAGCTAGAGAGGGTCAAAAGTGAGTGAGGAACTATCTTATCACTTAACAACTATCTTTCACATTGTTTATTTCCATTGTTAGCATTTTGCTGTATCCTTAAATAGAATATTTTGACCTTCATTTCTATGAGAGGTTAATTCTTTCTAGTGAGTGAGAAACTGAATCAACGCTTGCTGCTCTGTAGGCTTCTGTGACGCCATCTTGGCCAGGCTTCTGGGGCCTAGTTGTGCTCAGGACACAATAAGGGTACAATCTATATGCACACTGAAAACAGTGTCATTATTGTGTGACCAAAGGGTGGATTTTCACTTCTTATTAATTATTTTTGCAAGTGTTTCATGTCCAGACTCGCCTCACATCTGGTCTGGTCTGGTCAGATATGCGTCTCCACCCAGGTAAGGGCTTGAGGTAAATTCTGAAGCAAAACTGAGGGTTTTTTTAGCTTTCACAATGTTTTTGTTGGCTCTGGCATGGACAGGTTGGGTACCTGGCACGCAGCCTCCATGTGACGTATCGCCCACCTGCCCAGCTGTAGTGCATTGGGTATAGTTATAATAATGATGGTCCTGCCTTCAGGCCTGTCGCCTCCTATAATCACAGAATCATAGAATCACAGAATGGTGGTGGTTGACAGGGATCTCTGGAGATCATCCAGTCCAACACCCAGGCAGAGCAGGGTCCCACAGGAACATGTCCAGGCGGGTTTGAACGTCTCCAGAGAAGGAGGCTCCGTCACCTCTCTGGACCGCCTGTTCCAGGGCTCTGCCACCCTGACAGGAAAGAAGTTCTTTCTCATGTTTAGGTGGAACTTCCTGTACTCCAGTTTGTGTCTACTGTCGCTTGTCCCGTCACTGGGCACCACTGAGAAGAGCCTGACCCCATCCTCTTGACACCCACCCTTTAGGTATTGCTCAGCACTGAGAAGATCCCCCCATCAGTCTTCTCCAGGCTAAGCAGCACGAAGTGCCTCAGTCTTTCCTCATCAGACAGGTGCTCCAGTTCCTTGACCATCTTGTAGCCTTCACCGGACTCTCTCCAGCATTTTCCTGACCTTCTTGAACTGGGGAGCCCAGAACTGGACCCAGTGATCCAGATGGGGCTTCCCCAGGGCAGAGCACAGGGGGAGGATGACTTCTCTCCACCTGCTGGCCACACTTGTTTTAATGCACCCCAGGACGCCATTGGCCTTTTTGGCTGCAAGGACACATTGCTGGCTTGTGGTCAACTTGTTGTCCCTAAGGACTCCCAAGGTGTCTCTCTACAGAGCTGCTCTCCAGCAGGTCAGCCTCTGACCTGTACCAGTGTGTGGGCTTATTCCTCCCCATGTTGCTCTCCTCCCTCTACAGTTGCTACATGAGAAGTTCATGAGAAGTTCATGTCTTCTCTATAAACTATGCAAGCAAACAAGATAAATGAGCTGTGCACATCTACATGTTTGCTATAGGTGGTCTAGTGAATTCCACTCATGCACACTACTAAATTCTCCATGGAACACTTTCCTCTTTTCAGTGTTTCTTGGCAGCATGAATTGTTTGGGTGTGTCTATCAACCATGTGGAAAGCATAGAAGAAAGCACATTAGACTGGGATTGGACCCTGACTCGTGTTAGTTATGATATGTCTACAAAGTTTGAAACAACGGCAGTGGCATCCCTGTAAATATGTGAAAATAACATCAGAGAAACAAAAATTAATCAAGGCAAATCTCTTAAACTGAACTTTATGAGAAAACTTGATGGTTTCGTCGGTGTTAGGTTGATGATTGGACTCGATGATCTTAAAGGTCCCTTCCAACCCAGGCAATTCTATGATTCCATGATTCTATGTTGTCAGTTACAGAAGACAAATAGTTATGTGGCACCTGACATTTTGTAGTACAAGGATTTTGATTACGCCACAAAGGCAAAGTGGAATCCTTAAAGGCATAGATATTTGACTGTGCAGCTAATGAAATGGCGACAATTGTCCATACTAGATGACAGCATTAAGCCTCTATACCCATGACTGTAGCAGGAGCTCTGGAGCCCCCAAAGGAGATGAGTGATGTGGCTCCTTAGCATGGAAATGTGCTGCTGGGTTGTTGCAGCAGCAGGAGATCGTAAGATCAAGAAGCTTAATAGCTTTGGTACAAGAGGCAGCGCTACATTAACTGCAGTAAAATGCAAGAACTCACTGTATGTTCACAGCACTGCAAGCCCCCTCCCTACACGGAAAACTGGGCTGGAAAACTGCAGGTCTGTAGGGTTTGTGAGCTAAGTAAGGTTTACAAGAGTCTTACCGTGTGTCACTTCAGACAGTGGTTTTATTTGAAAAATAGTTTTTGTCGTCCTGAAAATTTTGCCTACCAAAATATTGTCTCACATGACTGCCAGATCATCAAAGTTGCTTTACAGCATGAGATGCAGAGCTAAAACCGTAAACCTATTTTTGAAGCAGATTTTTCAACATGCTAAATGTTTTTCATGTGTTAAATATTTTGCTTTCACTTATTTTCTCACTGTTTCAAACATGACAATTTTTACCTTGTTATTTGTGGTGCATCTTCATACCTTTACTTTGTTACTCTCATCCTTATTTGCATGGTAAAGGTAAGGATTAAAACAAAGGATGAAAGATTTTTATTTTCATATAGTAAATCATTAGAAAATTTTGTTTTTTTTACTTTTTAGCCACATTTTAATTTTTACTGACAAAAACAGTAATGCAAAAGCTTTCACAACGTATTTTACAAACTTGAAGCTTAACATGGAAGATAAAATAAATTCCATCTCAGATATTACACAAGACGCTAATAAACTACTCGCCCTTTTACTTACCTATGTTTGTGACAATACTCACTGTCACAAACTGGCATGTTAATTCAGGTTCTTTATCCTTTATCCCTTATCCCTTTTCAACACCACAGACCTGTTTTACTGAGGTAGGTCTCCATGGAGAGGGGATTGGAGTCTAGTGCCTCTAGTTTAGAATCATAGAATCATAAAATTGCCTGGGATGGAAGGGACCTTTCAGATCATCGAGTCCTGATGTCAACCCAACACTGATAAAAACCATCCCTAAACCATGTCTCTAAGCACTATGGCTGCTCAGATTTTAAATCCCTCCAGGGATGGTGACTCCACCATTGCCTTGGGCAGCCCATTCCAATGATTAATTACCCTTTCCGTGTAAAAATTATTCCTAATCTCCAATCTGAACCTCCTCTGGTGCAACTTGAGGCTGTTTCTTCTTGTCCCATAGCCTGTTCCTTGGGAGAAGAGTCTGACCCCCCCTGGCTACACCCTCCTTTCAGGGAGTTGGAGAGAGCCAGAAGGTCTCCCCTCAACCTCCTTTTCTCCAGGCTGAACACCCCCAGCTCCCTCAGCCACTCCTCACCAGACTTGTGCTCCAGACCCCTCACCAGCTTCGTTGCCCTTCTCTGGACCCGCTCCAGCACAGAATCACAGAATCATCATGGTTGGAAGGGACCTCTGAGATCCATCTCAGTCTTTCCTGTGGTGAGGGGCTCAAAACTGGACACAGCCCTCAGTAGTATCCTTTTTCACAGCCCTGTTTTTCTGAGGAAGGTCTCCACGGAGAGGGAACCGGGGGTCTATTGCCTCTATTTTGCATCCCCTCTCAGCCTTTTGGCCGCCTATAGCTATTCCACCCTGATCCTTAGCTGCTGAAGGTTTCTGAGCAGCATCAGCAGCTCTCCCTGCCACCCACTTGTCTCCTACAGCTTCTCCGCTGTCTCCGGCTTGTTTTTCCACCTTGGAATACAGCTGTTTCTGCCCCAGAGTGAGCATGCGTTCTCGGTACCTGTACCAGCTAATTTGCTGTGTCTCTGTCAGGTCGGGGCTGGTTGCCTGAGGGTAACTTTGCCTCAACAGCTTCTTTCAGACCTGGTTCTATGAGCAGCATTTTGAGCTCTTTTAAAGTCTTTCCTACATATTCCAATTTTCTTTCTGAGAATAATTGTTCACATTCCAGTTTACCAAGTTCAGAATATGTTTTTCACTGCCTCGTTTTTCTTTGCATAAGTCATTTCTTTTTTTTTCAAATGAAATTCCTTTACACAGTTTTTTTTTTTTTTTTTTTTCTGGGGAAATTCTGCCTTTTCTCCAGTGAAGGGTTTCTCACACTTTGCTGTGTTTTGGTTTCTGTTTCCTCGCACACTGGCACCTCATGCTTGACAGAAAGCTTTGTTTTTCTGCCTTACGTGGTTTTCCCCAAAATGAAAAAAAACCCCAAACAAATAAAACAAACAACAATCAAATCCTGCCCCCCCACCCCCACCCAAAAAAAATAAAAAAAACACAAAACCCCACAGAAAACACAGAAATAAAAGATTCTGTGCATCCTGTGGAGGTGACAGGGCTTACAAGTAGACCTACCTCTCACTTGATATTGACCATTTGAATGAGAGCTAATAAATGCTCAACACCTTCCTTGTCTGTTGCATTAAAGAAAATAATCCTGTGGGTATTTATTCATCTCAGAAAATTACACAAAATTATCTGGAGTGGCAAATTTTTACTAGTGGTGTCATCTGGCACCAGAAAAGCAGACTTCCACACCCTTTCCACTCCTTTTATTCCAAGACCTCTTGGCTTTTTACAGTAAATGGAAAGGCACAGCAGAGACCCTGTGTCCACCTTCCATCCTAGAAACTCTCTACATCCCCACTGCAGAGAGCGGCAAGCACTCTGAAAAGTGTTAATTATCTTCACACCGCAGTATTCCTGGAAATCCCGTGACCACAACCACTTTGCACGTTCGGAAGTGCAGCCAAGATCACAGATTTCAGCATTGGGCTGTTCAAGGCTCGTTCTTAGATTGGGATCATTTGAACATGTGTGTGGACCTACTCCTTGCCCTACCAGCTTTCGAGTTTGCATTAGCCTTCTCTCATAGCCATTACCTTAAGAAGACCTTGACAGCAGTGGCTTCCTCCCAAGCTCTCTTCCTCTGGATCCCTGTTCAGGCATGTTGGTAGGAAATTCCAGGTCTTGAAAGAAATACTAGTTTATACCTGGGCACTCAGATCCGTCAAAACTTGTAACAGCTCTAGTTATGGAGAGGGATAACAACAAATAAGCAGAAAGTCCTCAGCTATTAGAGGCTACAGGCACAATGGTTCTTTCAGCAGGAAATTATATCCCTTTCCAATTTCACATATCTTGTTCATTTGTCAAGATATACTTGACCAATTCTTCTCATCTTCTAATTTTTTCTCAAGAGTTTTGCAATTATTTTGAGGTACTAATAGCTGAAGGAATGTTTCAGAATATAAGAATTGCGTTCTAAGCCCTTTTTAATGCTGCAGACATGGCCGCTAGTACTGCCTTCATGGTCGTGGTGTTACAGAGGTAATCAACGTTGCAATGCTTTAGTTTCCCTAAGGAGGTCCAATCCACAACTGACAATGTCCTGTCTGAGGGAAAAAAAAATCTATTCAGTGATGAAGTGCTGCAGTCATTAGGCAGCAACATTGCAATCAATGTAAATCTTCCATTGGACCAACAAAAGAAGGTAAAAGTATGATCGGTGCCCTGTGAGGCCTAATTTCCTTCAGCTTTCTTTCTTTTTTTCATACTAATTAAAGGCCAAAAAAGCTTGTGTACTGAAGAAAAGTTCTGGTTCAGGGTCATTGGCTCCCTGTTCGTCAGCCCTGAGACAGATCTTTATGGAAGGTCCATTGAAAAGTCACAAAGCGATTTTCCCTTTCACTCTACATCAGCATCTTCTCCTGTTCTATACCTTTTAATGAACAAGTTGTCCTGCTTCCACGTGGAGCAGCTCTTTGACAAGCGGTGACAAGCCGCTATTAGCAAACAGTTACACCGACCAAAATTTTATCTAGAACCTCCAAATCCTACTGGTGTTTCTTTGGCTGTGCTTCCTATAAGGCCATACTGTAACAGGATTTGGACACGCATTTCTGTTAATCTCAGGAGAGAGCATTCTGCAATGGATATTTCATTAAAAAAAAAAAAAAAAAGAAGAGAGAGAAAAAAAGGAAACCAAACCAAAACCCCACAAAGGCTGGAGGTCTGTATTCTTTCAAAGAAGCTTTGAAGGCTTAATCAGCAATCTGAATAACGAAATCTTGACCTCAGCTCCTGCTTTCTTTATCCCTATTAGTGGACATTCTTCTCCAGAAAGATCTTAAATACGTTTAAATTAATTAATCAATGCTCTGTTCTGAAGTGTATTATCTGGTCCCACCACTTTTGTGTCATCTGCAAACAATGAAGGGGCACACAGTTCCTTCTGTCATATCATTGACAAAGACAGTAGAAAGTGGTGCAAGGAAAGACCCTTCTGGTTCTGGAGGTTCCCTGCCTCTGGTTAGAGCATGAGCCACTAATTGCTACCCACTGAACCTCATCCTCCAGCTGGTTTTTTTTACCGCTCTAGAGTATAACATCCTAACACAACATAGATATGACAATATGGTGAGAGATGATGTTGAAAGTCTTGCTAAAGCTGAGGCCAAGGACAACCACTGCCCTGCCTCACCCACAAATCCATGAGTCAACATTTTATGTTTGCACCGGGGTCATCATATGCAGATAATAGCAGATGATACCGTCAATGTATTTTGTATCAAAAGTCGAGATTCATTCACATCTCAGGGACATGGTCAGTCACACAGACTGCACAAAAATGCTTTCTACTTGCTGTTGCTGAAGTCTCATGGTCTGCAATGCCAGGGGAGCTGGTGAATAGGGGAGCGAAGGTTGTCCCTCGGGCTGGATTCCTCAGCCAGTGATCCTCCTCTGAGCAGGTGGTGTTTGTAAGGAGAGAATAAATGGGCAAGTGCTTTAAGTGAAGAAAACTTACTCGTAACTTATTTGCCTTATACCTCCACTCAAAAGAAGGTCCTTCTTTCTAGTTTCTGAAGGCTTCTAGCGGTTGAGGAGCTGAGAGGACAGAAGGGTTTGCACTGTAAGACTGTGCACTCAGGGGTTGGGTTGGCGTTCTTGGGTTCAAGAGGGCTGGCTGATGCTGTAGTTGGGGCTATAAACAGGTAAAGGTAACTGACAGAAATTTTATGCAGGCCTATCAAAAAGTGTTCTCATATATACATTCCCACTATGGGAATGAAGAATTTGGATGGAGGTAGATGCAAATCCAACAGGGCTTGCCATAACATCAGCCATGTCCCCTCAGTACCTTCTGTAGAGGTACAGAGTGAATTCTGCTGTAGACAACGTATGTCAAAGACCTGCTACAGCTAAATAACCCTTGCTTTCATGCTGAGATATATCCTTCAAAAATATTATTTTTTTTAACTTAAAAAGGCTATATTGACCAAGAGACTTCTTTCTTGCCATTATCTTTGTTTATGCACCTTTTGCATACTATTAGTGCAGAAACAGAGGAAAGTCTTTTTTTTAATTAGTATCTCTCCATCTTTAATCATCCAAATACCTCACAAACTAATGGCCTAAATATGGTTATAAAACTCTTGGGATAAAAGCTTTGCCCTGATCTGATGATTCCTTTTAAT
Organism: Gallinago undulata; assembly: GCA_026546715.1. Lineage (NCBI taxonomy): Eukaryota > Metazoa > Chordata > Aves > Charadriiformes > Scolopacidae > Gallinago > Gallinago undulata. The sequence continues at coordinate 122,338,715 of JAOTQQ010000012.1, forward strand.
TACCTGCCAATAAACACATACTTATCAAGACCATATAATTCTTCATCAGCAGTCCTTTTTATATTATGTTTATAGTCCACATTTTATTTCAAAGGACTTTACAAGCTACAAAGCATGTACAATAGTCATTTTCTTTATATGGTGCTTGGGGGCATTACACAACAAAGTAAAAATAGCTTTATCCTTCACCCCCACTGAAATGTAGTCACCTCTGAAGTGAGAGGTGGCAGCTTTCTAATAGCAAAAGAAAAACACTATATCTAATTAAAGCTGCAAGCTACATGTAGTTAGAAAGAAAGTGGTTGTTCGAACTCGAATCTTACATATGATTTATTATTCATTGTTCTGCTCTCCCTCCCCCTCTTCACTTTACATGCCGGGAGAGGAAAATGCCTGAAAGTACGACCTGCTCTTTACTCAGACCTTTTAGTTATCCTCTGCTGTTCTGCAGGACTTTCAGAACCGTTTGAGCTTGATCCCTCTATGTTCACGGTGAAAGAATCCAACAGCTGCCACTTCATCTGAAGGATTTCTGTGGGGAAAAGGGGTTCTTTTAAACTAATTCCTCAGGCTGCGCACAACCTGGACTTTCCCCTTTTTAGATGTCCTCCGTGGCTCCCTAACACTTTTGGGACTCTTTGAGGTGCCTGAGCCGCCTTCCTTTCCTGATGGTGGCATTTTTTTCTTCAAAGCAAAATCTTTGCTGCCCCTCTATTCTGTGCAGGGAGAAAATGCCTTTGAAATCAATGCAGTTTTTTTTTCAGCCAGGTAATAAGCATTAAAAAAAATATCTATCTGCTTCTCATTTGTTTAAAATTTGCCGAATCCGATAGCAGTTAAAGAGGGATGAAGTTATTTCCTTTTAATGTTACTTCCTTCTGACAGACTGTGCGATGAAGCCGCGTCGGTTTCAAAGGTTTCCCCGCTCCCTGCCTAGAACAGAGCCGTCACAGCCACGGCCCTCTGAAAAGGAGATGGCAAATGGCACCAGCAGGACGGGCAGGCAGCTCAAGTCAGGTTCATGGAGCCCCAGAAGCGCTCGGGAGCAGAAGACGACACACGGAAGAGGACAGAGGGAAGGGAGAGTCCAAGCTTAGAACACGGCTGCCCAAAGAATTAATTGCCAGAGCCCCCAGATGAAGCAACAGCAGTTGAGAGCTGAGGCAGTGGTGGGAGCTGGTAGAGGGCTCCTGCACCCGTGCAAGTACTGCGAGACCTACCACTTAAACCAAAACTGAACCAACAACAACAAAATAAAGGGCTCAGACAGGAATCCTCTCCTTTCAATGGGACTGTTATGTGCACGTTTGGTTTGGTTTTTATAAACATTCATCATGCTTAATAGAACCACTCTAATTATTAGTACCTGGATGTTTACTAGCACGGCTTTCTCCAAGGATTTTTCTGCTGTACCTCTGTTGTCTGCCACACACTGGTTCTCACAACGCTGTCTGGACCTGTAAATAAAATAGATAAAGACATAACCACCAGACAAATGACCAAACTCTTTTCCCCTCCACAAGCTTGCTGGACTTGCCAGTGCTGCCTATTGGGAGTAATTACTGATGTGCCCCAGCCAGACCACGGCTGGGCAACATCTGGGATGGAGCCACTGAGAGCAGAATGGACACTCATTGACCACTGCCCACATCCATGGCCTGACCCCGCTCTCCTGGTTTGAGGTAAAATAGAACCAACTTTCTGGTCAGTAACTTTTCTTCTTCACCAGGCCCCTTCTAACTGACACTAACAGCATGTTGTGAAGGAAACTGTTCCCTCTCAACGTGATAAGACCAACGTTTAGAGTTGATTCCAAAGGATGGTGAGCAGAGAAGTTCTTGCTTATACTTATTGCTCTAGCAACCAACGTCAGCTCATTTCGTTATCTGCCCCATTGGAGGATCCAAAATGGAGAAGCGTAGAGGGGTCCCACCTGGGGGGGACAAGGAGACAGGAGAGGTGACTCCAAACCAACCAACAGGCTATTTCATCCCATTTTCCCCATGCTCGGTGTAAAATCTGAGGGATCAAAGGCTTAGCTCTTTCTTCAATGGCCAACATCCGAGGAGGACCTTGTTTATTCACCTGCCTTTGATCCCGATCCATGTGTTCCTGACTCCAGAGCTGGAATTCAGTTCCCGTCCATTGCTGAGTCCAGCCTGGGACTTCCCTGGTGTCTTCCTGGGAGCTTGATATGGTTTTGTATATATTGTATCTATTTCATTATTTTCTTTTTTTTTTTATTGCTAGTATTTCATTTTCATTCTGGGACTTCCCTACTGCCTGCTGATCATGTCTTCCTGGGAGCTTGATATAGTTTTGTATATATTGTATCTATTCCATTATTTTCTCTTTATTATTAATATTTCATTAAAGTAGTTTAGTTCCTTCTAAACTCATAAATCTCTTTCTCTCTCCTTAAAGCAAGAGGTGGGAGGAGAACACCTGTTGCTGGTCATTGGCCAATTTGGCCTAAACCATGACACCTGCTGAGTAGGCATGTTCAGATGTCCTCTGAGGGATGCTCATTCCTCAGCCCACCTCCAGAGAGCAGCAAGAACAGTGGTCAGTAACCTGGGTGGTGGTGAAATCCTCCCTGTCTGTGCAAGAAGAAGTGACTAGGCAGGGGAAACAAGGAGGAAAGACTTAAGCAGAAGAAAAGCTATTTTTCTGCTTTTGGCAGGATGCAACTGCCTAAAGACTCTTCTTTCAGACAGAATGAATATAGCCATTGATTTAAAGCTATACACATGTGTAAGTGTTTTCTTGAATGAAAACATGAGCATTTTGTTAATTTCTGCAAAGCTTGGCACTTGAGCTTATAGTTCAATAGATCAGAATATTGTATTACTTTGCTTTATCCTTTTCAAAAATTACCATGGAAGGATTAGTGTCCATCTAAAAATTTTTCCAAGAAAGATGAGCATGAAGAGTAGTGGCTTCTGCAGTTAATTTAAAAAAAAAAATGTAGTAAATAGTTACATAATCATAAAAGGTTTTATTGCTTCAATATTGCTCAGAAAAATATGTGAAGAAAAAGCTATACAACCTACAAATAATTTTATCTTCAATAGAATTCTTTTTTTTTTTTGCACTTTTTTAAACATGAAATGTGGAAAAGCACAGTTCTTATTCCAGAAAATGTTTGTATAAAGTCTGGGAAGTATTGCTTGATATAATTTTTATGCTTGATGATAGGGAAAAAAAACCCCAAATTTAGGAGGTTGTTTTGTGTTTGTTTTATTTTTATTTGTTCACCTGTTTCAAGAAATGTCTGAGTTTAAAACCACAGTAAACAGGCAAGCACTTAAGGATGCATGTGGGAATTTGGCACGGATTTCTCTCTATTGTTAATAGGAACTGTGCATCTAACACTTGCTCACTGTAGTGGAAATAGACCTGAACCTAAATCTAAAGTGCATCGCGAGAAATTACTTTATTTTTCCATTGGAGACTACCGTGAATGATGCAGCTATAGTGGACAAAGCAAACCTAAAGACAAGTTAAGAAAACTGAAAGACCATAGTTGGATCAGAGGCCATTAGACCAGGGACCATAGGCAGAAACAGATGCTCCTTAACCTATCATCATGTTAATAATTTAACACCACTGATCTCTCATAAAAGACTGAAATGTATTAGTTTTTCCTCAGAGACTCTATGTATCTTTTTATTTTTCCTCCCCACCTTAAATTCTGTTTTATATAGGCTTTTACCAAACTAACGAATTTACCCAGAATCAGTGGAACTACTCTGTATAAATGGACATGACTCTATTTTGGTCTCTTCATAGAATCGTAGAATCACAGACTGGTTTGGGTTGGAAGGGACCTTAAAGATCATCCAGTTCCAACCCCCTGCCCTGGGCAGGGACACCTCCCACCAGAC
>JAOTQQ010000012.1:122342720-122354142 GCA_026546715.1 Gallinago undulata
GAGCCTTCTCTTCTCCAGGCTGAACAACCCCAACTCTCTCAGCCTGTCCTCATAGGAGAGGTGCTCCATCCCTCTGAGCATCTTCGTGGCTTCCTCTGGACCCGTTCCAACAGGTCCATGTCCTTCCTGTGCTGAGGATGTCAAAGCTGGACACTTGTAAGCTCTTGAAGGCTTGGACACCAATTGTGCAGGAAAACACTCTCCGCAGTGCATTAGCCTGTTCCTCTATTCTTTCTTATTTTTTTGCTTAACTAGAAATGTTAAAGCTATGGAAACACTAATGTGAGAAATACACTGTGGGGGTGTTTTCTGACTCTCTGGTTACTAATTTTCCAATATTGCCCGCAGGTTTGCTCTCTACTTCTAAGTGCTAATTTTCAAATATGAATAGCTCCCATGGGATACCTGCTAATGACCAAATCGTGGGGTGTTAGTTCTCAAGATATAGCTCAGCAACTTTGACATTTCTGGATGGGGCTTTGAGCAACCTGGTCTGGTGGGAGATGTCCCTGCCCAGGGCAGGGGGCTGGAACTGGATGATCTTTGATGTCCCTTCCAACCCAAACCATTCTATGATTCTGTGATCCTGTTATTCACGAATAAGGACAACTTACTAAATTGATAATAGTAGATTCAGGAAATGCCTTTAAGCACCCAAGTGTCAATGTACTTCTCTCTTCTAATTTCATAATCCATCTGATATCTCTTCCAGGGGACTGAAGAAGAGCAGAGTGTGACATATTTTAGCAGCACAACCTGAGCAGGTCATGTTGCACCTCTGTGACCAACTGATCACCGAGAAGCAAACAGTCATTCCTGACTCCAAGTTTCTACAAGTTCTCAGCCTCTCTCTTAAGCCTTCATTTTGTCTATAGCTTAAAATATGTTTTAAAAGAAAAAACACAACCAACCTTTTAAATATTAGTTGTATTCTACAATTCACATAGAAAATCCATTTCCACAATAAATTGGGTAATACTTAATAAATATTACTTTATGACCATATTAATGAAGGAGGTAGAGTTGATGAACTGCCTCTCCTTTAATTGCCTGTTATGAATTAGTCCCAGGAGACAGCCAACCCTACAGCCACGTGCTCTCTCTCCTCCAGCGTGATGAGGGAGAGAACTGGAAGCGTACAAGGAAGAAAACTCCTGGATTGGGATACAGACTGTCCCAGCTGTGTCTTCTCCCAACTTCTTATTCCCCCCCAGCCGGCTCACAAGGAGAGCAGCATGAAAAACAGAGACGGCCGTGATGCTGTGTGAGGACTAATCAGGGATTGATCAACAGAACATTGCTCTTCTACCCTTGCTGGCTTGGCCACCAATCCACAACAGCAACATACAGGCTGCCAGAAAGAAATTAGTGCCATCCCAGCCCAAACCTGCCATGAAGAAAATTAATGCCATCCCACCTTCCCATCCTTATCGGAATTTCACAGAGTCAACTCAGGGATTACAAGGAAGTAAATCCTTTGGGGGATTTTTTTTTTTTTCCCAGAAGGTTTAGATCTGAATGAGGCAATCTTGAACAATGCCACAGCTTCAGGTAATGCACCACAGTTTGTACCAGGAATGTAAACGTGCAATGCACGAAGTCACAGAATCACAGAATCACGGAATGGTAAGGGTTGGAAGGGACCTCTGGAGATCACCCAGTCCAACCCCCTGCCAGAGCAGGGTCACCCAGAGCAGGTCCCACAGGAACGTGCCCAAAGATGGAGAGTCCCCCACCTACGAAGTCACTACAGTGAGATAAAGCAAGCGCATTATAAAATAAAAAGTGTAGGTCAAGGTAGGAGGCTGAGAGGAGAGGAGACAATCAGGAATAAAATGAGCCGGCAACTTACCAGTGAGAGATAAAAATCTGTGGGGATAAAAGGAAAAGAAAAAAGAATATGTTTGCATAATAAAAAGCATGAAATTAGAGGAATAGTGAAACTTAGAAGAAAAAAATGCCTTTTGGACCTCAAGTTTGAAGAACATTGCTTGAATAGCACGAAAAAGTATCTTGTGGAGATTTAGAGAGTGTGAAAGTTCATCTCAGGAAATTTTGGTGATACAGATCAGAAAGCAAGGCATTTTCCTGGAATTACCTAGTACAGATTTTCTAGGAAGTAGTATATTAACGGAAAAATGAGAAGACCAAAACTATCTAAATGCTTGCTGAGTTCCCATATAAAATGTGCTTAATTATATAGACCGATGTATCAACTCATTCTAAACTTTTGCTGTCATGAACTGAGTTAGTTTTTACTTATCTGAGAGCATAAGGCATTTTTTCCTTCACAACTTAAATTACAATTGTTTCTGAAAGATAATGAGAGCAAATGACATTATTCTGGTGGATGCACAAACTAATGACACAAAATATTATTGCAAAAGAATCAACAAGCATCACGGAAACAATGAGGTTTCCTTGTAGGCATGAAATTTGACATATTGATCAATTAGAGACTAAAATGAGGTAAAAAGATCTCATTCTTCTCTCACACTTGTTCAATATTCCTTTGATGTAAGTGGAATTTATGCCAGCATAAACTGTTGTCAGAGGAAACTTATATCTGAAGAATGTACACCGTATTATCTTGTAATTTTGATTGCACTGCCATGTAGAATAATTTTGTAAACGTGTTTTATTGGCTTTAAAGTTTGTGAAGGTTTTGCTAGCATATTGTTTTGGAACAAAAAGTATAGCTCTGGCACGCCCACGTGTTCTCTGATTATGTTAGCTTTGCAAAATCTAAAGCGATTAATACTGGTAAAATGAGAATTCATTTCAGGGAACAAAATGTATGAATTGTAGCTCAGTTTTTACTGAGCAAACTTCGTATGGAGCTCTCAATTACACCGTAAAAATGTTCTCAAATAGTTGTTTCATTGAATTGATTATTTTAAGTGCAATTAAAACTGATAAAATATTAGCGAAGGTATTTCAACACATCTGATAAGGTGCAACCCTTAGGAGTAGCTGGATGAGGAGAACACAGAACCCTCATACATGGAAAGCTTGGTTGGTGTCTCTCATGGTTTGACATTGACTGTTTGCAATTCAGAACTTCTTCATACTAATGAAGAATGACCAAAGCTTTAAGCTAATTTGTACTTATCCAGCTCTTTTTGCTGACTCCCCCCCATTCCGCTTCACTCAGCATTAAACCTGAAAGTGTGTTACAAGCAATTAATTAATCGTGGTGTATGAAACCTACTTTTGCATCAGAAGAGCTTTGGAAAATTAGCAGAGTACAAGCTCTCCGCTTCGACTTGTCAACAGCATCTAAGTATCCACTTTAAAGGGTCATGTACAAAATATAGACAGATGCCTGGTGGGAATAATGATTCCTGAAATTCAGAATGAAATATCCGATAGATAGCAGCCAACGTGGAAGGCAAAATACCAAGACTGCCTGCAAATGAGACAGCTGGTATCCTTAGTTCAATAACTGAACTAATGGAGGGTAATTTGGCACATCCTCAAGATCTACTCTGCTTACAGTTACTGTCTATCCATAATATGTTGATTATCATGTTTAGAATATTTAGACCAAGCTTTATAATTTATTTGAAACATGTCTGTAAATAATTGCCCTGAGTAGGTAGACTGGCATCAATCAAAAGAGAAATAAGTTCCACATGAATGACAAAAAACGGATGCAAAAAAGGTTTGTGATCCTTAAAATCTTTTTGCTTAGAAAAATATTGTCCTGTCTCTTTGAATTACTAGAAATAATTTGGTCTTTTATTCTACTCACTTAAGATACTTGAGATTATGGGTCTACATAAATGCTGCTACTTGAAAAAAAAAGGCGAATAGTTACTCTCTTGATTTGTACATTAGCATATTTTAAATGGATAAAAGCTATATTTCAAAGTAGGAATTATCAAAATGGATTTTTACTGCAGTAATTGTCATCTTTGTTATTTTATTTTCAATATGGCAAATAGTTTGAATGGGAGGCACAGCAAATCCAAAAGTAAATTTCAATTGTTGTGATGCAAATTTCTAGTGTTTATTAAAGTTCATACGTGTAGTATTGTGTTTCTGTAAATTTTTTGTGACTGAATCAGGAAAGATTCTGCGGAAAAATTCCACAGAGAGGTAGAAAAGGTAGTTTAGGATTAATAGAGCTTTCTTTACACTCTTGAAGCTTCATGTCCCATGTTAAAAATTTACATTCTGTCATTGATTTCTGTGGTTCTGTGAAAGAATTCACAATGTATCATTGTACATTTTTAACCATGAAGTGAATTCTTTGAATACTCCATTTTCTGGAAAACACTCTGGTTTTAATTACCTTTCTATGACAACAAACTAAGTTTTAATCTGTTCATTTTTTTAAAGAAACTTTGTTTAGACTCTAATATTCTGTACGATAGAGGCATGTATTGGCTCCCATTTGCATGTTATTATAGACTGCAATGTCTTAAATATTATAGTAAAATAATTATATCCATGTCTCATATAGATATTCAAAGTGTAGAGAAGAAAAAATGTACACTCCAGGATGAACTAAGTTGTTACCAGCAGAGGTGTATTAAATGTACATTCATAACTTAGTGAATCAGTTGCCATTATTTTGTCCTGGAAACTGACGACCTGTAATTCACTGGAGAATAACTATTGTTACATTGACATGTGGAAATAATCTATGAAAGGTTTTGTCTTATCTACTTTGATCTACTTTTGTCAAGACAGCAGTAGAGGCTTTTTTGTTTTCTGATTTTACCAGAATTAGCACCATGAAACTCAAATCTGTCTCCTTCACCTCTCTTCTAGGCTTGTGCTTCCCATTTGCCTCTTTTGCTTTAACCTTGACATGAACCTTTGTTATGTCCAGAGCTCCAGGATCTGAAAATCCTTCTCTTGCGACATCAGAGCTCTCCTTATCTCTGCCAGGTTCTGCTCTCACTCTGGGCTGACACCCCCATCCCAACACCTATCCCAACTGGGTGCCCTCCAGATGCTTCCAGATGCTTCCCCAGAGGAGCATCCCAGCCTCTGGTGCTCCTGGAAATGTTCCTAGCCTTTACGTTACACACAGCGACCAATGTACAGCAAGAGACAACTCCTGTATCCCCTGCTTGACTAATTTCACGAAATGACTGAATGGTAGGGGCTGGAAGCGACCTCTGGAGATCATCCAGTCCAACTGTCTGCCAGAGAGGGGTCACCCAGAGCAGGTCCCACAGGAACGTGTCCAGGTGGGTTGGAATGTCTCCAGAGAAAGAGACTCTGCCACCTCTCTGGGGAGCCTCTGCCAGGGCTCTGCCACCCTCACAGGAAAGAAGTTTTGCTTCATGTCCAGAAGGAACTTTCCGTGTTTCAGCTTTTGCCCATTACCTCTTGTCCTGTCATCTGGCACCACTGAGAAGAGCCTGACCCCATCCGCTTGACACCCACCCTTTTGATATTGCTCAGCATTGATGAGGTCACCTCTCATTCTTCTCTTCTCCAGGCTAAACAGCCCTAGACCTCTCACCCTTTCCTAATCAGAGAGGTTCTCCAGTCCCTAATCATCTTCATAGCCTCTGCTGTTCCTTCTCCAGCAGTTCCCTGTCCTTCTTGAACTGGGGAGCCCAGAACTGGTCCCAGTGCTCCAGATGGGGCCTCTCCACGGCTGAGCAGAGGGGCAGGATGACCTCCCTCCACCTGCTGGCCACGCTTGTTTTAATGCCACCCGGGATGCCATTGGCCTTCTTGGCCACAAGGGCATATTGCTGACTCGTGGTCAACTTGGTGTCCAGTAGGGCCTACCTTTATTTTCAAGATAGTGTCCCTTTTGTGTCACTTACACAGGCCACTTCTCTTTCTTCTGTGTCATTATTACTGGGGCCAGAACCCCCTCTACAGCTGCAAGCATCTGGAATAATTGTCACTATTTATGCCTACACACACACTACCTATTTTAAGTGTCAGCTGAGAACACGTCCTTTCTTCCTCACCTTAATTCCTCTCTGCCATTCGTGTTCGTTTCTTCCTCAACTCTATTTTTAATTAAACCTGTAAAAGAGTTATGCAATTCCTGTAAACGATGGATACAAAACTAAGTTGCAGTTATGGATTGGTAACTTACACTGCACAGATTTTATAAGCCTATTCCTTTGCCATTCATGAGAATACCTACTGTTTATTTAATAACTACCATATTATAAAGTACATATGCTATCTATAAGCTACAGAAGTCTTAAAAACCACACAACCACACGCTAATTTCACATATAAAGCTTCGAGTTTTTTAAGAGTGATTTCACAGAACATGTGCAGTACCGAAAACACATGCTTTTCCAATTTGCCAGTTATTGTTGTTGTTATTTGCTGTTTTCAGACTTTGAAAGTTCTATTTGATACTGAGAGAAAAAGTAGGATTTGGTGACAAAGGGAAACTGGTGGGGTTTTTTTGGTGCCTTTTTCTTTTCTTATTGTGGAAAACTAGAAGGAGATACGTCTAAGTAAACAATATAGATGTTACTGCATGTAGAGACAATTTCTTGCTTGGTGTAGGAATGATCAGTTTGTTTTAAACACAAGCAGATGTTTCTATCTGACCATCTGGCCTTTATTTGTTTTATCCAAAATCCTATGCTCTCTCCTATACATAGGCACGAGAAAGGTGGCAATGAGGATTTTTTTTTTTTTGGGGGGGGGGGGGTTGTTGTAGTAAATCATAATTGCATTGATTCTTGGTAGAGATGAAAAGAAAGGGTGAAAATAAAATTGAATACATAAGACTTGTATAGATGGTCTGCAAAGGGATAGGTTTTATTCCTCATTGGCCACTTTTCATCACCTCTATAATATTTTAATCTATTCAGCCAACATTCTTTCTATCTTGATTAGGCTTGATGAATTAGAAATACTAGAGCCAAGAAAGAAGAATTCAAGTAAACACAAACCGACTTGATTTGGCTTAAAAACTCCAGGATACTTCCTTGTACTTGAATTTTCAGTAACTTTGCAAAGCTATAGGTAGTTGGAAATTGAGCTTAAATTCTGTAAAAAAGTGATGTTGATATCAACTGGTCCTTACACTGATTTTTATGAAATTCAAAAGTTTCAAGAACTGACACTTTTCCTCATTCTTCCTGCTGCCAACTAAGCAAATGAAGGTCTAGATTTTTAATCATAACACCAATGAGTAGGACTGAATATGACCAACTGAGACCAGCTTCAACCCACCCAAAAATAGCTTTTCTGATGTGAATGGAATGCCTTCAGCACTTCCATTGCTAAAGGGAGCTAATACACTATAACCTAAATTTCCTGTTGTGAAATCCAAATATTTCTGCCTCTCCTTTTACAAGCTGAACTAAAATGGTCTTCGTGCTGGAGACACCTTTGTGTCAGCAGGTGTTGGTGGAGCACAGCTACAGATTGTCCTGTGCCACCGACTGAAGGCAGCCAAGGAGGTACTTTCACTGCAATTGCAAACCTCTTCCCTGATAAATGTGTTATATAAAAATATTTTTCCGTTAATATTAATATTGATTTACTTTAGATATTGCAGTTGCCTGCTGGAAAACCTTGCGTTCTCGTGTGAATGTTAAAATTTCCACCTTTTTGGAACACGAAGATTGGCAACCCGTCATACAAATTCTTGTAGCACTCAAAGCACTCAAAAGTCTTGTTTTCTGTATTTACTACAGGACATTCAGCTTTCACTACTTCCACGAGTTGCACTACACACTTTGGGCTTAATTTTCTTTAATTCTCTGCGAGACACAAAATATTAACACTGTCAGCAGGAAGGCTCAGGCTGAAAGTGAAGCTGGTCGCTACAGTGGGAAAGCCAATTTGTGTTCTCCATCATATCACAGAGAATCAGGACTAACTCTATCGACCTCGGTGGGGAAAGGGGCTGACAGAATTATTGGGACTTCTGCAAAATGACCCATGCACCTCTAACGACGCACCGGCACGGTTAATTGTTTAACTCTGACTGAGAGGGTGATGGCTGAGAAGAGCAAGGGTGACTCCCAAGGTTAGAGCTACAGGTGAATTTTATGCTGACTTCAAAGGGCTGAACCTGGCTAATTGAAATGGCTAAATCACCTGCCCTGATTTTATTTTTTTCCTCTCAATTTTTGCCTGTCTTAAAAAGGAATGATTCAATGAGAAGTTAGTTTAGGATCATTGTTTGGCACAAAACCCTAACTCCTCATCTACGCGTTCTTGTCTGGACAGAAAGAGATTAATCTCTTGATTTAGCCAAGCTTATACTTATCTTTCATCATTGTTGCATTTGAGAGTATCGTGAGCATTAGAGAAGACTTCTCTGAGGTGAGGAAACAGCATTTGAGAGATCAGAATGGTAGAAAAACAAAGACATTAAAGTCAGAAATCTCCTTTTCAAAGGGCCAATATCAGGCTTGGGCTTTTTGGCTGGCTCTTCACCTGCCCAACCATGATACCCATTTAATGCTGCTGAAATCTGGGCTTTCAGGTCATACAGGAGTGAAATACATGCTCTTAAATGAAGTACACAAAGAAAAGACAATACTTTATCAGCTTTGAAAACACTGGCTCGAGTTCCCTGCCCGCTGCCAGCTGAGAACTCAGAAGCACAGCAGGCTGGAGAGCAAAGGGGTTCACAACCCAATTTCTTGGGGTTATGTTTCCCTAAACTAGAGGGGTGGTTAAATTCAGCAGTTTCCTTCCCCATCCTTCCTGTGTGCACCTTACATTCCCTGCAGTGGAGTAAAAAAAAAGATTCTGGAGAAAGGCAGCTTATATATAAATTAAAATATATTGATGTAACCTTTGAATCTGAATCAGGCATCAGGTCTATGGGAAAAATAGTGTATGATTATGGAAACAAAGACTGTATCACAACACTGTGTCATGTATCACGACAGTATGGGCAGCATTAATTATATACATAACTTCCTGACATACTGAGTCATATAACCTATACCACTATCTGTAGATACATATCTTATGGTTTATCATGGACTCAGGACTCATACAGGTACCAACCAGACCTTCACACCTGAAAATGAGTGAGATTCCTCAGAAAAGGAGGACATGTATCGTTTTGCTTTCTCTTCACATGAATACTGTGAACACCATCGACACTCGAGTGGTAGATCTCTACCAACAGTATTGACCCTGAACGTGAAGATGAAATTGCAAGTATAAAAGCAATGTGAGGGAGTACTGGGACTTACCATTGACACTGCACGTTCAGTAAAGTGTCTTTTTAAAGTTATTTCCCTTCTTTTCCATCAGCACACAAGATCCCAGTCCAGAAGTACCTCTTCAGCAAGACAGGAGCCCCCCACACCTCCTGGAGACAGTTCCTCGAGCACCACAGCTCCGTGTCCCCACCAAACAGGGGGTTTGTAACCAGTGTCTGGCACAAAACACCCTAAAGTCAGTGGGAAGGTTCAGAGTGACTTCAGATTTCTTCTGACCAAGGCTCCACAGAATGTGCTGTTGAACAACCATTTTTTCTCCCTAAATCTGCCTATTCCCTGATCACCTCTAAGGTGATGTACCATTAGTTCTGATTGGGTTTTTACTGGCCCTCGCTTGCCAGTAGTGACCAAGCACTGAACTAAATCAATCTTTGTCAGGCCTGTAATTGAGCACTTCCCTAATTTATGAGACAGCTTTTCCATTAACAACAAAATCTTGAGAATTAAATAAAAACAGACCTTCACAAGTGCTGCTGCATTGGTGAATAAAATAAAAACGTTGATAAATGTACACCCCTTTTCCCAGGCTGACTTTGAAAAATTCTGTGTCACAGACCCAGGTCATATTCTGACAACAATTAGGAACACTAAAATAAATAGTTTGCAATTCTTTCCTATGACAGGCTATGCAAAGTTGGGGTTTTTTGCCAACTAATACAGTAGTTTGTGAGTATGAATTATGTTTTTACAGTGTGCCTCCTGGTTCTTATGTAGCCATACTCTTATGCCCCTTTCCGAGCATGACAACTTTTTTTGTTTTAAAGCTGATTCAGCTGAGACTTGATGAAATTTTATACAGGGGGATAGGAATATTTCGTTAAATTTTGTCGGGATTGTTAACATTGTTAAACTAAAACACTTAAAACTCGACCTGAACATTTTTCCTTCAGTCTTTCTAACGAAGCTTTGAATGTCTCATCAATTAAGACACTTAAACTAGACCAGATAAATCACTAAAAAATGCAAGAGCCATGACAGGGAGATGGATTGATTACCTAATAGGTATTTTCTACATCTAAGGGCTGCATCCTTGAAACTTACATTCATGTGAATAGTTCATTATAGTTCATAGTTCACAGCCAATCGTGCTGTTCTAGTCCAGCTTGATTCATGCCTTACGTTTTATGAATTTGTGAAGTTGAAAAATAATATTTAGTTGCTTCATTGATTTTTCTACAGTTGTTCTCTTCCACTTTCTGAGTGTGTTTGGATTTGGAAAAGAAAAGCAATCTCATTACAGAACTTGTTGACACAACATTTTCAACATCTCTTTGAAGTGAAAATGATGTTAAGAAGGTGCTTACCTTAAAGAAATCCAAATACTGACTCTCTGAGATTTACTACGCTTAATAATGCTGCGTGCTTTTTAATTTCTTTTCATTTATGCAAATGCACACACATGGACTGGGTCAGCATTAAGGTTAACACAGTCTTTCAATAAAATGGAACCTAGTTTTCTGAGGAACCACAAAAAAAGAGTACATCGTACTAGTTGTAGAAGCAAGAAAAAGAGGAAATAAGAATTTAGGACTGTTAGAAGGGGAAAAAACATAATCCAGAACACCAATATTCAGTGGAAGTGAAAAACTTTGGAAGAAGTAATCCTCACAATGCAGGGATGAAAATGAATGTGATATGCCTCAGACAGGAGAAGGTGTTGGGATTTTGTACAGTACCTCATTAGGAGACATCTCAACACTCCCATTCTCTTTGCAGCTGAAACTTGCCCTCCCTTTTGGGTGAAAGATGGGGACAACTGGGATCAGCTGCTCTTCTTCCTCTATTTTGAGTCCTCAGTCCTTACTAGAGGAATAACAAAGGCAGGAGACCTAAGTTTCACACCTCCTGGTTGTGGCTCAGTGCTGGAATGTTCCTTCTTCTGCCCCCAGACCTCACACGTTCAGCTGCCCTCCCACACACGCTGCTGTTGCTCTTACTTCTCTGGGGGAAAGGGAGGGAAACAGAGCCAGGATGGAAAGAAAGAGAACAAAAGTGGTCCAAAATCCCTTCACGCCAAACCAATCTCTCCTTTAACAGGGGCCAGGGAATAAAACTTTTATATCGCCACTCTTCAGACACTGTAGGTTCAGCTTCTTTAGCCTCAGTTCATAGAATCATAGAATGTCTTGGGTTGGAAGGGACCTTAATGACCATCCAGTTCCAACCCCCCTGCCCTGGGCAGGGACACCTCCCACCAGACCAGGTTGCTCCAAGCCCCATCCAGC
>JAOTQQ010000012.1:122359298-122364799 GCA_026546715.1 Gallinago undulata
AATGATGAAAAATAGTATCTTTCAAGTTAAGGGCAATACTTTTTCTTTCTCATCTTATGTGATTAAAGAGATACAGCAGGTTTCATCCTTTGAAATACATTCTCAAGAATAAATGTTTTTGTTTTGTTTTGTTTTGTTTTGTTTTTAAACTGGCATATTTAACACCTCTAAAAAAAAAAGCCCCAAACAAATAGACGAAGGGATTTGTACTCTAAATCCTTTGTGTCAAATCGTTACTCCTTATGGAAAACTGCCTGCTAGTCTTTCAGTTTGGTTGATATTATCTTTTCTTTTGGTTTATTCCTGTAGGTATTTGGATGAAAACAAAGACTGGTTGGAGAGAGCACATCTGCTTGTTTCACTCCAAGCCCAACGCTGCTACTCAGTAGCCACAAGGGAAGAAGTTTTGAGAGCTGAGATGTCGTGGCAGCCCTTTCCTGGCCTGGAAAAGGAACAGGAATGCCCTAGCCCGGATCCCAAATATTGGATGTCACAGTCTTGGATTAATGATCTAACCTATAGCAGACCATGCTTGGCCTGCATGGTTCAAGCCTAGGGATTTTTTTTGTACCACAATTGAAATAACTTATGTCTTCTGAGCAGCGAGTTCCCGTGGAGAGGAACCGTCCTGTCAGCTGACTCTGCCACAAAGATACGTATTAATTTGTCTCCCACATGAGAAAAACAGAAGCTATTTCATACATTGTTTTGTGATGAGAGCCATACAGGGCTATTTGCAGAAATTCAGCAGCTGCTAGCTTTCTGTGCCTTTTACAGCATTTATGGAAGGAAAAAGTGCTGTATCACTTCATAGATGATCCTCGTTTGTGTTTCACTTCTTGACTGGTTTAGAAATTAACAGAAAGGCAGAAACAGCTACAAAACAAAATTAAAGGATGCAACAGACATTAAAGTGATACAAATTTTGATCTAGAAAACTCTTCCTTTGGAAGGAAGGAATGAAGAAATAACAGCCACGCTACTTTTTGGATTTTATTCCTTCTTATTCCTTCAAGATGCTGAAGTTTGCCAAGAATATTAACACAAATCTGGCAAACATTCAGTGGTTGGCTTCAGATTAACATCATATGTACTGTTATCTCCCAACGACGCTGAAGTACATGGAGTAGGAGGACTATGAAAAGAGAAAAGATCTAAGCTGCATTATGCTTTATCATGATGCTCCCCTCACTGAGGGGACTAAGGAACCTCTGAGGTCCTGTTTACAACTTCTTTAGAAAACCCAGCCTGTGCTTCACCTGTTTTCACAGATGCCCTTAGACAGATTGAAATTTATTCACTTAATTTTAGCTAAAAATGAGTCATTAAAGAGAATTTAGGCATCTAAGATACTTCTGCAGTGAACGGAGAAAGATGAGCGTCTTTGGAAGGTGCTTAATCTCATGCTACAGAATCACAGAATCACCTAGGTTGGAAGGGACCTTTTAAGATCATCTAGTCCAACCAATAAAAAATAAAAATAAAATAAAAAACCCACAAACAAACAAACAAAACCCCACACAAACCCCACACCACAGCCAAAACAACACCAACCCAACACTAATCCATATCCCCAAGCACAATGTCAACTCATCTCTTGGTGGTGCCTCAACCTCCTCCCTGGGCAGCCCATTCCAATGCCTGACAACCCTTGCAGGAAAGAAATATTTCCTAATATCTAACCTGAACCTCCCCTGGCGCAACTTGAAGCCATTGCCCCTTGTCCTGTCATCTGGGACTAAAGTCTCTTAAAAGTCCTTATGTGGACAGAACTCACGATGACCAGCTGAAAGTAGAAATAAAAGTTTTAAATGGTTAAAATTGGACTGAGCACATCTCTCCCACAGTCATGAAGGTGTCTGAGGGAGAGGGAATGAAACTGTAGAATTATGTAATCCCCAAAAGATTTTAAATCTCTTCTAAACACTGGAACTTTTTTTTGAAGTTCAGATATTTAAATACCTTGTCTCTATCTCTTACAGTTACACTTATGTAGACATCTAATAAAAAATCCTAAGGAATTTCTTTAGAAAATATTCCTCACCCACAGATCAGCTATTTCTCAGGTCATAATGGCTGATTTTATGGAAATTTAATGCTGAAGGAAAGTATATATTGGACAGCACTAGAGGCTGAAGTTTTATTTAAAGAAAACAGTGTAGTTGATGGCAAATCAGTTATCCCATATCATCCCCCTTTTATGCCTTGGTTTATGGTAGGTTCTCAATCTTTTATAGTGTGGAACATATTTTAATAGACAGATTATTTAGAGTCTGCCTTCTGTCTCCCAACTCACAGTCACATAGACCACTTCCCTTCTTTTTGACTGCTTGACAGTTCTCTAGTAACTAGACTGTTTCCAATGAAAATTTCTGTTAGGAAAGTATGTAGGTCGGAATCTTCAAAGGTGAATTTTGGCTTGGAATGGACACCTTGATACTTGGAACTGGCCTTCATTTTTAGGGGAGAGGTAACCACCTTCTGAAAATCACCAAATTCCTTACAGATTTTAATGTGCATGTAAGATGTGGAACCACTGAATCATTCCAATTGGAAAACACCTTTAGACCATCGAGTCCAAGCATTATCCTTGCACTGCCATATCCACCACTAAACCATGTCCCTCAGCACCACATCTGCCCACCTTTTAAGTACCTCCAGGGATGGTGACTCCACCACTGCCCTGGGAAGCCTGTTCAAGGCCTGAAAACCCTTTCAGTGAAGAAATTTTTCCTAATATGCAATCTGAACCTCCCCTGGCACAGATTGAGGCTGTTACCTCGTGTCCTGTCACTTGGGAGAGGAGACCTCAGCCAATTGATCTAACCTTTCCAGATCCATCTGTAGAACCTTCCTGCCCTCCAACAGAGCAACACTCCCACCCAACTTGGGGTCATCTGCAATTTTACTGAGGGTGCACTCCACCACCTCGTCCAGATCTTTGATAAAGATACTAAACAGAACTGGCCCCAGTACTCATCCCTGGGGAATACCACTTGTGACCAGACACCAGCTGGATTTAACTCCATTCACCACCACTCTCTGGGGCCGGCCTCCAGACAGTTTTACCCAAAGAAGCACACCCAGCCATGAGCAGCCAGTTTCTCCAGGAGAATGCTGTGGGAAATGCTATCAGTGGCTTTACTAAAGTCTCAGTAGACAACATCCACAGCCTTTCCCTCATCCATTAGGTGGGTCAGTTTGTCATAGAAGGAGATCAGGTTTGTCAAGCAGGACCTGCCTTTCATAAACTCCTGCTGACTGGGACCGATCGCCTGGTTGTCCTGTGTGTGCCATGTGATGGTGCTCAAGGTGATCTGCTCCAAAACCTTGCATGACACCGAGGCCTGTAGTTCCCATATCCTCCTTGTGGCCCTTCTTGTGTGTGTAGGTGTGACATTTGCTAACATCCAGTCAACTGGGACCTCCCCAGTTTGCCAAGACTGCTGGTAAATGACAGAAAGTAGCTTGGTGAGTTCTTCCACCACCTCCCTCAGTAACAGGGATCTTCAGACCTCTTTAAAAATTCTTTTTCAGTTTCAGAATTGAAAGAAAACTGCAAATTTTAGCAAATTTTTACTTTACCCTTTGAAGTACATTATTTGGTTTTCAAAAACCATACCGCAATGCAAAAGTGAACACTTCTATAATGCTATTTAAAGCAATTTCTGATTCAAAAATGTCTCTGATTTCAGCATTCTTGACCCTTTCAGAGTAGTGTGTTTTTTAGACATGTTGTAGCCAAGTTGTTCCAATTAACTACACAAGTTAGAATTCAATAAAAAGAAAACACCTACGCTCCAAACAAAATCCTAATTGTCAAAATTGGACTCCGAAAATATAGTTCCAGAGTCTATGAATATTCAAATGGATCACATAAAGTTTTCTGGATTCTCCATAGTTCCAAAACAGTCTGATTTTCCTTGGGCACCAAATACTGAGATACATAAATTTGGACACTTAACCTTGAATTTCATTGCTCTCCTTAATAGTAACATTTCCTAACATTATTGAAATGCAGCTTTCTGTCTGTTACTATGAATTAATTGCCTACTTTTCTTGTTTTCTGGTGTGAAGGTGGCATGGATACTGACAATACATTCTTGGGATATCTACCTCAATTAGCATTTGAAAATTATTTCAAAGGAATCTAAAGTTTCGGTCAAAAGTGAGCTATTTGTTCTTGTTTTCTGTGATCACTCTGTTCCTTTTTAAAATATAAGTTTATTCATACACAGTTAAAAAAATGCCGTTTGTTTTGCTTTTCATCACTAATTGAAAGGGAAAATAATAGTGCTAAACTTACTGCTGGCTAACTAAATTGTAGCCATACACATGCAATGTATATTGCATATTTTATAGATATACTTGTGCTTTTTCCTTTTTTTTTGGGGGGGGGAGGGCATTAACACATTATAGCATCTTCCTAAGAGAAACACCACAAACGCAGAAGACACTATGCCTTATAAAGCACCCTTCTGTGTTAGTCTATTGATGATTCAGTTATTTTTTGTTTGGCTTCTTTAATGACTTCTAGTACAAAGAGGCTATGGCCTTTGAAAGTTGTTCCATACATTTTATTGCCTCTTACTTGAAGATTTCTTCCCACTTCGTTATAGTAACAAATAAATCCATTTAACAGCAACTTAAACAAAAAAGTAAAATCGTCCTTTTTTCTGCCTCTTAAACATAAGTTGCCACGTCTCCTTTGGGTGCCTCTACCTGCTAAATGAATCATATTAGGAAAAAATACGTATCAATGTTGCAGAAAGGAAAGTTCAATTTTAGGCCTTTTTTCTCATGCCAAAGCACAGGTGCTTCATGATACACCTAATTATAGGAGTAATTAAAGTTATTACCTTACCTGTTTATTCAAGGACACAAGGACTCCTAATGGGAACAAATCAAGATATAAAGACTTGCTGTCAATTAGGCTTGAAGGCTTGGGGAGATAATGAAGGAGGTTTGGAGTTGGGTTTCAGCTCTTTACAATAACCAAAATAGTAATTCAGCACCTCTTACTTTTCCTGGCCCCGTCCCAACAGTTCAGGAGAAGAAAGACAAGAAGATTACCCGGGTAACGTGATCTTAAGGTACCCGAGAATAATGGTGTGGCCGCGTCTATGGCCGAGCCCGCTGCCAGCAGAAGATGGGGCTGCTACAAATACAAGCCCCCGTCAACCTGAGAACAACAAATCTCTTCAGCCTCTTGCCACGGACCCTGCTGATGCGGCGCAGGCCACGGGAGGAGAGCTGAAACGTGACCTTTGCTGTGGGCAGAGTCCTTGTCTTCGTAAAACGGGGCGACGTGGCCAGCGCCGCTCTCACAGAGGTGTAATTTGGGACTGACAGTGCATCGAAAATATGCTGCTGCTGCACGTTTTCATAATCATAGAATCATTTGGGTTGGAAAGGGACCTTAACGATCATTGAGTTCCAACCCCCCTGCCCTGGGCAGGGACACCTCCCACCAGACCAGGTTGCTCCAAGCCCCATCCAGC
>JAOTQQ010000012.1:122375596-122395596 GCA_026546715.1 Gallinago undulata
GTGGCTGCCCCATCCCTGGAGGGGTTCAAGGCCAGGCTGGATGGGGCTTGGAGCAACCTGGTCTGGTGGGAGGTGTGTAACCCCAGGAGGGGTTAGAACTGGATGATCTTTAAGGACCCTTCCAACCCAAACCATTCTGTGATTCTATGAAAACACCACAAAGAAAAAAGCAAATTGATGCCGAATGGGTAATACTGAAGGAAAATCAGAAGTTTGGATGGCTTTCCTTTTACTTTTCCATTGAGATACTAATTTTTTCTGAAGTTTGGAATAGTTTCCAACTATTGGATGTTTTTTTCTCCCTGAGATGGTTATTTTTTCATATTTTCTCCTGCTGCTGTGGACTCAGTCTCAATTGGAGGAAACAGGCATTGAGGTCAAATTACAGCTGAAAAAAGTGTTCAAGTTCTATTTCAGGGAGGAAGGGAAAAAAGACCCAATAGTCCAAACAAATGCAGCAACTCAGAGAGAATGATTCATGGGTAAAATAAATCCCACCCATTCAGAAGATGAGAAATGAGTTTTATGAGGTAGAATATGCTTCTACTTTAAAGACAATTTAGGTGTCCTTAAAGTCGAGATTGTAGGTATCTTTAAATTTAACCATTTACTTTTTAAATAGAGGAATTTGGACCAAAATGAAATTCAGCATGCTATGCAGCTGCAGTTATCTCACAGTAAACATCCTTTTTTATTCTATATTCTTAGCTTGCATTTCTTATGCTTGTCAGTGGCTTTTGCCAGACATGTTTTGCTGCATTTTAGTGAATAAATTGTAATTTTTAAGAGCTTTTTTTCCTAATTTACAGAAGTACTTTCTTTCAAAATTAATATATACAGCAGAACATTCTGAGTTTAAGAAAATTAATTGTACAATGTAATGAAAGATTTTTCCAGAGTTAAGACAACATAATTTTAAAAAGTCAGCTTAATGTTCTGAAATATAATTTTGCTTTTGTTGCAGTTGAAAAATGAAGGTTTCTTTTATATACTGTATATCCCAAGATGATTTCAAAGCACTTTCACTTAGAAAAGCTAGCTGCTATTACATATGAATTTTCAAAGCTTGCCAAGGCTTTGGAAGGAATGATGAAAATTACTATTGCACGACCTTCAGGTTTTCTTTGTTTCATAAAAGGCTAAGATAGCATTTTTGTCATTTTTCTTTCAGCTCAGGTCTTTCATCATAAATATCAAAGCATGCAATTATGCCTGCTCATATCCTACCATATTCTGCCTGTTTTCTATCCGTAGTGATGGTGTTCTCTTTTAGGATACTTTTTTTCTTTTGTTTTTCACAAATCTGAAAGAAGTCCCATGTTTTTGTCGAGTGCCATAAATTGTTCATGAAACGCGTGTCGCACTGATTAAAAAGGAGTTGATTAAAATGGCTTTTATTCTTTTGTTCTAAGCAAAATCCTAAAGTAATGCTCAAGAGTCAAACCTAGCAGGATCATAGGAGACTGATTTGGCCCACAGGTGGAATTTTTAAATAGTGCTCATTGGGAAAAACAGGGCAATCTTCTCTTTTATTGAAATCTCGAGTTTCATGCTGAATTTTTTTCTGTTGTTCCTTTTTATTTTTCACGTATATCTTGTTGTTCTGCCTTGTTTTGTGGTCCTGATCATCCTGTGTCCTGATCATGAAAGACATGGAATGCCTGTAGCTGTTCTTGCCTAAATTAAGTCACAGTTGTATAATATATCTCAAAAATAGGTTACTTCTATGTCTCAAGTACGTCAAAAGAGAGACCATTTGCTTTTTTGCATGTTTACTGATCAGTTCCAATTTCCTATGCATATTGCCATAACACAGGTGGTGTAAATATATCAGATTGAAATATCCAAGGTTCATTTGCTTGTGAAATATTTTTATTTGGTTTTGTTTTTGTTTTGTTTTTTTTTTTTGTTTTTTTTTTTTTTTACAACCACAACCTTAAACACTAATAACAACTTATACAGTAAAAATATTATAATTCCATTAATGAAAAAATTATTTTTTTTCTTGAAAACTAGAACTGCAAACCTTGGTTAGTGCTTGCAGGAACACACCTCCCCATTTTTTGATTATTATGCTCAGATTTTTATCAAATTTACAATGACACAAGGAATACATTGTTTTCATCAATTTGAACCATGCTGTCACATGAATGTGAACATACTGGCTATGTCTTAAGTTAAATGTCAAGGGATGTACATTTTCCCCATAGAATAAAATTGATTTCAAGTTTCTTTTAATGGTGGTGGAGCAAAAAACCCACTGCATTTTTAAATCAAGTAGAACTGCCTCAATGTGTTTTATTAAAAAGTGTATATGGTTAAATAGCAACAGTGTTACTCACAGTATCTAACACAAAACATATTTTTAACAAGAATAATTTGAATTATCAAAACCTTGCTATTTAATATGATTTGCTGATGTGAGGTTGTGTTAAAATGGCTAAAATTGTTTTTTAAAAAAATTTAATTAGGATAATATTTCGCCTCTCTCAATCCTCATGCAAAAAGAACATGAGAGAGGAACAAACAAAAGGGAGAGTCTCTTTGGGGGATTTTTTCGCATGTACCTCTTGAAAAGTCCCTCCTCAGCATTTAAATACCCCCAGCAAAACCCTCAGCATAGTGGCTATATGTATTGATCCTGCAAAAGGAAGGGAGTTGACGCTCACCATAAGAGAATTCATTAATTCTTCAGACTTCTAAAATATTCATAGGACTTTCAAACAACATCGCCTGCTTATGCAGCGTCCGTTCAGCTCGCTGCGAGGGCGAGATGATAGGTGGGAATTCTGAGATTCCTATAAGTCCCTCTTCCTACACCATAGCCTGTGCTTGCTGTATTTTCCCACACCGAATGACAAATATGCTCGGAAATTATTGTACATTAAAAAACCAGCGACATGACAATGTGTCTGAGAGCTATAAACAAAGCAGCTGCTTGAGAAACTTTTTCATGTCTGTAGCAACTCCTGGAGGATTTTGGCCGCTGCCTATCTGAGAGCCATTTGAAGCAACTTGGCTTCTACACTGTCTTTTTCTGTCAGCCAAAAACTGCATTTCAAATGTTAAACTTCAGTAATAAAAGGATCTTATATTGAATAACACTTTAAAATGCATTTTGTTCTCCATCCGTAATACTTGGATCCCAGAATACATGTAAAGCCTGACCATAAAGCAACTGATGCTAAATTTATTTTTAATTAGAAGAAACTCCTTAATCCATTTTAGCATTCCTTATGCTTACTCTGGAATAGTAATGGCACTGTTATTTTTGCAGGTTATAAATCTATCTCCCTATAAGCGTATCATCATCTATGCTGAAATAATATCTTCAACTAATGAAAGTTTGCATTCGCCTTTGTTAGGAAAACCATAAAAATGAATTAAAAAGTATGCAAAGTAATAGGAATACATTGTAAAGTATTCCCTTTTGCCAGAGGCAGACGCTATTAGAGACTGATGCAGGTGTAATATTTATGATCAAGGCTGAAGAGGCCAGAGCTTTCTTAATAAAATTAAGGAGGTATTCCCAGCTGTGCAAGTGTAAAGTATGGGTTCCAACCCAGAACACTTCAAAGATTGGGGGTGGAGGCTTTACTTATTGCCTTTAGTACAGGCAATAAATAAATAATATAATAAAAAAGGTGGTCTGAAATGTGGTATAGTGGGAAACAAAGACCTAAGCAATGGAAAGTAACACACATAGTCACGGTTATGAATCACAGTGATCACTGAAACATCATGGCAGAGAAAGACCAAATTCTGCCATGCAGTCCACAGAAATCAGAAAAAGGAAAGGGAGCCTTCTTCCCAAAATTCTGCATAAAATATAAGGCAAGGAAAGGGTTCCAATGATGAAAATCTGTATATTTAAAGGTTAGTTCACCAAAATAGATGTAAGCAAGTTGTATTGCTTTGCTGACTTTATCATTAGGAATATAGCATTGAATACCTAGCAATAAAATACCTCAAAGATGTTACTAACTTGATATTACTATTAATCCCTTATTTCTGATAATTAAATAGTAATAGTCTGATTGACTTCAACCATTACAATGCCTCAACAAGCCAGGTTTGAAGATATGTGATCCTTTAAACCATTTCTTTCTTGGACTATTAATCCTAAAAGCACATAGGAGAAGTAAATTGGAAGTGATAATATATAGGAATTGTTTGAAAATATTGCCACTAAGTAGAGGTGACCACAATATAAATGATTTCAAAATTGCAGGAATGAGACTTAAACCAAAAACAAGTACCGTGACATCAAATTACAGAAAAGATTTTTCATTGGGTTTTTGTTGTTTCTTTTAATAACATAACTAGTCAAAATGACCGTAATATCAAACATAGGGAAAATTAAATTTTGACTCAGGATAGACATATGTTGACTGTGTTATAACAGAATTATGGAGAGCATAACTTACTTCAGCAGAAAATGTAAGATAAAAGTCAGTATTTGTAAATGGCAAAATCTGCAAGATTACTTGAGCCAAGCTGGAAATCCTATCTTTGTGAACCCAGCAGAAGGAATCATAAATTGTGTCAGACAAACATTTAAAATAGAATGAGAGAGCCAAGCAGAAAAAAAAAATATAATCTATCCAGAGACTAAAAACCAAATAATATATTATTATAGTATGAAACAGGAGGTATGGGTGAAAACGTGTGGGTCTTTGGATCTCCCAGGGGCTTATAGGACAGACTGTACGTGATAGGACACAGCGGGAAACAGTTCATTTCTTCCCAACAGCACTCACCTTCAGTCATGCAGTGTCATCAAGCAGAGATCTTTCTTCAATGCTTGTCCTACTCTACCATCATCTTCAGATGCCTCCTTTTGTGGCTGACACTGAGCCAAGTGGTGCATTTATCAAATGCTGGGGGAAGGGATGTCAACCAGAGGCACCTGGACAGGCTTGATAAGTGGACCCAGGAGAATCTCATGAAGTTTAACAAGGCCAAGTGCAAGGACTTGACTTGCACCTGGGTTGGGACAATCACAAGTAAAACAAGTTAAAGGAGGTGATTCCCTCTACTCCACCTGGAGACCCTGGAGTACGGCATCCAGCTCTACACCCCTGAGTGAAAAAAAGGCATTGATGTGTTAGAGCAAGTCCAGGGGACAGCCACCAAAAAGATGCAAGCGCTGCAGCACCAGTAAAGGCTGAGTTGGGTTGGTTAGCCTGCAGAAGAGAAGGCTTTGGGGAGACCTTCTTGTGGCCTTCATACCAAAAATAAAGAAATATACTGGGGTCAGTGACCAGGAAGTAAACTGCTGGAAGAGGAAACCTAAGCTAGAATCTCACCAGAGAAAATAAATTGTCTCACAAAACACTGATCAGGCCAAAGTAGCCACATTCTTTTAACTAACTTTGTTATCAATAACTCCAGGAAGAAGGGGGAATGGGATAGGGGCAGGGTAAGCTGTTATGCAGGTCATCAAAAATAACATGTTCACTTCCAAGTACACTAAAGCAGTTTGCAATAGTGTATTAATGCAGAATACTTATATTCAAACACAAAACCAGTGAATTGGAAGCATCATGAAGTCTGACAAAGGAGGAAACCAAAACTGGCAATGGAAAGGAACATGGAATTTAGGTGCTGCTAGTTTTCTAATGGGGCCATTCATACAATAACTTTCATTAAATGGTACATAAAGAAGCCTGAATCCAAGGCACTAATTCAGATATCCAATAGAATGTTCATCAAGAGACCTTAAGGACAAGGAAGTGAAAAAAAAGTTGAAATATTATATATGATCGTGTGATGACCCAGGGATTCGTTTTAAGAAGTTTACTTGAAATTAAATAAACAGAATGACCTTCAGGACAGTAAGATGTTTCCAGCAGTACGGAGACCCTTAGATCTGTGCACTAGACAATTCTTGGTATGCCATGTACGTCAGTTCATTTTTGTAGGACACCTGAAAGGAACGCTGGGACATTACCAATGAGCTGCCCAAGCCAATACAGCAGCTTGTACTTCGGGTTCTCTCTGAAAAAACCCAATCTTTTTCATTGGATATATATATCTATTTATATATATACACACATTTCCTGGTAGCAGTGAGAAAAGAGAAATTATATTGACTTGTCACAAAGAAGGAGCTGTCTGGTATAGCAGAAGTTAAAGTTCTATCCCCTTCATACCTGGCTTTTCTTCAGCCTCAGTCAGAGTAAACCAGGCAAAAAGATTCACTAAAGGTTGTAGGAGTTAAACCTCATGTTCGTAAACTTAGTTAATTATGGCATACGTGTCAGTTTTTTCCAGCAAAGTTCAGTGAGAAGAAAAGCTGAAGAGATACACAATGGTAAGAGTCAGGTGTAAAAGAGTTTATTTTTGCGTGATTTTCAGTTCCTAGTCAGTTAAGATTCTTTGGATCTTTCTGTATAGAAAAACTACCACAAAACCTTCCTAAATGTATTTAGCTTTCCTTGGGCTAATCCCTTAGCAACTCATTTGTGACTATCCTTTCAATTAGCATCGCACCTATTACCCTTGAAATTCTGGGGCTTACTACCTTGGACAAACTAAAGCTTTAGGAAGTGTTAATTAGGAGTTACGGGACTTAATTAAGCAGGCGGAGGAAAAAAAGTTCCCAAACACCATGTTGCATTGTAACAGGTATTTCTCTTCAGAACAACGGTAAATTCTGTGAGAAATAACTGTTACAATATGTTGAAGTCTGAGAATCTATATATCAAATAAGAAGAAAAAAATGAGCCTTGACTTGCAGAGGCTTTTCGAAGTGTAACGTGTTGTGTGTGAAGCCACCTCAGCTCCAGCTTTGCTAAAAAAGGGATAACTGAATGACTTAAGCAGAAAAAACTTTACTCATGTCCTATATTTCAGGTAGTGTTTCATAAAACAAAAAAGTTCCAGAAATGTCTGCCTTGGATATTAAACATGCTGTAATTTCAGTCTCTAAAAGTCTTTGGTTGCAGAGGTATTACAGAAGTTTCTGAATATTAAGGGTTTTTTCTTCCACTAGTAAGACTCCACCAGGAAGGAAGAAGATTGACTAAAGCTGTGTTTTGACAAGAAAAAATATTTTCAAAATGTTATTTCAAGTCCTGAATAAAGTTCTTTTGAAGAAAAGGTATGGCCAGTTTTTAACCTGCATCAGTGAATGGTCTTTTCCTGTCTTTACAGGTAATGCTCATTTAAACTGTACTTCCAGGTGGCTTCAGTTTGGTCTCTCACGTCAGGTGGAAGATATCTGTCTAATGAATCAATATAGATAGAGGTAGGTACATCAGGAAGGTATTTTCTCCTTCAGCAGTTTGACCAGAACATCTTGTGCATGCTTTTAAATGCTATCTGCTCTGATAAAGATGCCTGCCACTTCTTTGACTACACTGTTCGCAATTTTATCCCCCAAATCAATTTTAGTTTTAGAAATGAAAAATGTTGACAAATTCAGAAAGATACCTTCTTGTGAGTTAAACAGAAAAATCTACCTGAAAATCACTGAAACGTGTGGAAAGCCACCTAAAACTAAATTGGTGTGATAGGGTAGCCTTTCACATCATGATCACAAGTATGGAATGGATGTCTTGTTCCTTCTTTATTGCAGCTTCGAGGTGCCAGCTCACCCACGGGGAACACACTGCAGTCACGTGGAAGACCTCTTTGTGGTGAAAGATTGGAGATGCAGTCTGCAGGTGCAGATGAAGCACGCAAAGATGAACTTGTCCTCTAAGGTGGTCTCAAAGAAGGATCGGCATCTCTTCCCTCTGCCTTGGTAACTGTCAGAGAGAGCCTTAACACTCCCTAGCACGTGGAGGAAATGTATTTTGAATCATACTGCCTGAGAACAGTAAGTAGAGTCTACCTCTGAGTGACTTCCTTAAGTCCAGTTCCGTGGAAGTTAATGACACTTGGCACTTTCTCCTCCTTTGCTTGAGCTTATTAGAGAAAGAATTGAGAGTCTTGGTTCCCTGTTGTCCTAAAAAAGGGAAGTATGATAGAAATCTCAGGAGACAATAAGGTGAAGTTGATAGCCAAGTAGTGGTAAAGGCCAACAGTAGATTAATAAATCCTCAGGAACCAAGGAATTGCAGAAAATTGATAGTTTTGAGGAACCGTTCCCTCCCTACGTTGCTACTGATGTGGGTACTATTCTTCAGTAGTGCAAGTACAACACAACCACAGTCTCTGTGTTACATATTTTTCCCTTAAAGTTTAGATGACAAAGTGTGATGGCATTAGTTAAGCGTGATTACAACCAGTCCCTTGATGCATCACAGTATGGTGGTCATATTAAACCATTTCTTGTTGCAACCAGAAGCAGAAGAGACCACGTAATGCTGGGTATGCATATAGTAACGACAAAGAGATGGTAGAAACAGTATGATTCTTCTACGTTTTATTTAGTACACTTATGACCTATATTTCTTTGAGTTTCAAAGAGGTTCAAAGAGTAAAAATTGTGATAATAATGGCAGCTGAAATGGCAATAATCGAGGCACCTGTATTAAACAGAACTTACGCAAACTGTGGGCTTTTTAGCATTTTCTTTTTCAGCCTCCTAAGTTACAAAAGGTGCAGCCAGTTTCTCATATCTAGCCTTGAAGGTGATGCAGTGTATTGATTTGACACATCTCGAGACCTAATAATCAAGTACATGTTTTTATGATTGGCTGATGTTGCCTTCTGTCTGGTTGCCTAAAGAATGTTAAGTTGACTGAGGTCATCTATAGCCTATAGATAATCTACACGACTAATAAAAATGCTAAGTAGACTGTCAATCTGTTTTCCAATCATATCAAACCTCCTAATCCAATTTGTAATTTTCAAGATGAAACCAGTCTAAAAAATAAAATAAAATATATGTGTTTACTAGAACAGAGCGACATAACGCTGGTATGCATCGAGCTGCATTTTAGCGTTTGAGCTTTCCCTTGAAAGGCTCTGATAATGAACATCATAGCCTGGTAAATTTTTAACAGATCTTTATGGACAGAATATTGTACCGGTGATTATTATCCAAAGGGAAGGAAAAAAAAAAAAACCAACAACCCAACAGCTGTATCCGAGCCTCAGATATGTGGAATGCATTACTCTATAATCTTAAAAATCCAGTTTGTACTTTCTCATAAGGTATTTTCAGCTGTAGATTCGTAT
Organism: Gallinago undulata; assembly: GCA_026546715.1. Classification (NCBI taxonomy): domain Eukaryota; kingdom Metazoa; phylum Chordata; class Aves; order Charadriiformes; family Scolopacidae; genus Gallinago; species Gallinago undulata. Next base: position 122,384,729 of record JAOTQQ010000012.1, read on the forward strand.
CTGAGAGTGGTATGGGGTTGAAAGTATACATTACAAAAATAATAGTAATATTTATTACTGCATACAGTCAACTCCAAAGATCTTCCTTTGCTGATGTGGAAAGATGTACATTTCAGTTGAGTGTTCTTACAGATATGAAGGATGGGAACCGTGACTGTGGGATAGCGTGTGTCTGCCACGGAAAAACCCTAAATTTAGCTGTGGATCCGAGTCTGCCCTCCCTTAAACTAGTGGGTGTTGGTCCAAAAGTTCACACCGTCAGAGGGTAAGTATTACATTTTCTTTCCGAGATTTGCATCTAAAGAAAATCAGATACTTCCATTTTCATCATTAGTCAGATAATTTCCTAACTTTATTTAACTTTGGTTTAAACTCACACATAAGAATGTAAAGGAGAGTTCACTGATACAGTGCCATCCTTAATCGATTATGGGAATATAGCTTTTAAAGCATAAACCAGTCTGTAAAAAGGTACCGTGACTTTCTGCTGCAGGCCCTTTAAATATGATAAACTCAAAGGCAGATGTGGCCATTTCCTGATGCACTATTTGCCAATATAAGTTAAACTTCTCTTCAGGTTACTTTTTAAAGATTGGATTCCTGAAATAAAGTAAATGCGTTTAGTTTAGAGCATTAAATACTGATTCTGAATTTTTTTAATTAGACGATTAATATAAGAAATCAAGCACATTCATACGTGAGAATCCTATTATTTTGCTTTTGCTTTCAGTAGTGTAGCTGGATATTATAAAACCAGAATAAGGAGTTAAAAATTTTACAGTCCCCAAATTTGTCTTGGCTTCTGGTGATCTGTTGTTCAGACTGGGGAACTTATGCTGTTCTTCATACAGCAATCCTCTAAATAAATAAAGTTGTGAATTTTTTTAAAGTGAATTTTGCGTCTTTTGGCAAGATGGGCACAATTTATTTACCCAAATGTATGTCTACTGCCATTTAAGGCATTAAGGAGTCCTGCCTGGCTTCTACCCTCCCCTCATCATGGAAGAGATCTGCACATTTTTTACTATACATTTTACCATATATTTTTACCATTTTTCAAACCCATATGAGGGTCACATCTTATTTTCTACTTATTTCCCTAAGCTTATTTTCCTAGTTTTTTTTTTTTTTGTGTGGATGCTTTAGAAGTCGTGTACAAATTTCCAGGACCTTTCAGAGAGCTGAAGAGGAAAATTCTGCTTTCAGGTAAACTTTGATGAATTTTTCAGATGTTTGGCCATAGTCGTTGTTTCTTTTAAAAACAAATAAACAAAAAATCACTTTTTTTTTCCAATGAAAATTAATTTAATTAGGGGTTTGGTTAATTTCAGGATAGGGGAGTTAAAAAAACTCTCAAATATAAAACAAGATAAATTTTAGAACTACATCACTGAAGTACTATAAAGGGGCAAAATTAGTCTCCATTCTCAGTGACAGGCATTTTAACGCAGGTAGATCTCTCCATTATACTTGTATTTTACGAAATAAAATTACTGAAATCTACTTACACAAACCATAAATGTGATTTTTCTTAACGTCCTTGGGATAGTGTAGAATCCATAGTTTTTTGTCAGACCTTCCAACTTTAGGAATTGTAGATGCTATGACCATTTTAGTGTGAACTATTGCCCACATAATCCCCCGAACTAAGATCACAATCGTTTTCAAGTGATTATTTTCCAGGTGAGATAGTTTAATGTGCAATAAAAAGTCTAAACTGCAACATAGAAAAAAAAAAATGAAAAACTCTATGAAAAGTTACTTGGAAGCCTCTTTGTCAGTTATAGCTAAAGTCTGCCTGATCCCTACAGAAAGGAATGAAAACATTTCTGCCTTCCTTTCTTCCCAGTTTGGCCAGGTAGGAACTTACCTGGTTGTGTTTTCATGCAAACAGGAGGACAAAGGCATTGCCTTCACCCTGCCTGTGGTAGTCATGGCTAAAAAATGGTAGCCGTGAGGAGAACTGGTGGTCTTCCTTCCTCAGGTCAGCAAGTCTTCAAATGCTTTCTGAAAGCAAAAGAGGGGATTGGTTTTTAGCTATGCCAAAGGGTCAACACAAGGAATTTCACCTTACTCTGGGTGATGCCTGACTTTGCAATCGACTCCCAGAAGGCCACGTCCGAGATGATTTTCGGTAATCTCCATTCATTTTAATTAGTTATCAGTAAGTAGGAGTATAAAAATATCTTTGTCTTTTTCTCTTCCTATCCCTCTCATTGGCAGAATTTCAACCCGAGCCTTTAGCTCTGTTACTTTCACTTCTTCCTGACTGTGCCAAGAATGTTTTTTGGCATCTGGCATTTTACTGGGAATATGGCCAGTGACCAGGCTTTGGAAGGAATCAAAGCACTGGCACTGTATTTTGCAATTTTCACAGAAGCATTTGATTTGATTGACTCTAGAATGCTGATTGGAGAAGATAAGACCATGATGTTCTTGAGGATAAGTCACTTAACTCAGATTCATGGCTGTTTAACAAGAAGAGCACACAGATTTGTTGTACAGGGCAAGGAATCTGGCTTGGCTGAAATGGACTGTGATGTCCGCCAAGACTCAGTCTTCAGACCATGTTTATTGAATTTATTTGTCAATGATTTATTCTTGATTGTATTAAATCTATTTTACAGCTATATAGATGATGCAATGTTACAACATGGTTCTAATTCATTGGCCACGGTAGGGAAGGTTTCAGATAATTTATGGAGGAAACTTTAAAAAGAAAGCTTTTTCTAATGAACAAGAAAACTGCTAGCTATTAATTTCAAAACAAACCCCAAACACTTCTTTGGTGCTTACTCGGGCAAAAAAATCGAAAACCTTCCACTGAAATACATATTTAAGTCATGACTTAAGGGTTGGATCAACACAGTCTAGTTACTCTTGAGCAATTTTGTGTTGAAATGCTGTTAATTAGAAGCAGGTATCCTTTTAAAAGGTAAGAACTCCACTGAATATATTGTACTTAAGCAATAGATGAAGCAAAACCCCCAAAATTTGCTATGTGCTGTCAGATGAAAGGTTGTTTAGATTTAGAAGTAAGAAAACCAGACTGTAATATCAATAAAAAAAGCTATGTAGATTTGTTTTATATTAATGCTATGGATAGATAAAATCCAATTTGCCTTTAGGCAAATTTTCAGATTTGTAGCTTGACAGAATATAAGAACACATCACTGCAGCTTTTATGTGAATAAGTCAACTTACTTCCTCCTCAGTGAGTCTGGAACTATGCAAATGTATTTTATATTTGGAGAGGCCCCTGGTTATATGAAAACAATGTTGTTGTTTCTCTTAGATTTTAATTTAATATTCTGGGCCTCGGAGGGAGAAATCATCCCAGGCTCATTTACCCTGGAGTCAGTGTGACAATATGGGAGGGTACGTTTAATGCCTTAGCAGTAAGCGTCTTGAAAAGGCATCCAAAGGTGATAAGAACTGAAATAATCTTTGGCAAAATTCAAATGCAGCTTAATTGAATATTTAAAAATCATTCACGAGGTATAATTGAGAATAAATTATGTCATGATGTGGTAGGAATGATTTGATTTTATACTCCCTTCTGCTTAGAAGTACCCACAGACGCTGGGATAGGGGTAGGGCAAGGTTCTTGCTGTGAAAGTCATTTGAGACACACACAAAGCATTGTACATTAATGAGGCTTTATATTTTCCTGTTCTGATATTTTCATTAAAAGATAAAGGTATTCATATGATGCTTTAGAGCAGGAGGTTTAGACCTTCATTTCATATTGGCATCTTCTGTTGTATTTTAATATAGAGATTTTAAAAATCAAAGTTTTCATAGGCAGTAAATATATCATATATGAGGGTTTGTGATACAAGACATTCCTTCTTCAAGGCAGAAATATTTAGATGCCTCTCCTGTCTCTTGCTTTTATGTTTCAGTTTTTGGTTCGGGGGATTTTTACATTTTTTGACCTGTGGAAAGATCCCATAGGATAAACATCTATGCCACAAAAACCTGGTTATGCTTGGCTTCATATTTTAAAAAGTCAACGGAATACCCTAAGTCTTGGATGCGTGCATTACTGACATCTGAGCCCCGTGTAAGTACTCCAAATGTTAGACTATGCTAATACTAAAAAAGGCAGCAATATACGCTTATTTTGAAAAATACTGCAGTCCTGAGTGTTCATCCCATTTATCAGTAAGTACACAGAGTCACCTCATCAAAATGCAGCTTTAGGGGGAACAAATAAAAGAGTTTTAAGTCCAAATTCCAGTGACGGGCTTTTATATCTGTCATCAAGTCAAGCGATTCCAAATATTGAAAACAAGTTTCCGTGTACACACTAAACTAAGAAATAAGTACTTTGGTCATAACTCCAAGCCTATGGCAGTCCAGGCTCAGAGGGTCCCTCTCGTAGGTGTTCATCAGGCTCATTCTGTTGTTCATTCTCCTTTCTCTCCCGTGTCCCTTCTCCCACCATATCTATGCCAGCAAAATCCAGAAAATATGGGTTTTTTTTTTGCTGGAAGAGCTTTTTTAAGTCGAGGAGCTGCTGTAATAGAACTCTTCCACAACTGTACACTAAAATAGTTAATCCTGTCTAAGGAACATGGTGCAAGGTTTGCTCTTTGCATGTACCTATTCCATACCCACACTTAACTATACAAGTCCTTCGTGCTAAAAATGGGAGGAAAAAAAAATAATTAGTCTAGGCTAGTTACTCAAGAGAAGAGTGGGTTTTGAAGTGTTGATGCCAACTAGTAAAGAAGGAAAATCCTGGTAGTGAGGCCAGTTCCTGTATTTAATGGCTTCAGCATGGAACAGAGAGATGTGGAAGACTTCTCTCCATGGAGCTGATGATCCACAGCAGCCTCAGGGGCAGAGATGGTGATAGCTCCTGCTGCCCTTTGCCTGGCAGTCCAGCTCCAGATACACAGGCTGAACACGACAAGGGGCACTTTGGACTGAGTTATTCCTTTTTAATTGCCAGCTGCGTTGCCAATTCCTTCGGGAGCTCAAAATTAGGGAATCCAAGAAATATAGGTTATCAAAACTCTGCTCTTAAACAATTTTCTGATTTGTGGATCTTATCATAGACGTAAAGACATTATAAAGTTTCCAATATGAAAACAGTACCATTCGGTACGAGTGTTCGAATTTGTTTTGATTGTATTATCTTCTGTGATGTGTTATCCTCCTGTGGCATGGTGGAAAAGGAATCAGCAAAATGTTTGCTACTTTTTAAAACTTTCTTTTTATCTAATTTAATTGTAATTAGATAATTTAGAATTTAATTTAAATTAGAAATTTAAAACTTTCTTTTTATCTAATCTTTTAATCTAACGATATGGTTTCCTTTAATTTCTTTTAATAGTTTTTGACAATCTTTTTATCTTTGCCAGTTACTTTGAAGATCTTCTGAAAGGATCAGTCTTTGGGTGATGATGAAGATGAAGGCACAGAGCGTTTAACCATTCCATGATTTGGAAAGTATCAGGACTGAAAGGAAGCAGGAACAGAAAATCTGTCTTAAACTGTGGATGAATTATTCTTCTTTTTTTCTTACGAATTCACATCTCAAAGCCTTCTTGTACATCTGAATTTTTGTTTACTGTCAGTTAAAATTTTGCACGTGCAGGAGATCAGGCTATTGGAGCTGTGGGGTTTTGAGAGGATTTTCCTCCAAAAGAGGGGAATCTTTAACAACAAGCAGAGGTGAAAATGCCATGAGCAGGTCAGTGGCAGATCTCTTTCGACACCTCCCAGGCAAACTAATTTTTCTGTTGAGTTTATACCTTAATTTATGTTTTGTGCAATGAATCACTGGGATAACCCTAACATTTGCATTCCATGACTTTTGAATGTTTAAAATAGAAACCTTCATGTTGAATTGACAAATGGTTTGTATTAATATAAAATTAGATTTAGGAAAATCATTTAATCTATAAATGACATCTGGTATTTACAGCTTTAGAGTCTGATGAAGATAGATGCACTACCTTACATGTTTATAATATTTTGTAAATTTGCAAATGCATATTTAAATTGATTGTATCCCGCTCCCATCCTTCAAATGTCACTGGCCCTCTAAGGACCCAGCCCAAAGCTCCCTTTCATTAACGGAAAGACTTACAGGCTAAATGTATAGCCTAAAATTAAACAGAGCCTAGGAACATTCCTGAGCTCTGGAATGCTACCTTTTCTACTGTTGAAGTGTTAGTGTGTTCCTCAGTATGATTTTGGCCTCTGCCAGCTGTAGCCTTCGGCTGACTAATTCCTGGATGTAATTCAGGAGTTGGTGGGAGCCAGAGAAAATCTCCAACAGACTCTTTGAGTGCAGCCACCATGGTCCGGAGGGTGAAAGAGTTTAGTGTTACGGGCATGGGACCTATGTCACTTGGCCTTGGTGCCTCCTCCCGAGAAGTCACGATGAAGTCTAAACCAGCAAGTCTGGGGGTAGTTGGGTTTTCACATATTCTCACAGCTTTGCGCTGCATGATATGCCTTGCACAGGGTCGTGATGGGATAGAACTGGCCAGGAGCTTTTTTTTTTTGCTTTTTTTTTTTTTTCTTCCCCTCTTGTTTTGATCATAAAATAAAAGAATTCTTCATGGGAATGTCCCTTCCAGTCCCAGTAAGTGTAGAATTCCTAGTTAAGAAAGGACACAATTCCACTAACCCATCCAAGAACAATAACCAGCTGGAGTGGGGATTGTAAGGTCCTGGCTTAAAAGAATCAAGAACTGGGGACGCAGTAGCCTCCAGCCCAGTGGAGTGTTCTTCTGGGGGTTAGTGTGATGGTGTCTGGGATCCCAGTGTGAGGCTGAGGACCGATGCCAGGATGCTGTTATAATCGGAGAGGGAGAGTCAAGTGGGATCAGACCTTTTACATTTCAAGTGGCTCTTATGAGTACCCTGAAGACTGGAATCCAATCCCCTTGGCTTGGAAAACACTCTATATTTAAAGACAAATATTTAAAAAAAAAAAAAAAAAAAGCCCTGGACTCATTCCACTTCTTTGTATTGTATTTCTGTTTCTGATTCAGCTAACTTCTTAAATGGTTTTGATTTTGAATTATTCAGAAACTTGTCTTGACTTTTACAGAACAACGTTTTAAGCAACAGCAAAGGTAAGAGCCTATGGATGCTCACTGCGTCCATGTATGTGTGACTGTGTATGACCTCTCCAGGAAAGAAAAACGTATATTTTGCTGTGAAGTTATATTTATTAATTATTTCTACTGTATCAGTATTTGTTTCTTCTCTTGATGTTAAATATGTCTAGATGAAGAAGAAAAGGGGGGGAGTTGCTTAGGTTCTTTACAATGGGTTAATATAATTTACTTTCATTTCAGCATTTAATCTGTGCAAGTTTAAGCACAATTTGGGCCTTTAACATTGTTTTACATGAATGCAGAATGCAATTCCTTATCATCGTTTTCTTCCTATGCATATTATACACAGGAATATACAAAGCCTTTACAGCCTTAAACTTTCCATCCCTGGAGGGGTTCAAGGCCAGGCTGGATGGGGCTTGGAGCAACCTGCTCTGGTGGGAGGTGTCCCTGCCCAGGGCAGGGGGGTTGGAACTCCATGATCTTGAAGGTCCCGTCCAACCCGAACCATTTTATGGTTCTATGATTCTACGTTGCTCCACAACAGACTGTACTTCTATTATATATTTTCTCAAAAGGTAGAGAGAAATGCTCAAGCTGCGGGTTCTGAGTGTAAAGCAGGTACCCCTGAGGTACGCGTTGATGCACTCTCACGTAGCAATGAGGATTTCTTTGACTATATTCTGGCCAAAAAAATAAAAAAAAAAAAGTTAAAATAAAATAATAAAAAAAAAATGTTGTATGTTTAACGGATCTTTGCCAGAGTGAGAAACAGTCTCAACGCACGAGGGTCAGTAGAGTCCCTGCGACATCCTCACTGGAAGGGGAAGGGACGTCTCATTCCTTTGGTTGTGCTCATCATTCCAGCGCCAAGAACAGGCTTCAGCCCTCCAAAAAGTCAGTGTCTGGGAGAAGGAGCCCGTTGCCAACTGGCCGAGCCAGAACGAGCCTGCGCTGGGGAAAGGAAGCGTGTGTTTTATCTTCTTGCCTTCCATGCCACGGCTCTCCAGAGCTTTTGGACGGTTTTATGGAGAGTCTTGGCCTCTGAAATCATAACGTCTCCAGACACTGCTGCTTCTCAGCTCCTCTGCCAAGACAAAATAAGTCAGGAGAATATTAATGCTAAGACTGGGAATATTCAGGGAACTTCTTCATGTTGGTCAATCTTTTTTTTTTTTTTTTCTAGTAGTTTAAAATCTACTTCTTTTACCCCTATTAAGAAAACCTAGGGAAAACAAGCTTTCTAGCTAAAGCAAAATCTAGGTTTTATCAGCCATACAAAAAGAAGAACGAGTTTTGCCTATGCCAGTGAATAATCCCTGTAAGGCATATAAGAAATGCTATAGGCATTAATTTTTTTCTTTTTTTTTTTTCATTTTACTTCCAGTATTTCTGCGGTTGTATTCAATTTCTGGTTTTGCATTTTCATCTCACTTCTCTCCGCGTTTTATTTAAAAGTTTATTTTCGCTTTTTCTTGTCTTAGCTTGTCCCATCAGGACGCCCGGAGCCAGCCCGGGCTCTGCTGAACCTTCACTCACACCGCCTTGAAACGGGCGGAAAATGGGCCACAAAACCATCTGGGCTACAAAATCATCCTCGTTAAGAATGAGTAGGAATGCATTTGTCTGGACGTCGTGCGACATCAACTTTTGGGTTCGCTCTCCTGCTGCCTGGGCCAAAAACCTGCTTCCCAACCTCATCCGATGGGAGCAGGAGTGGAGTTCCTCGGGCGGCAGAAGAGGAGTTCCATGCAGCGCAGATAGGAATGTCTCATTTAAACAATACCTCATAACGAGGCGGTCTCTGAGGAAGCAAAGGGAGAAGAAAGCAGTGTCTGTAAGTTATTAGCCAGAGACCGTTTTATGTACGCTGAAAGGAAAGGAAATGCAGTGTATTTGGAGTAGTTTTGCCATGGTTAACAGAAACTCAGTTCTCTATGCAATTCCGAAAAATGTCTCCAGCAACCCAGAGACACAAAATGTTTCCGTATCGCTGCTGAGAAAAGGAATCTTGGAAAGGAAGTGCAAGTTTCAAGAAAGACACCTGAAATCGTCACTGTAAATATCACTAACAATCAATTAATGGTATCTGAAATAAATGTGTGTAAAGGACGGCGACGCAGAAATGAAATAAAATATAGCTAACGCACCCCAAAATTGTAAAATTGTGAAATTGTTTTAAGAAGTGCCTTTCTCATTACAGCTGAATGTGATTTTCCAGATAGAGGCATTGTAATACGACCCTGTGTGCTGTGCTGTGTGTACAATAAAGCAAGCAAAATTAATCCCTTCCCCTGATGACCTCTAGAAATGAAAACCCATTATAGTAATAATATTTGTACTTAGGCCTTGATGTTTTTGTGCTGAATCTGAATGCCATGAAATGATTGTATACAGTGGCTGATGAGGACACATGTACAGATAATTACATAAATAATCCTCTTTATATAGGTGCAAGGTGACTTTTTAGATCTGGTATGGAAACTAGTTGAAGCCTAATAAAACTTGTAATCATTTTCTTTACTGCTAAGACCTGAATCTTATTATGTTGAAAGGTCTATTAGGAATGTTTCCCTTTTTAACATGGAATGTATGTAACTAGATCTTGTGCACAATTTTCCTGTTTGTAAAACTTGAATTAAGCACTGAAATTTCTGCCCGGAGTTACTGGGTTTGGCGTTTGCCAAAGTATATACGGTATCGAATATTATAATACGCCTTTGTTACCAGTCTGCGGTTCAGCGAGCAAACCCCACTTAAAGGGTAAAAGATCTTTTAAAAAACGACATTATTTGGGTTGGAACAGGAACGGATCCCCCGTGTGATATGGTAATGAAAGGCAGACTTTGCGACGTACTGATGGACACCGAGAAAGTGCGTGGGGTGGGAGGAGCAGGGGGGGGCGGGGGGGGGACATTTTTGGTGGGCGTGTTGGTGGGACCACAGCAACATTCGTGGGCCGTGAGGGGGGTGTCTGGCGTTTGGTAAACACACGAGTCCCACGCCGGGCACGGGAGGGGACCCCAGCCCCGACACGGCGATACCTACCTTGCTCTGGAACTCCATAAAAATTGCACGTGAGCTTTCCTCTGTCGGCGTTTGTATTTTCTCAGGAGGTAGTAGCCAAGTAATAGCTTTGTGGGAAGGGAAGGCTAAAAAGTCACCCACACGCCGTTTTACTGTTTTGCTTTACTTCCAATGTTGGTGGATCTTCCTGAGGTGGGCCGTCTACGCGGGCCAGTTGGGTTTTGCACAGAGTCTGGGCTTCTATTTGTCTAAGTGGTAATAAATTCCCATTGATGGGGGCTTAGTGGAAATTAGAGCATCCCTCCCCGTGTGCCTCGGCCGGGGAGGTGCTCCCACCACACTCTTCCTCCCGTTCTGGAACGGTTCAGAACGGAGGGTGTTGCTGCCTATTACTTGGCAACATCAATACCAGAAGGCCTATTGATTGGGATCACTTTCTTTACATAAAAGCAGTGATTTAGTATTTGGAAATAGTAAAAATGGCCACCTGGTGTAAAAATAACACTTCTTTGTCTCTCTTCCTCAGGCTGTCCATCAGTTTGGGAAAACCTGGAATTATTGCACACTGTAGTTGTTATTATTATTTTTTTTAAAAGTATATCACATGCTGTGCTTTCAATACTTTGATTATAAAGGCTTCCGCTAAAGAATAAAACTTGAATTTATTAATTGCATTTTGTTTTAGGTTAAGATTTTAGATGAAGCAGTGTGCGTAGGTGTTTTGAGGAGGGTGATCTGAGAAAGGTGAGGGTACGC
>JAOTQQ010000012.1:122408239-122428239 GCA_026546715.1 Gallinago undulata
CCTGCCCAGGGCAGGGGGTTGGAACTGGATGATCTTTAAGGTCCCTTCCAACCCAAACCATTCTATGATTCTATGATTTCAAAGAATTTTTTTCCCAAAATATGTAGCATATTTTACAGTGCAAGTAAAGCAAATGGAGTGAGAAAATCAAGCATAGGTGGGGGAAAAAAAAGATTTGATACCCTGCCACTTGGTAGCAGTCACATTTCCCATTATTGTCAAATGTGATAGATTTTTGCTCATAAAAAATACTTTGTGGGGGAGGGAAGAAAGTAAAAGGGAGTTACTGACTCAATTACAGTCCTGATACTTCAGCTAAATGCCCTACCAAAACCAGAGAAAGTTCAAAAATAAAATAAAAAATGACTGTAGAGGTAAAATCTCCAGGGAATTTTTTCCTCTACATTAATGATTTTAGCAACATCTGTCTGTTACCTCTGCAGGAATCTGGTCGCATCTCACAGTAATCAGGGCTGGAGGAACATTCAGTGCTGGACAAGAGTCAATCCTGGAAGACAGCACGCATTTTCCCATTAGAAACAACCCTCTTTTTATCTAGACCTGACTGAATCATCAAATTATTTTCCCTACTTGAATATCCTTTTCTGAGATCCACTTTTATCTTGAAGCAGAAATATGCCGTTCGTGAAGAGGTGAAAATATCTGACTACAGCTCCTAGATTCAATTTTCTTTATATGAAACATTCAGAGATCTGTCCTTATTTATAATTCTTATTTCACTAAGAGTAACCCTTGAAGATAACGCTTTTCATATTCTTATTCTAGACATGCTAGGGACAAGTTTAGTATGAGTCAGTGTGTTGTTGCTTTCTTGGAAATGGATGTACCACATGTTGCTGCGGGACTGATTTGAAATGACCTATTGAAATTTGGAGGGGAAAAAAAAAATGCAAGCAACCCCCTTTCCCCATCAAAAGAAGGGGAAAAAAAGAAGAGAAAAAAAAAGAAAACTCAAACCTACTGGATTACAAATGAAGGTTTGCAAATCATTGAGTGAAATACTAACCTTTCATCGCATTCAACAGATCCTATTATGTGACAGTATGAATCTTCTAATCAAGCTGCTTAAAACCCTGGGGCCAGGGCTTGACAAAGCAGTAAATCTTGCTCCAGAGCTCTCGCCATCGGACTGGAAATGCCACAGCCTCGTGATGCAAAGCCCTCCTCCGGTGTGCGATGGCTCGGATGTTTGTGCCACCGAGTTGGGGCTGGATCGGGTAGTATTTTTCCCTCCTGCAGCTGACCTAAAACCCCTGTAAGAGCAGAAAGCTGATATAAAAGCTGTATTTCTTTGGTCTGGCCCGTTCAGCAGTAATGCAGTGGCGTATCCACCTTGGAACAAAATCAAATTAGTAGCTGATAGTGTAAAAATCTAGTATAAGGGGCGGTGAAATTGCAGCCTCAGAAAACTCGTTTCCTCTGTGAGGGCGCTGCTGATTTCCCAAATATATGGAATTGCTAGAAGAGCTGCGGAGTTATAATCTGAAGACTCATCATAAAACTAAAAACTTTGTTCTACAAGCACCTCGGGGGGCTTCCCAAAAGTTTGAGCCTACGAGTTCTACCACCTAATACCCAGTACTAGTAATATGAGTAAGACTATTACTCACACCTCTCAGTGTGAGATCCTAAAATGCCTGTTGTCCTGTGCTATATATTGTGTGTAAAAGTGTGGGTGTTAATTTTTGTTGGCTGTTTTTTCAGTTGCTCCTCAATGTCGACCAGAAAGTTGGAAGGAGTGACATCCTCCTACGGTACATTTTCACTGGGTTTCACTGCCAAAGCTTTCATGATAATCAACAGAATTTATACCAACAATTGTCCCTAACTGTGCTTAATAGCAAAACAAGATGGAAAGAACATTTTCAAGAACAAATTGTTCATTTGTATGCAAACTACTTGTGCTGAATTTGTTGCAAACCTCTTGTTTCGCCTTACGCCCACACCAGTGTTGTTCCAAAATCTTCCACTTTCAGCAGACTTAATTCTTATTGTTCCTGGCACAGCTCACAAAAGGAAGGGATTCGGAGGAGATTTCAAAGCTACTTGTGTCCGGTATAACAGTGACTAACTGGACTGTGTCAGTTCACATCCAGGGTAATAATAGCATATTTTATACTGCTGTACTTTAAATATAATTATACTCTCTTGTGTAGAATGCAGAAGGATCAAGAGATGAACTAAGAGTTATTAGTAATCCAAATAATAAGGCTACTTCTTATTCAGTTGCGTTTCTTTACTGCAAACACCTTACAACACCCAATAATTTTATCTTGGAACCTGGAAGGATCTGCTTTCAAAGTGTAAAGTAACTGTTGGCATAAAAGACTGTAAAAACACTTTGGAAGTGGAAAGTATTAATCAAAAGTGGAAGAGATTCAAAGGCAAAGTAAATGCATGTTCATAAAGTTGGGATTTTGCAAACAAGTTAGGTTAAAGGGTGTTCGAAGGAGAGGCTGAGGAAGCAATAAAACCCTGTTGAAATATACAGATAAAGTTTTGTCAGATTCTCAGGAGAAATGCCGAGTTATACCCACTTCTGCTTTTCGGGATGACGATGGTGGGAAGAGAAGGAGTACAGGTGATTAAGGCATTATTTTAATACTTCAGTAACTTGGACCATTTCCTGGCACCTTAAAGCCTTAGGAAAAAACAAGTAGCTGTAAATACCTGTTTTCTGGCCACAATCAGTGACATCATAGTTCTTAATAACAGAGGCTTGAAAGGGCTGTAATTTTTCAAAACCTCTTCTCTAGGCAATGTAGGATTCATTTATTTGGAAAAGAGAACCAAAAAGGTCTATGTTTCAGATATTTTTTTTTTTTTTTTGCATTGGCTTTATGTTTTGGGGGAGATTTTAATGCATCTGGGTATCACCAAACACGAGACTACTTCTACCCTCAAGTCTTGTTGGTGTTTGAATCCTGCTGATGCATGTAGGGTGATGAGGAACCCCAGCTTCTGAGGGTTTGGAGGGCACAGGCTGCCTGCACCGGTCTGATTCTCCTCTCCCTCACCCACGGAAAAGCTGGAAATAAGGTGGTTGAAATCACCCCGTGCCTGAAGCTGCCAAGCTCTCGTCTGGTGACTGTTTCTGCCGAAAAGCCAAAACAGGGGCCGGTATTTTTCAGCTTTTCTGTAGTCACTTGAGGCGCAGTTCCTGACTTCAGAGGTAAGTGCCTTCTCACGGTAATGGCTCTGAGACAATTCTGCATGATTACAGGGTTAACAATAAGCTGGAAGTAGCTTAATGCACCTGATAATCGATACGACTGTTGTCCTTATCCTGGCTTTCTGTAATTGATACTGTCTGTAACTCTTTGCATTTTTATGCACCGGCATAATAAGATCTTAGTCAAATTTTAGAGCTATAGAACTGCCTGGGTTGGAAGGGACCTTTCAGATCATCGAGTCCAACCATCAACCCAACACTGACCAAAAACATCCCTAAACCATGTCTCTAAGCACTTTTGCTTCAGTTTGAATGCTTAAAGTGTGTGTGCATCTGCGTATCAGTCTCTGCCTATACATATATCAAAATGGATTTTCACAGTGGCCATGTGAAATATCTAAGTAGAGTTCAGAGATTGGCTGTAGACCCAATCATATGCCTCACACTGAAAGAGAATTACTTGGCTGAATGTCTCTCAAAGAGATTTTGGCAGCTTTTCGTTTGTATTTTTTGCCTGTAACAGACATTGAAATAAGTGCAAAGATCCACCCCCCCCCCCCCCTTAAACTGCCAAATTAAAACATTTGCTGTCAGTTCCTTCCAGTTCGCTGCTCTGCTCTTTCATAGAATCATAAAGTAACCAACTATGTGAACGAGAAAAAAAAACTCTGACAAATATTTGTTCTGGGCTCTTTCCAATCAGAACACCGTAGAGATGCTGTTGGAAGGGACGTTGGGAGGTCACCTGTTCTGCCCTCCTGCTCTGGGAGGGATCAGTTATACACCCGGTGTTACTGACACACATTTGTATAATATTCTATAAAAATGGCCATTGCAGGGTCTCCCTCGCCCTCACTTTGCAACCTGTTCCAATGTTATTCTTTTAATAAAAAAGTTTTCCAAAAATATTAAAATTAAATATTTTTCTGATGCAAATGAACTGATTCCTTCATTCCTTACCACCAGGGAATATGAAGAATTGATCACTCTTATGGTAATCATTTATATATTTGACTACTTTTATCTTTACTGTTCTGCCTTGCCTGTTTGAGTCTGCTGATTGCCTCAGTGGCTATATACATATATCTATCTATATGTATATATAAAGTTGGTCTCACTGGTATAGAGTTTGACCCTGTCATCTTTAATAGACCTGGATCTTTGCCAGTGAATCTGATAACACAGTATATGCACATATATATAAATATACTGAGAGAGAGAGAGACCAAAGCTTCTAAATGAGCAATCTGTAATAAGTGCAAATACTCAGGTGAAATATTTCAGTTTCAGAAATTATGAAGCATAGATAATACATATTCATACAGTTGATGTCTTTGACTTTCCACTTGCTGTATATGTATATGATACTACAGTGTGTCTAAAAATGGTACAAAATTATGAATAAACTAATAATACAGAAATTCATTTTGTTTCCAGAAAGAGCTCCTGTGGCTTTGCGTTAGTCATATTCTGCCCAGTGACCAGGGTATTAAACTGTGTGTCAGATTCAGGCTAATTATTTCATATTCAAACGTTGTCTTTACATATAAGGCATAAAAACTTACAAAGACATACACAAAAAATCACAAACCACTCAAGTGCCTGAGCTTCTAAAACAGAAAGAGAAATACCATTAAAAAAATACGTGCTTCAGTTTAGTTCAGATTTTTTAACCAATGTACTTTGGGCAGGTTCAATTTTTTTTTTTTTCCTGAGCAGTTCACCCAACCATCATCAAAATGAGTTGCAATGAAAAGAACTACAACATCAAAAAAAAAAAAAAAAAAGCTTTGAAAGACCTTAAAGTTCTGAAACTTTTGATCCAACACACTGTCCACAGGCCTTCTTAAAGAGATTTCCAAAAGGGGAAATATATCCTTCTAGTTCCAAATACAAATCTGGAAAAGAGGTCAGAAGGGGAGCAAGCACCCTCACAAAAACTGGCACGTTTGGGGCAATTTCCCACAATATGATATATTTTCAAAGTCTACTACTCATGTTCTGGCTTCTAGTTTTTACATTCTTTGGTATTTCATAGCCATTTATCTTTCATGTCACATGTTGAAAATAGGATTCCATGTCTTAACAAATGAAGAAGCTGTAAGATGTCAGCGTTGGTCCTACTCCGTACTCCCCGTCTGTGCAGGATTAACACGCTCAGAAGCACAGAGATACTGAGTTACAGACTCAGCCCCCACAAAAGAGAGCACATTTTTATTCAGGAAAAAGTGGTATCAAAGCACTCTCTAGTTCTTTGCATGCACTTGGTTAAAGAAACTTTTTCTGTCTTTCCCCTTCCCCACATGCCTCCTCTGCTCACTAACCTGAGAGAAAATACGGCTTTGATTTCCTTTTGGCTGTAATGTTGTAAGACTTATATCCTCTAAAAGACTTGTTTGGACTCAAGTCCGTAAAATTTTTGTAGAACACTGTCCAATGACCCAATCGGTACCATATAATAACATTGTCACAAGCAATTCTTTATTTTTCTCTTTTGTGTTTAATGCTGTACCCTGAACGTGCAAATGCAGTTCTGCTTGATACGTATCTGCAGAGAGCAAAAAGAATTTTGATAGTTAAATCGACTGCCTTGTTAAAAACTTCTCTTGCTTCTCATTTGATCTTCTCCTTTGAAACCCTTTTAAAATTGTGACCAAGATGAAAAAGGATCTCAGAGAAGGGCACACCGTAGGCAGCATTTGAATACCTGGGGATCTGCCATATTTCTATACCAACACATTGGCTTAATGAAAAATTGAATAAATTACTATTTATTGATTTTTTTCACTATTTATAAATTGATGGGAGAGTCTGTAATGAGATCATGCCACTATAATAGGGTCATAAATGAAACCCGTCCATGAGTTCGTTATTAAGGATGCATCCACATTTTCATTTCAGTTCACTTTTTTTCAGGGCTGTAACTACTAAAAATGTCTTTACTATGAAAATTCCTGAGCTGCATTTTGTGCCCATTTCATCAGGTACATCCATGTTTCCTACGGCTTGTTCTTTCCTGCATGTGAGGTCATTAATAAAAGAATAAAACAAAAGTAAAAATTCCCTGTGTTCCAGAAAGCAGATTGCAAAGGACCATGGCTGAGACGTGGTGTGTCAACTGGTAATGACAAAGAACTATATCAAAATACCCTTCTTTAAAGACACAGTTTTAAAAGAAAGCATTTTACCCTGGATGAAGCTCTGCGTTGAGTACATTACGGACTGGGTGACTGAGTCACAGCCCATATCTGATCCCTGCTGCTGCCCATTCACAGAATCACAGAAAGAATGGTGGGGGGTTGGAAGGGACCTCTGGAGATCATCCATTCAACCCCCTGCCGGAGCAGGATCACCTAGAGAAGGTCCCACAGGAATATCTCCAGAGAAGGAGACTCCACCGCCTCTCTGGGCAGCCTCTGCCAGGGCTCTGCCACCCCCAAAATGAAGAAGTTCCTCCTCATGTTTAGGTGAAACTTCTTATGTTCAAGTTTGTGCCTGTTGCCTCTTGTCCTGTCCCTGGGCACCACTGAAAAAAGCCTGGCCCCATCCTCCTGAAACCCACCCTTTCAGTATTTAGAAGCATTGATCAGATCCCCCCTCAGTTCTTGGAAGAGAAAAAAATTAGTTTGACTGAATATGCTAAGATCCAGAATTTAAGTGACATAAAATGTTTTGTTTTGGTGCTGTCTACAGTGTTCTAAAATATTTACAGTGCCTAGACACAAAACAGGGGGCATTTAGAATCGCCCATGAGTCTTCACTCAGAAGTGCTTTATTTTGTCTGGGTCACACCCTGAGCATAATTGTACCATAGCATTTGAAGTTAATTATACTGTATCTAGGAAACACCCTGCTTTTTATTGCGAGGCTGAAAACGCCAAAGGATTGGGTGCTTCCTCTGCCAGCATCAGTATCACAGTAGGAAAGTCCAGCTTCTGGCAAAACAGGATAAAACAAGAATTTTTATAGACATGGTGAAAATATACATATATTAATGAGTCAGTGGAATGAGTCACAAAAACCATGTTTTCACTTGAGAGGGAGGAACTTTAACCCCTCTCACTGAGACTTAGATGGGTCAATCATATTTTTTTATTGGTAACCAGTTCGATGACACCCTCTTCCTACTCCCCTGTTACCCACCCCCTGAATGAAGATCACAGCGTTCTCAGGGTTCCTTTTGATCTGGAAAACTCACATCTGAGACAGAAAAGTGCTTAGGGGACCACTTCCAGCTCAAAGGAAAAAAAAATAATTTCCTTCAGGAGAAACAAAATAGTATAAAACAGAAAAACAGCTGTTACAGAAGAAGCAGAAGACTAGAAGGTATAGGTTTGTTAAGCAGAAAGTGATGTCTGACGCCCACCTTTTCTAACTGCTGCTCGAGATATTCACCAGGGTGACACTCTTCAGTGAAACGGGGAATGAGGTGGCTAAAACCCTAATATGCTCTGAAAATGTAGGTATTTCACTTTCCCCAAAACCTCTGGCGCACTCTTGAGCCTCAGTGTGACACCCTTAAAAAAACACTGTAAGAATATGATTTTTTTTCTTACTCTATGTTCTCTCACTCATACACTTTGCAGTGTACTAGACTGGTAGAAAAGTAACTGGATCCATAAATATGATCAGCAATTATAAGTATAAACATCAGTATAAAAGCAGAAAGATGTTCCTGAGGTAAATTTATAACTAACATAAAATAACCTGATACAAATTGGGAAAAAAAAAACAAAAAAACAAAAACCACACACAAATACCATGATAAATTCTTTACACTTACTCATCTTGGGCTGATTTCCCTCACTTTTTTGCACATACATACAAAGTGTCTACAATAACCCTTGCTGGAATTTACTTAGCATAGATATGGTGAATACCAACAACAGGAATTTTATGACTTTGGTGCATAAGTAATTGTTGCAGTGAAAATTCCGGATTTTTTCAAAAATAAATGGTGCATGAAAGCACGTAAAAGCTCAGTTAATACGTCTGAACTTGTTCAAGAACGTGGCCCAGCTCAACCAATGGAACTAGTTTTTTATTCAGCAGAGACCTCTTAAATTCATTGCCTCCCTGCACAGTAAATCTGCTCTTTTAGCAGGTTTTTCTTTTAGCAGGTAGTCAATTAAGGCGGGGACAGGTGTCCTTATGATATATATCTTGGCAGTGAAGTGTATGTTCTCGCAACATTTCAGTTATCTTTAAATTTCACCATATATTATTTAAACAGTTGTATCTTAACTAAGTTTATGATTTCCTGGGGTAACACGTTTATATTTTTAAGCATGTGGATATTGAGAGGAGCATACCTGTATTAGTAAGTCTCTCTCTTTATATACTCTTAATTCTATATATTTTAACCAGGGAAGAAATATACCATCTTCTGTTTGTAGTTCTCGCCCTCTACTCTTCCATTAACTGGCATATGCACTTTGACTTAATGTAGATAAATAAAGGGACACCATAAAGTTATTATTTAGGAATTTAGGATAAGTGGTAAATAGAACATTTAAAATGTACAAACATTACATTGCTGGTCTTCCATGTTAGAGGAATCTCATACCCTAAGTATCAAAAAGGACAGATGTGCATTTGGGGTGACAGAACACAGACCTGTAATATTTACCAGATTAATTTTTAACTTCTGAGCCTTAGAGTGATGACACTCATCACTGTAAAGAAACAGAAAAAGGACATCAGATTCTTTCATCAACTGTATGCGATAGGAGCCTAATTTTTAATTAAATTCCCTACAATTTAGTGTTCATAGAAACCAAAAAATTGAAATATTAGATGATTCTGAAATGTAAACCTTATTTCTAATGTAGGCCTTAAAATGCTGTTATAAACAACCATTCCAGTCTTAATTGAATTTTCAAAAATCTCCATTATTTAAAAAATAATAAATGTACTAATGGAGTTTGATAAGATTACTGTAACTGAACACTGCTATAAGCTCCAAATACTGGGAACGCTGCATACACAGCAGATGAATTAGCTGTTCTTAAATTAAGGAATATTACAGTCAGTAATGGTATGACATTCTTTTTTATGGCCAAGGCTTGGGTTATAATGTGACGGAAAAAAAATGTAATGTTTCCAAAATGACAGTTTTTAGATTTGTGTTGCCTGAGGTAGTTCAGCTGAACAATAAACTATAATTTGATTGATGGAAAATTGAAGTGGTTCATCTAACTTGCCAGGCTGTCTTACCCAAGGCTTTGGTTTTGCATGTATGATGATGTATCACAGTTTTAGAGATAATGTTGTTTGTATTATACATGAGATTTTTTTACACATAAAAATGAAGACTTCATTACCCAGTAAAGACCAAAATATGCTATGGATTAGCAAGGAATCAGATTTGTTTGAGAATGGATTTGTACATCAAAATGCGCTCTCTTTGTGAAACCAAATGATAAATAACGTATAGGACCAGAGTGTCTTTATTTTTATGAGCAAATCAGCCATATCACCGGTTATGAAATTATTAACTCAAAGGAAGGGTGACATCTGCACTCAAGAGAAACAATCAGAGAGCGGTAGCTTTTCCTTTTTCCAGAATTAATCCTGTGAAATAACAGACTGATCAGCAGAAATCTTTTAGAGAGAGCAATAACCATTTTATAGAAGTATTAATATATACATAAGGAGGGGGGGAAAAAAGATGACTGAGAAAATAATAAAGATGTTATTAAATACATATTGGTAACATTTATATAGGGTTTGTTTTTTTTTTTTAATTACTGATGCAGTGTGTTTACAGCAACAGCTTCAGAAAAATTGCTCTATAATATTTTTTTAGCATGTGTGAGGACAATTTTGAATGGCTCAAGCCATTTTTTTTTTGCTCAGCCAGTTTTATCCTTAAATATTTGGCATCCAGCAGGATGTTTGTCCCCCCGTTCTTTATGTCATCAAACTACTAGGACCAGCCACCTCTCATCAGATGAAAACAAGGCACGGCATCTAGTTTCAGTCGCTAAAGGAGGCAAGATTTGAGAAAAGGACCATACCGTTGGGAGTATGATTATAATGTCTTGTTTTGATTCAGTTTTTTCCCCCTCATTTTCATTCAAAGGGAAAGGCCAGCTGTTGAGCCGTTCTGAACAAGGGTCTTTCTTGCGCTTTTTCTTCCTCCCTAAGTACATGAAATAGCTAATATTGGCTTTCCAAGGGAAACTGTAACACTTGAACTTGAAGAAACAGGAATATTACATATCTCTCTGCTATTTATTACCCTGCCCAACACTAAACAAGGCCATGATCAAACAAAACTGTGGTAATCCAGTCTTCTGGGAGATTTAATTGGCATACTACACTCTTTTATTTTTTTCTACAAATGTCCTGAATTACACACGGTCAAGAGCAGACAGAGCTTCTTATTATTGCACAGAAATGCAGGAGAATTGTATTTGAGACTATCCTTGAAGTAACAGAAGATCTGTCTGTAATGAGACTTCCAAAATTACTGTAGGGAATTCTCTACAGTGGAAGTACTTGCTTCTTGGGTCATTACATTGCCATAAGTCTTAATTTTCCAGGCATTTTACTCCTTCTCCCTCCGTGTCATGCTTATCATGGTTCAAATCTGGAAATTCCATTGTCTTTTCCACAAGGAAGCTTAAAACTGAGCCACATCTTCAAGAAGATGAACAGAGAAAATATATCAACAGTAGGACTGGTCTTTACTGTTAGAAAAACAAACAAAAACAAACCAACAAACAAAAAACAGAAGAAATGTCGAAAGACAGCTTTTCTCTATTTTGCAAAGTAAACCAAAGACTAAGGAGAAGAAGCTGCAAGAGGAAAACTGCTTTTATTCAGGGAATATAGAGATATCTCCTGGCAAACTCCATCCCAACTTGACTTTAAAACATTATATTCTTTGATATGGTACATTTTCCCTTTATTTATATGCCTCTTGGTTTGAGGTGGTTATGCATGTATTAATCACCTTTTTGGAAGATCTCTTGGTCTGTGACTCCAGTTACTGTTACACGTAACACTTTTGACTTGGAAAAGCTTCCGACCTCAAGTTCTTGAGCTCAGGTTAACCATATTCAAGGTTTCCAACCCAACTGACTTCAGTACTCAATTCCCATATCAACATAGATCCTTCTGAAATCCCAAACCTTACCTACTGTCCTACTTTTGTATATTTTCCCTTTAATTTAAATTGAATCAACTTTTTAATTAATTCCATGATAATTAATTACTTAAAGTTATTTTCTCCAAAAGTACTTCTGGGGAGATACTTGATTAAGAAGTACATCAGCTAAACACATCTAGGAATACAGAGCTCCTTTGGCTATTAGTTGCATTTGTTCTCCAATGTATACCCTGAGAATTAAAATTTCTCAGTGTCATAACTGTTGAGAATAGTGTTTCTCTCTGTTAATTTTACAGACAACTCTACCCATAGACACGTCTGCATCTGATTGCCTGGGTGCAGAGAAGACTTTTGTCATTAACTACCCAAGTGGAATTTCAACAACCTTCCCAAAAGTTGCTTTGACCCTGGAAGATCCCTTTTAATACAAACTCATTTCTCCTTTTTTATTTTCCTTTCTATTTTATCATATGCAGTAGTTTTCTGCCATTTTCCCCCTTTTTGTCTGTATTTCTGGATAAGCTCAGACTTCTATTTCATACCTGTTTTCTTCTCCAGGGAACTGATCAACCAAGTTCCTTTTGTCCCCAAATGTCTGTTCCCTATTCTCTGTCACTATTTCAGGATTCTCTATGTTGCTGTACAGGTTCCTGGCATTTAAGACTACTTCAAAAACCATTAACAAAATAATTCTGCAAAATGAGCAAAATAAAATTTAAATGAGTCTATGGTAGTAATTAAATTGCCACAGTACCTCAGTGTATCACTAACATGCAGAAAAACTGAGAGAGGAACCTAATAATATCCAAAATTTTCAGATGCGGAGTACCAAGACAGATTGATTAAATGTTTATCTGTATGAACTGGAACTTCGTACAAAAGTATAAATATATTTACTGCCTTTTTCTTGTATCTCCAGTCCCACATCTTCATCAGAATACCTACCTGCCCTCCATCTGCCTGCGAAACAGAGTGTAGAAATACTCTGGTGGCAATAGGAGAAGACCCTCAATATGCAATGGCCTGTCAAACTTTGCGACAGTTCTCCCTTCACTTTTTTTCCTGGCAGTTCTTGTCACAGCCATCTGTGTGCTGATTTGTTTCAAACATAGTTTGTAGAATATGCAACCGAGCATCTGATCCTTAACGTACACATCTAAATTCTTTGAGCTCTTTGAACATTAGAGGAAAGCAACCATTTGTGACTTTTTAATTGGTGTCAGTTGGCTGTATCATTGTTACTACATGACATATGTTACAAGGGCTGTTCCTCCTGAAGGTAGGTGCACAGAATGTCACTTTACATTTTTTGCAAGTAGCCAGTATCTCATCAGTTTTGCATAGCACATCATTAGCAACATCACACAGTGTGACAGTATATTACGCCTAAATATGAAATTCTGATTCCTAGCTGAAAAATATATTATTTTTAGGTTGGAAAGCAGTTTCTGAATTATAAAGTAGGTTCCTGAACCAAAATGATTCTGTGGTCTGTCACAAAATTACAAGCTGACAGATTCTACAGAAGAATCTTTTACACTGATTCACATTACCAACACACTGCAAACAGTTTCTCTCTCATTTCTTTTGGCCTAAGGTCCTCCTAATCCTGTATGACTGCTCTTAAGCTATTTCCAAGAAGAGAATATAGAAACAGATTTTTGTTTTAAAGATTTTTTTCAAGTACCAAATTTCCATGCCTTCTTTCTAGTCGGTTGAAGAAGGTAAGAGCCTTCCCAAAGAGCAGCATCCTTCATTGCATAAAAATGCTGGTGTGAAGCATAAACAACAAAGAAAACCATCTCATAGCTGTGGACAATTAAGTCCTGTCTTCCCAGGGTATATTCTTGGTCCGTGTTATAACCTTCCCTCATCTCCTCCAGCTTTATCTGGTACTGAGCACTGACTGTCTATAACAGTTGCATCAAAAAGACAGCACTTTAAGGATTCATTTGTAGGAAGAAGCAAACAGGGTCATCAAAGCCATCGTTGTCAGCACAGTGACTGGTTGTACTGCTGCCGTGGCAGAATCTGAAAGACCTGTGTAAATATTCAACTCTGTCTTCATATGTGAAGGTGTTTCTTACAGTTTAAAAAAAAATGTTTCCATCAAGTTAAAATTATTTTTGCATCTCGCGAATTCTTCCCAACATTATTAATGGCTGTTAGAAAAGAAGGAACTAAAACTTCTAGATAAATGAGGCTTTATTTAATTTATTCATGACAGTAGAATGACAGCAGACATCATCTCTTGAAAGAACATTTGTTATAGATTCCTTATAGAATTAAGGAATGGCTAAAAATTGTTCTAATATATTAATCTTTTGTGAGGAGATCTAAACTGTGAGAAGAGATTTGAATGCACATTTAATAAAAGCATCATGCTTTTTGTAACATTGTGTTTGAAGGAGACAGATATAGAGAACTGATTGAAACCAGAGCTTTATGCAAGAAGTTATGGATTTCTGCAAATAAAATACAGAGTTCTGCAAATAAAAATGTCCAGGAGAGAATGAATGGTCCTTATAATTGCAGTAAACTCTTTGGAACATGATGTAGGCCAAATACTGTAACTTTGTCCTCATACAACAGTCTTATCAGTCTTAGGCAAGAAAAACTTAAAAATACGTGTGTAGTTAATGAATTTTTTTTCACCTAAATATTCATCATTTTAATCCTCATTACAGTCCATTTCAGACATGGCCAATGCGCTGAACTGCTTTCATGACCTGAGGCTTCTGAAAGGTCTTTGGAGCTTAGTGGTGAAATAGATACAGGCACCTCAAATACAGAGCTTACTCTGCATGCCTGAAAAAGGTCTGTTACCAGAAAAAGTCTCTCTCCTCCTTTGCTTCTGAAGATAATGCCATGACACCAGTCATGAGGTCTCATTTTTTATCAGTGAAGAAACTTAAATAATTTCTTCCTGTTTATTTTTAACAGTTATTTCTTAATTCATTAATGCTGTTAAACTCTAATTCTCGGCACAGAGCTTGTGGGGAAAAAGGCAAAATGGCTAAAATTCAGAGAAGGAATGTTGACATAAGCAGTTTGGTCTTGGGGGCAGACACAGGCAGCTGGTTTTGATAGTCCACAAGGACGACTAGAAATACCTAGGGAGGTACAAATAGCTGTAAATGCCACCACAAAACACCTATGAGAAGTGAAAAACAGTTAAGACACTAGGTCCAACCCATAAGATGTAGCTACATGGTGCTTCCCTTTCATAGGGCTTTCGTAATTGTACCTCTGAAGAGTCAAGCCTCACCCAAGGCTTTGCTGCTGAGCTCTGCCCCAGCTTGTCTGGAGCACATCAATGACAGAACCTGGCACCACTGACCTCTGAGCTCCCTGGAAGCGCGGAAATCTGCTGTAGTACTTTTTTTGCTTTCCCTACTAAATCCACTATGAATTTTACCTCCATTTCACACTGTGACCACGTATGGTGAAGAAATTCCCGTCCTTGCTAGAGCTTGCTGGTCTTAAAACTGTAGAGTCTATGCTTCCACTATCTCTCTGGAAGCTGTGTGATGTAGATAATATTGTTGACCTGTCTAATGCTGTTAAATGGTCCCTCCTAGTCTGTTTACAGTTTTCCTGCCAAGCTGGGATCAGAACTATGACCTTTTTGCCCCACCTCATATGTCTAAGCCTTAACTTGTCAATCATACCAGATTTTCTGCTTTTGCTGTGTTTCAGCAAGGTTATTATGGTGCGCTGAGGCCATAAACCCACATACTCTCTTGTGGAAGTCCAGCACATATGGTACTACTGACTCCTCGGATGCTTCCAGCATGATTTTCTGCTTGTCCCTGGCAAGATCAAGGAGCTCTCTTACCCTCCTGCAAACAGGAACATGTCAGGCCTAAGCCCCGTGGTCTCTCCTGAGACCCCTTGACACACAAGCGGAGATTGCTATGGTTACTTGTCTTCATAGGCCTACTTTGGGCTTTGTAGGTCTCAACGTGACTTGATCTGTCCAAGGAGACCCCAAAAACCCCTCCTCATTCTCTTGCCCTCACGCTGCTGGTAACAATATAGGAAGACCTAAAAATTTCAGTGCCCAAACCACTTCCAGAGCACTTTGAAGGTACTCAAAAAAAACCCCTTTTGTTTTGTTTGTACGTTTCCTGATGAATTTTCTTCTCAAAGGGCCATCCCGTCAGATGACATTGTAATTCAGAATGTACTAAAGAAGATACAAAATGTTTTGTTTTGAAATGCAGTAGATTTGATTAAACGAAAAAACAGGAAATATTATCTGTTGATGAGAAACAGATGAAATGGGAAGCAGAAGAACATGCAAATTGGTAAAGAAGCCAAATAAAGTTTTAGCTGGTCACCTGCTAACTGTGGACGAGGCAGAGGACATTTTAAGACACTGTATATGTATAATAAAGGTATAATAAATAAACTTTGCTCGTATAGACTTTCTTCATAGTCCCTATCATAATATTCCTTGAAGAGGAACATCTTACTTTTTCTTTTTTCAACCTCAGTCTTTTTTTTTTCTTTTTATTGCTTTAATAAATTTTACCTCAAATGAAGAAGCAGCCTTGCTTGTAGCCTTGAAAGTCATCTTTTAGGTGGAAAGTTAATTGAAAGTTAGTAGCGTCACAGAGAAGCATAAGGCAGAGAAACTGTGTCATAAAGACCACAGGTCCTTCTTAGATATTGGAATTATTTCTTTTTTTGTTTCCTTTCATCTTGTCTTCCAAACAGGAATGTAAAAATATATAGTACACATTGTACTAATATCTTGGAGTGAAGAAAAATCTCACAAAATAGGAACATTTCTGTTATATATCATAAGAAATTTTTACACTTCTGGGCAAAAATGCTCTCCTACTCGCTGTGTCTTGTATGAATACCAGCTATATTTAACTTTATTTCTATGTTTTTCCTTTTATATACAATGGATTTTATTTAAGAGGCACTATTTTGTACAGGTGCTTAGGAAGAGTCACATCAATACATTTAATCTTCTAATTATGCAGCTTAATTTCACATCTGGAAGTTTTACTGTGCAATAATAGAAAGACATGTTTGATCCGAAGAGAAAAGGGGGATCTTATTCAGTATGAAATCAGACTGACATGGTAACATTTGGATTAATGAATTTTTTGTTAATTTTAGAAGACCTACCTTCCAAAGTAATTTAGGGTTTCTGTGTTTGTTGATATTGCTTTTTAATGTGACAACTGTGACATGCATTTCCACAACAGACGGATTAATGTCATTTTTTTGGAAATTACTTCACCTAGACAGGTGTTTCCTGTATATGTTTGACACGAGATTAAACATTGCTCCAGATGTTCT
This sequence comes from Gallinago undulata, assembly GCA_026546715.1. NCBI lineage: Eukaryota > Metazoa > Chordata > Aves > Charadriiformes > Scolopacidae > Gallinago > Gallinago undulata. Next base: position 122,424,868 of record JAOTQQ010000012.1, read on the forward strand.
GTCTGTAGCAAAGCCAGTTAATTTTATTAGAACATTTAATCACAGATCAACAGCGCAACAGAAACGCAGTCTATGTGAAGCAGATATTGAACAGAACTTCCTAAGGTGGAAGAAGCTCTACATGGGAGCAAGGTACACGGTGGTGTAGGTGAAACCCAGATATGTGCTGGTTTGTGGCATTCTACAGTTTCTGAATTTGGGGCTGAAGACAGCTTATTTGCTTACCTAAAAGAATTTTCACACTGGATAATTATTTTGCATTTGGAGGATATTGATAGCAGATACTCTTCCTGATGTTTACACACATATGTATCACCTCACTATCCTAAGGTAGAGTTTAAAAAGAGTGTGCTAGGAAATATAAGAGATGCCTTCTCTTTGAGTGTGGGGAGTCTTGCACTATTTTAATGTTCGCATTATTCACAAATTGCATACATTCACAAGTAATTGCCCTGCTTGCAACGCATGCACTGAGATCTTTTATGTCAGACTTAAATATCATTACATACCTAGCTATTCTTCCATTAACATTAGCTATAGATTTCCCATTAATTATTACATCAGATTTATTCACCATTAATAAATTAGATCCCTGTGTTCTGTCATGGACCGCTCGGGCCTTGTGAAACAGGTGAAGAAAAAGCTTGAATGTAGCCCTGGTGATTCTGGGGTAAGTGTAAAAATATTCATAATTTTTTACTTTGAAATATTAGTTTATGTATATGGACTAATAACAACTTAAACCCCTGTGATGATTGATGGTTTTTGTTGGCCCGTCACCTCATTGTATAGAAGTTTGTTTTAATGAGTTTCTCTAATGAATATTTTATATTGATACTTGGATGAATGGCATATGGTAAATGCAAGGTAAATTACAGCTCTTTAAATAAATATTTTTCATAAATTATTTATTTTGTGATGCCTGTATTGGTTAGATGTCATGTCAGATGAAGACTGGAAATTATTTACTCTAATACTTATTTGAGAGTTGAAAAAGTAAAAGACTTTTAAATATTAACAAGCTTCCAATATACTCGTGTAATTTATGGGAAACTACCATAAATTGTGTAAGATTACAATTTTGTGAGGACAGTTCTACTTGTACCATGCAAAATAGAATAATCTCTTGTGTCTTTACAAGAAATTTTATTTATTCATACAAAAGATATTGTGCTGTTCCTGCTAAAACCTATTTTGATGAATTTCTGGCTTCCGAAGGTCTATGAGTTCTTGTCAACTGTCGTTACTTCAATGATAAGTTCCTGATTGTTTCTAATGGTGCCAAAAATTAAAGTTCAAAATCAACATGAAGCTGGGTAGTGGATCGAGTGCCCTCGGTTCATGTTGGAGTCCACGACTCTCACAAATCAAACGGCAGAACTCAGCTATTTCAGTGCTAGTAAGGACCTGGTTCTAGATGCCCACTGAATTGCTCCTGCTGTTATCACCCTCACTGAAATTAGAGAAAGCTGAGGCCATTTTAGCATCTTTCAGAACTGGACCATTTTTGCTTTCAGATATGCCAATGCCTGCCATATAAAACCAAACAAACCAGTCTGTAAGAGCCACTGGAACACAATCACTAAACTGCAACTGTGTCTAGGTAGCAAAATCTTTACATGTGCCATATCACGGATAAATACAGCCTGTTTGTGCCCACCTGGAGATAGTTGACCAAAAGTGGGAGATTTTAACTTTGGATACCATCTACTGTGCATATTCCTTGAATACCAGAAGCTAATATATATGATGACTGATACATTCCATATGCTTTCTGGAATAAACAAAGCAGAGTCCTCAAAAACTTTAAGTAAATCACACATGTTTTCAAGATATTTTTATATATCTTTAACCTGTAACTTATAGTTCAGGACTATAAGTCTGACATGGAACTTTTTGTCATTCGTATACACATACTACATTCTACATTGCACACTGCTCAGGATGGTGGCTAAATGCAGGATGTAGTCTTTAGGACATAAAATATCTTGAAAGTACTCATATATTACTGCTTTTACAGAAGTCTTTAAGGAATAGTCTATGAAAATGGTACACACATAGCGGATACTTATTATACAAACTAAGTGTAAGGCACTTCATGCCATGTGGTCACACTCTCATTGAGAGCTTAGGTCTCAATGTGACTTGGTCTGTCCAAGGAGACCCTCACAAACTCCTCCCCGTTCCCTTGTCCTCACCCCCCTGGTAACGAAGACCTAGAACCTCCAGTCCCAAAATCACTTCTAGAGCACTTTGACGATGATCAAAAAAGCATTTGTGTTTTGTTAAAGGCACTTCGTGTTACGTGGTGGCGCTCTCCTTGAGGTGAATGGCATGAGGCATTGGGTTTTCAGTTGAGTTGAGTCTCAGTATAGTGGCCAGTTCAAAACTGAACTGATTTATTGTGCCTTACAATTTTCTGCATGGAAAGCTGGTGCTGATTTGTTAGGGACACTTCTGTTACCACTGATAGTTAGAGCTGACTAAAGTAAACTTCCCAATAACTATATTTAAGATAGTGGGTGCGCTTCCTGTTACATTTGAAGTCCTCACATCAGGGCCATACTGCATTCTAAATCATGTAGGGAAAAAAAAAAAATAGAAACATTTTGGTTTGCATGTATTTTAAAAGTATTTGTCTTAGTTTTCTTCCAAAGCTTCAGCCACAGTCCTATTTGATTTAACAGGACCAATAACACAAAAGAATAATATTTTTTCTTGTCCACTTGAGAGCTTAGCTCCATCCCAGAAAATAACAAATATTCACAACATTATCCTCCAAATTCCCAATTAAGAAGAAATGAGAGGTGGGAGTTAAGTGTATGGGATTCAATATCGGTTTATTTTGCATGTACAGCAACTCTGCAAAATAGTGGCTGCAGACAGCAGGCCATTCTTTCAGTTCAACACTAAAACTTTTATCCAAAACAGTAGTTCTCCTTTTTCAACAAATCAACACTAATCAGAGACCAAGACAAACAGAAATCTCTTCTAGTATTCTTGGAATATCTTTTACTTAGACCATTAAAAATGAAGACCATAATGGATGTTGAGTTTCCCCCAAACCGAAAATTTGCTCATATTTTAAAGAGGAAAAAAAATTAAATTTGAAGACAAGATCTAAATGCTGTAGATGATTGCTGTAATGATATAGCTGTGAATATTTGCCTTAGAAACCATTCAAAGAAATGGTACATTCATTTGACAGCCTTCATACATGAAGGCTGTCAACAAATTCAGGCAGCGAGTCGTATGGAAGTCACACGTAAGCTGCATTTTCTGGTTTGTTTTATTTTGTTTTTCTGTTTCTCCTTTCCTGAAGAATTCTGATTGGTGCCTATGCCCACCCCCTTTCAAACATTACACCTCCCA
>JAOTQQ010000012.1:122433239-122437477 GCA_026546715.1 Gallinago undulata
TGAAGAGAAAAAAGCAAACATTTATTTAACTACATCATGGCGAAGGCAGGAGAAAAGGTGGCTCTTTAAGAACTGGCAGATCCCTTTCACGAGGCTACGTACCTTATGCTCGACTAAGAATATTTTTAACACCGATTTTTGCTTTAATTGAGGAACGATAAGAAACCCAGACTTGCTCCTGAGCCGCGTAATAAATAGAGCTGACGAGAGAAAGCTGTTCCATTCCATAAGAATTGGAGGATTTCCAACATTTGCTTTTATTTCACCTTGGATACTCCAGGGGGGCTAGGGTTTTGAAACGCTGTACATTCAGAATGACCAACGGCTGAAAATTATCACCTTAGCTAAAAAAAAAACAAACAATACCTCTCCTTCATGGGTTCCCGGATCACTGAGGTCTGCGTGTTTGGGTATGACACCGTCGGCTTCGAGACCCGTTAACATTTCCATCGTTATTTTGTGAATTAAAATAAATGTGCTGCTGAAGTTGCTGCTTTGTAAAATACATCGTAGATAGGGGTCCGTTCCCCCCCCCAGTGCTACGCCGTGAAAATCATCATGGGAATTGCTGTTACTGCCACGGGAACCCAGGGCTGAAGGGTCTCAGGCATCGTTTTATTATTTGAGACTGTCTCAGACCAGCTCACCGCTTCAGCCCGATATGGAACCTTTATTTAAACTTTTTTCCTTCTAGATTTTCTGACGGTTTCATTCACAAAGTTGCATTCAACCGGCAACTTTTCTGCTGATAATATATGGACTTTATTCATTTGTGTACCCAGATTCTTTCGCCCATACTTCGTCTTTCCTTCTGACCCTGGGATTCTGAAGCATAAACTGCCTTTAAAAAGCATTTCCTTGTTCCATCTGAAACTTCTCCTGTTTCTTTCTCTCTTGGTGACTCTGAACAAGGTCACCATTTTGCCAGCAACTCATGCCCATAATCTGGCCACATTCACCAGTTTTATCCTTTGGTGTTTTTTTTTTCTCCACTGCATATTTTCAGATTAACCTCTAAAATGCTATTAACCCCACTCCCCCCACCCTCCCCCAGAAAAAACATCAAAAAAAAACAAACAAGAAACCCCACCTTCTCCAAATCTTATTCTGCTGTTCTCAAAACCTGTTGAATGCGTTCTTGCTCAACGTGTAACCAAGGATACTGGAGAACATCTTAACACCCCTCCCTTCTGTATTTCAATTAAATATAATATATATTTTATATATATATATATATATAATCATCACCTATTTGGTATATTTTCTGCCATCTACTCTTCCACCTCTTCCTGCTGCCTGGGAGCTGCTCCCCCTCGCCATAAATCCCTCCCAAATGGTTTTGAAAGTTCTCGTTCAAAATGCAAACAACCTTGACAACAGCCTGCCAGTATCCTAAGGTCAGAGCCCATTATGCTGAAAAATTCTGTTCCTCACCCCACTTTGTGTAAACCTTATCTGCTGTGTTTTGTTACAAAACGGCTGGATGAAGGGGAGGTCACTGTGTTGCTGTATGTTTATGGAGCACTGAGCACAGTGTTGTCCCAGGCTGTGATTTGGGCGGCCAGGTGCTCTGCTAATGCAAATTATACATATATATTTATATATATTTTATATATAAAGGGGAGCACATGCTCCTTGGGCACAGACCACATGTGAGGTAAATAGGATTACATCCTGCAGGTTAAAACTAGCCTACTATGGTAATACAAAAATGTACAGCAGCCACATGACCCAAGGGGATCTTCTTGACTGCCTCTTGATAACGCGGGCTGCAGAGCAGTTGTCTGACCAAAGGAGAACTAAGCCCTTCTTGAATTTCACACCTTAAAACATCAATGCTACTGAGGCAGGAGAAATTTCCCGTTAAATGATTCACAGGCTTAATCCCTTTGATATTCGATTGGCTGACCACAACTTAGCACAGCATGCTGCTGGCATACATCTTTAACTCTGACTCCCAGAAAGATCTCATTCCCCCTGGAATTCTGGTGCAGAGAGCGGGATTAAAACCAGATCTCACTGGGATGGGAGGACGGTACAAGACTGAGCCCGGCAAGATCTGGTTTATAAACTCCCCTCTCTGCCACATTTTAGAAGTCTTTCTTTGTGTTCGTCTTGGGAAAAAACTATTTAATTCCTTAATGTTTTAGTTCTTCATCTGTGAGTCAGTGATGATAGTTTTTCATTCTGTCTCCATGACCCCTTACTGTTCATCAGGCTGCAGGATATTCAAAGTAGGAGGTACAAAGCCCTGAGTGCTTATCTGCCCAAAGATGAATCCTCTATGATCTATCAAAAAATATATGTTAGGAATATAAGTAGAGATGAAGAAAATAATTTAATTCTTCTAAATATGGACACAAATTAAGGGGAAGAGAATTGTGTCTCAGAAAAGCAAACAACAAAAAAAATTGAAACAAAGAAACAAAAAAAAAAAAAACCCAAACAGTCAAACAAATAAGAAACACAGTCACAATTCCCAGGAAGGAGAAAAAACACCCTCCCTCCAAAAAAAAAAAAAAAAAAGAATATATCATTTACAGCACAACGGTCTGCACTTCCAGCACTGTCCGTACTGAAAATGACAATTTTTCCCTATGTATTGCCAGTGAAAATGACATGAATGCTACAAAACCCAATTCTACCTAGAACTTCAGAGGAAATCTTCTGACTTTTTTTTCCTTTGTAACACTTCCATTGTGCCTGCTCCAGCCTTCAGTAAAATCAAGGGTTTTTACAGACCGTCATTAAAGTGCTACAGAAAGAGGCATTATGGGCAAATCCAGCTACTTAAAAGCACCCCTGAAAACATGGCTGAATTCCCCAAACTTTACTGCGCCCACAAAAAAATCAACCTGGCTGTTAAAAGAGAAAACCAAACAAATCCACCCATGGATAAAAAGGAGGAGGAGTAAGGTTTTGGGGGAGTCCCATGTTTCACGCCGTCGGTGCTGTTAGATCCAGCCCCCAGCCACCACTGATGCTGTCAGACCCCCAGCCCCAGACGTGGAGCCACCCAGCCCCGTCCTTGGTGCCTCTGGGACACAGGGATGAGCTGGACAGGGATGGGTTGCTGAGATCTGCTCCCATCCTTGGGAAGCAGGAGTCCACAGGGCTGCCTGCAAGCTGGGAGTGGTGCCCACCCCATCCCGGGAGCCGAGGCAAGGAGGAGCTCATGTGAGGTTGGGCTCTGGTCTCACACAGTAAGTACCATTAGCTGCAGGGCCTTCCAGCCAAGGCACAAACCCAAACACGAGCTCAGGCCTTTGCTCTTCCAGCCTCTGGAAGGAACGAGCACCCAGTTCACAGGGGTGGGATGCTGTTACCTGCCTTCTCCCAGAGCCAAGGATGAGCACTCGCAACTGGGAGGTCGCACCATTAGTTCCTGCTTCTCCACTGGGAGCAGAGTCCCATGGTACTGAAATGTAATGAGTTCTTGTCATAGAATCACAGAATTGCCTGGGATGGAAGGGACCTTTCAGATCATCGAGTCCAACCATTAACCCAACACTGCCACAAACCATCCCTAAACCATGTCTCCAAGCACTATGTCTGCCCGGATTTTAAATCCCTCCAAGGATGGTGACTCCACCACTGCCCTGGACAGCCCATTCCTACATGCAATAACCCTTTCTGTGTAAAAATTGTTCCTAATCTCCAATCTGAACCTCCCCTGGTGCAGCTTGAGGCTGTTTCCTCTCTACAACCTCCTTTCAATGCTTGTCTTAGCATTGCATATTGCTATCTATTGATGGATATCTGTGGTGGCTTTCTGAGTGGTTTGGGTTGTTTTTTTTTCTCCTCCCTTGCACTTCCCCAGTGAGCTTCAGTGACCCCAAGTACTCAGCTGAGGGCTGGTGCCTCCCAGCAGAGTGGGACTCACTTGGTCTCTGGTCAGAGGTAGCAAGGTCCAAATGTGTGAAAGAGGTGATGTGACTTAGTGCTTCCTGCTTGTCAGTTATGGCACCTGGTGCTCCCCATCTGAAGTTGAGGTAGATGAGTGCAGCAGGTCAGGAGGTTTGCCAGGTTTGAAGGCAAAGTTTCCTTCCCAAGTAATATATTAAAAGTCACAGAATCACAGAACTGTATGGGTTGGAGGGGACTCCTGGAGATCATCTAGTCCAAACCCCTGCCAGAGCAGGGTCACCCAGAGCAAACTGGACAGGAACGTGTCCAGGTGGGTTTGAATGTCTCCAGAGAAGGAGACTCCACCACCTCTCTGGGCAGCCTCTGCCAGG
>JAOTQQ010000012.1:122437577-122465678 GCA_026546715.1 Gallinago undulata
TCTCTGGGCAGCCTCTGCCAGGGCTCTGCCACCCTCACAGGAAAGAAGTTCCTCCTCATGTTTAGATGGAACTTCCCGTGTTCCAGTTTGTGTCCATTGCCCCTTGTCCTGTCCCTGGGCACCACTGAGAAGAGCCTGACCCCATCCTCTTGACACCCACCCTTTCGATATTGCTCAGCATTGATGAGGTCCCCTCTCAGTCTGCTCTTCTCCAGGCTGAACAGCCTCAGGTCTCTCAGCCTCTCCTCATCAGAGAGATGCTCCAGTCCCTTGATCATCTTCCTAGCCTCTGCTGGACTCTCTCCAGCAGTTCCCTGTCTTGAACTGGGGGGCCCAGAACTGTACACGTAGTCCATACAGCTACTGTTAATATAATGGAAGACTCCAAAAACACTGACTGAGTAAATATCTGTGCCTGTATAATTAATAATTTTCTCTACGATGTGACAAGCAATGAATGGATTCACAATGGGCTTTCTTTAATACCATTTCTGTCAGAGATACCACAAATTTCACCATCACCACGAAATATTCCTGCAATCCTGTCATATGGTATCTTATAGCCTATATTATTTTTAACATTAATATTGAGACAGCAGACCAGTTTTTGTCACTCTTCATCTAGAGGCACCAAAGATAATTATTAAAATATAACTGTGTGAAGATAAAATCTTATATTGCACAACCCGATGATGGGCTATATAAACTTGCTTAAAAAGCTTCCCATAAATATTACACTGTTTCCCTTTTGTGTATAGATAAAAGTACTTTTCAAACCATATTGGTTTTAGATGGTTAAAGAAGACAAAGGTAAAGGGAGAATATTGTACAGTCAGTGGCAGAGTTGGAAATGGAAATCTGACTGTTTTATACTTGTTTTGTACTTGCTAATTGCTCACTTGCTAAAAAGTTGATCCCAGCTGCTTTGATCATTGCAATCCAAAGGTAAAACACATAGATTTTACACTTTAACTGGGGAAATTGCCTCTGAACTATGCCTTTTTGGTATTAGCTCCTTTGGTCGTGTGACTGGTTCAGCCATGTTAATGAAGCTCCTCCTGTCTCATGTACCAAACCACGTATCATTATTTGGAATGCCTGAAGACAAAGTTGGTTTGAAACCATATGAACAAAATTCCTCTTAGAGAAGCCAAGAAATGCTTCTATATCTGTGTGTGTTGGTCAGATACAGTTGCAGTATTTAGTGAAGCCATCTGTCATTTCACCTAAAGCACCACTAATATGGTTTTGGAATACTGAAGTCTAATTCTCTAAATTGTAATTATCTTTGTTTTCCTTGAACATCCTTGTATCTTCTCTCAGACACTCCTTAAACAGCAAAGAAATCATATCCATGGATGTAAAATATTTTTCGTGCTTTAGAAAAGAAACAATAAGCTTTGATATAAATCCTATGGACCTCAGCACTTTGAGTCCCCGAGTTATTTATCTCAACATGTCTTGAAGTCATCACCCCTAGAACATCTTTTCTCCATGGAAAAAGACCAAAGCATGGAAGTTTGGGCTGGAAAAGACAGAGTCCAGTGCAGGCTGCTGCCACTTCTGTTGCTGTTACATCTCCAGGCTCTGACACAGGATTTTGGTAGAGAGGGAATAATGAGCCTAGAACAACGCTCTGCTCCTAATCACACAAATCATACCTATATCTGACCACTGTCATGCTACTAATTGTGGCTTGGGTCAGAATGGTGGAAAATGGCCAAAGCTGTCAAACAAAGGATATTAACTGCAGAAGCGAGCTGGTTGAAAGGAATAGAAATCAAAATACAATAATAAAGAAAGAGATAAGGGCAAGAACTACCAGAAAGTTTAGAAATGCTATTACGGTCATTTCTTTTGATGTCCAGAAGTGTCTGGAGAAGATGTCATTTATGATGATATTTATTAGGACAACAAGCCAGAGAAGAGACATGAATGCTCTGGGTGGACATCGTAATGAAATGCATAGCTCAAAAGCATGTATAGAGAAATAAAGTAACGAAGCTGGTTAAGAGGGAAAAAGCAGTGGAAAAGCATCATTTGAGCCTTATTGCTACTGCCTAGTTGATAGAGGAAAATTTAAAAAAAAAAACAAAACAAGAATGTACAGGAATGAGTAACAGGTGTCCTTCTTTGGTGAATGAGCAAGAGAGGGACATCACCCACATCCTCAAGTGTAGCCTATGTGTGTCATGTACAGACTAGACATCAAATATACATAATTTAAAATGCACCAGCTGACAGTGTTGTGGATTTTTTTTCCCCCACATTTACAATTACCTCCCTCTGAACTGTGGGATTAAAATCTGACAGTAGTCTACATCTGTTGAATCGCACTGTGTTTTTTTTTAATATATATATAGTGATCGGACCTGTGTGTGTGTCAAAGGAGAGTTTGTTCACTATCCCTGATATTTGTTCTCTTCTGCTTCTGGGAACAGCAGCTTGTAGCAGCTGGGGCAAATACACAAGGGTTGGTTGGTTGCGTTACATCCATAGCTACTAGAAGTAAAAATAAACTGCAGTCTTGCAAGGATGCACTTCCTTATCCTTCTGATCTTCCCAAGAAGAACCGGCATCCAGGTTCAAGGCCAGGCTGGATAGGGCTTGGAGCAACCTGGTCTGGTGGGAAGGTGTTGGAACTTGATGATCTTTAAGGTCCCATCCAACCCGAACCGTTCTATGATTCTGTGATTCTAAGCATATACCTTTCATATGAAGAGTCATTAATAGGGAATGTCTTCCATCCTTTTCAGAGACCAGGGATTCCCCCCAGGCCAGGGAAGATAAGCTGAGAAGACTGGAACGTAGGAGGCCAGACCCACCAGCACTGCTCCATCTCCACGGGACATACTCGGGCAACATCCCCGGTGGTGAAAGACAGGCACTACCGAGGGTAAGGTCTGTACAGGAGAATATAGTCTTTCCTTTCACTGAGCAAGGAAAAAAAAAAAAAAGGTGTAGGTCTTATCTGCTTAAGCTATGCGTTTTGTGTCCCTGTTCCAAATATGAGCTCGCAGGGCTATATCAGCTACATCAAAAATCTGCATTTCATTTCATACCACGAGACTCGGAAAATGTGTTACTACTCACCTTAAAAGACAAGTTTACGTACAATACCTCCAAAACTGTTTGACAACAGAAGGTCGGGTGTGACATATATTTGACATCCTAAAACCTCGAACTAGTAAAACTTTGAGGTCAAGCAAAGGTAAAATCAGAATAACCCTCTTGAGATTTTTATTGTGTATGATAGGAGCACAAATAAACTTTAAGTCTGCCGGCTTCTACCATGTCTGAACTTGACTGAAAGCTAAAGAGAAAGCTTATCTATTGATTTTCACATGTAAGCTAAATGGTAAAATAACCTTGACTCATTAAAGATGTCAGTGTTGTAGATGATTTGGATATCTTTGTCATTTGAAAATAACATATGGATAATTTTCTCAAGTTGAATTATTCTTAAGTAATTTGCAATGCTGCAAAGCCTCAGATTTTTCACCTTCACCATTACCCAGGATACTTTGGCATTAATCACAATATTCACCAGCGGAAAGAAACGCTAGTCTATTTATTGAATCTGTACGAAGAGAAATATTTCTCTGTACACGTATAAGTTTTACAGTGGGTTGCTCGTGGAGATTTTGCCAGTGTGTGCACAAAAAAAAAAATTGTTATAAATAGGAATACGTGATTCAAAATTGCAAATTATTTTGCAAATAATAGGTCAGCTGTAAAATATCCAGAATGCCTCATGAAAGAGTGTCAGTGCCTGCGCATGTGTAATATAAATATTACCTATCTAGCCTGTCACATCTAGTCTGCGAGGAGACCGAGATTTTATTTCTAATTGGTTTTTTTATTACTATCAAATAAAAAAGCTCCGTTCATAAAAAATGATTAGGGCAGTTTCACCAGAAATGTCGTGGTCTGGGATTGCACCTTTTCCTTGGTAAAGTTGCCTTCTCTTTTCTTCCTGGGAAAGAATTAATCTTTCCCCACATTTGGCAGAATTATTTTAGCATCGTGTCTTGATCTGGTCAGCTTCTAAAAGGATGCAAGAGAGAAAGCCAATAATAAAAAATAAAATTGCTCAGCCTGCATGGGATGATGAAATGGTGGGTTTCATGCTAAAGGAAGTTCCCTTGTAGAAAAAAATCTGTGCCCACACATACATCAGGAATGACACTGGTTTTCATACTCTACAGAAGTAAACTTTTGGGGCAATTTGCAATTTTCAAAGGATAAAAATAAGTGTTCCTTATCTCAAGGCTTTAGGGCAGCTCGTTCCCCTGCAATGGAAGGTCTATGACGCCCCAAGTATGAACGTGATACTGAGAGTGGGTGGAACTTGTGCAACAAGAACTGTGACATCCCACACGGAATGTGAGGTGTGTGCAACACTCTTTATATCTGGAGTATTTGTGATTTCCGCACGTGGAATTTAAAGATTTATGAAATAACACTGAGGGGAATTGGGTGGGTGGAATGGACAAAGTTCTTCTGATCTCCTGTCTGAATCAGGCTTTCTAGCCTGTTGAGAGGCAGTTCTTGTCGTGCTACCCGTGAGACGGTATTTTTAAGTGGTGTACCACTATTGCAGCCAAAACACCTGAAACTCAACAGGCTTCACAATCAGAGTGCTGCTATCCTGTATGGGGATGCTTCATAACATCTTCAGATTTTCTCTTGTGTATTTGTGTCACAAACACAATAGAAATTGTTGATGGATTTCAAAACAATCAAATTTAAACTAATTATTTTGGGTTCTAAAAATCCTAGAGGTCTGTGCTCAGACTTTGGTTAAAAAAGGCAGGAGAGCTTAGAAAGGGAGAGAAAGGGGAGGGAGGCTGGGTGAAAGTTCTTTAGGGATCTAAAAAAAAAAGGAATTTGCATTTCCAGGGAGACACATGATGAGGAAGTTTGGCTTTGGAAGCCCTTGGATGAACCTGAAGGGACGCATTGGGTGGGATTTGTGTCCGTGCTCCTGCCAGTGCTTGAGTTATTGGGACCACTACAAATCTAGAAATGAAACTTTGCTGCAACTCATGATGCTTCTAATTAGGCCAGGCTGTGTTTAGAGAGCTGTGTCCAGAGCTGTTTTCCTCCGAATTATGTTCGATCTCTCTTAGGAAGGACTCTCTGCTCAGTTAGCATTTTGCTAAGGAACACTCCGTGGGATTTTTGAGATTCCCCTCCATACACAAAAGGGAATGCTTGGTGAGGAGACCAGCACTGGTCTCAACCAGTTGAGAGCTCTGCAGGTTGTGGGGTATTTTTTTGCCCCCCAAAGAATCACATCAAGCAGAGTCTACAAAAGGAGGAATCAACCTGTCTGAGAGGTAAACAATAAAAATGGCTTTATTTGCTAAAAATGAAAACCTTCAAGGCTTGTTTTCTCATGAATTTCTACTCAAGAGAAAGATAAGGTAGTGCCCGTGACCAGAGTTGGGAGAAAAGTTGAGTGCTGACAGACACCACAAAAAAAACTGGGTTAAAAGCTTGATGTTTTGAGGACATACATTGTTCTTAGAACAAACATCACTGCAGGATGATACAAACTACACCAGGGACATCAGCTAAAAGGCGAGCGCTCTGTGAGCACGTGGCAGCTTTGAAGGAGCTGGCAGGAGCGTCTCTTTTTGGGACAGTCACAGATCAGGCGTTGTGGGACAGGAATGTTTATGACGCGAAATTGTCATCCACGAGAGCTTGCACCCCGAGCACAGACACCCCTACGCACGCACACAGGTGCTTTAGCACTTGGAGGTTAGAAGAGAAGAGTCATATAAACCTTTGTTGGAACAGTAGGGATTATATTTTTGAAGTGGTAAACGAAATACACGGCAATTTTGAAAGAAAGCTTCTTTTTTTTTTTTTGCCTTTTTTTTTTTTTGTTGTTGTTGTTAAGTATCCATCGGAAGAAAGTGGAGCAACAGCCCTTGAGTCAAACTGGAGATGGCAAAGACATATTTAAAACTTTATTGACTTTAAAACAATGTTATGAGAACTCTGCCTTCAGCAGGGACAGGGAAGAAGCTGTCAGCCTCCCTTCCTCTGGAGACGACCTTCCTGGGAAGACAAGTGCCATAAAACAAGTGAGGAGCAGAGAGCATAACTTAAGGTGAATGGGCACCAGGGCGGTGGGTAAGCAGAAGGAAATCTTTCCCTGTTTGGTAGAATACAGATTAAAAGATAGAACGGACGAATGTTGGAATATTAGACTGATTTTAAGTGTTCTATTAGTTCAATAGAATGGTATAGCTTAATTTAAAACTGACACCTGGGCACCTGCAAGAAGAAGTGGCGTGGTCAGAGTCCACAAAACATACAGGTCCAGGAACTTATCTTGGTTGTTCCCCTTACAATAAATCCAAACACAGAGGCATTTCCGTCGAGTACTTATTAACGAGATAATAATGCTTGAGGAGAAATATGAAGTCGTTTACTTAAAATTGATAGGATTTTTCATATCAATGGATAATTAAAATTAACAGTTAAAACCAGATTTGGAAGGATACAATGGAAGAGAACACACGAGGTGACACATGACATCAGAGATGGGTTGGATCAGATGTTACTCAAAGTCACAGAGGTGTTCATGGGTTTGAGTTGTGCCTGGTATGAAGTTCTGCTGGCATTCCTGTGGGCATCTGTCACATAATACCTGGTCATCAGGTAGGACTCCATAAGGTAGGACTCCAAATCAGGAAGGGTTCCATAAGAATTCCTCCCACCTGAAAAATTGTTTACTTGGAACATAACATGGTTGGTTGATTGTCATCTCATGCAACCAATTTGAAGTCTATCCAAGTTTCTAAAGATAATAGAGAAAAAGTTTCATCACAGACGGGTAATGATATCAGGCACCTGAATGCCCACCTTCCTCCTGTGAGGAGCAGGGGGTTGGACACGATGGTCCTTGCAGCTCCCTTCCAACTTGAGGCATTCTAGGATTCCATGATCTTTTTTGATAAATAAAGTGATTAAAGTGATTTTCTGACATCAACATTTTCAAAATACAAAGGCAGCAGTACTGGTGACTGTTTTAATCACCATTATGCTAAAGAAGCTGATTTTCCCAAATCTCTGATACCTCTTGGTAGGACTGGCATCCACAGTTGACTTATGGTGTGTTAGCAAGGGAAAATTTCTCAAGGATATCCTAATAGATAACAATGAAATTAGAACTTGAGAGACAAGGAAAAAAATGTTATATTGGATTTCCTGGCTATAAGCTGCTATAGGCACAACAATAAAACAAATAATATTATATGATGGAAAGAAAAATGGGAAAGCAAATGGAAGTAGATATAAGCTGCAAGTTAAAACCTCTAGGAGAAGCAAAGGAAAAGCAAAGGTTTCAATGAAACATCAATTGCACGTAGAATTAAAAGTAGTAAGAACGCTTTAAAAATCTTATTGGTAACATGTATAAGTTCACTGCTAGGTTTGTTTGATCAAATACTGATGTATAAAGACAGGAATGTTCAGCAGATATTTCAGTTATTTATTTGAAATAAAACAGAGAGATGTATCTGTCCCATGTGATGCTGTTGTAATTGAAACTTTACCCTCTGTAGCGAAAGGTTTTTGCCGGAATTAAACATTTTTAAGTTAACTGGCCAAGATATCTTACGCTCAGGAACTACCCAGAATCTCTTTAAGCCATAAACGTTAACCATAAAGAAATGGAAAACAGGAGAAATTCCAAGGGACTAGAAGACTGTAAATGATTTCCAAATATTCAAAGAGTACAGAAGATTAACCAGAAAGTTACTAAAAGGACAGAATGATGTTAATTTTAAATAAGAAAAATGAAATAGTTAATTTAAGCCATTACTCACAAAGTAGCTAGAAAAGTAATTATAAAAAGAGGCAAAAATATAATCAATGCCACTCAGCATTACTTTCTGAAAGATAGCAGTTGTCATCAAGTTGTATAAGGGTTTA
Organism: Gallinago undulata; assembly: GCA_026546715.1. Classification (NCBI taxonomy): domain Eukaryota; kingdom Metazoa; phylum Chordata; class Aves; order Charadriiformes; family Scolopacidae; genus Gallinago; species Gallinago undulata. The sequence continues at coordinate 122,445,531 of JAOTQQ010000012.1, forward strand.
TTGTTTGAGTCTTTTAATAGGATTAAAGACTTTGGTGATGAAAACCTTCTTCAGGTAGCCGGGAATTCTTCCAGCCAACAGACTTACTACTAGAAGATATTATAGTTAAAAAAAGCTCAAGCTCTATGGAGTTAACTGGCCATACAAATTTGGATTATAGACAGATCACAGAAATTAGTTGCTTATGCTGAGAGACGACGAAGGGACTTTTTCAGTCAGATCCTCAGTTTCAAATCTTGATCTGGTGTCAGCCAACCTCTTTGTCAAGGATGTAGATGCCAATCCCAGGTCTCTCCAGCTTGCAGATGACACAAAGGCTGGTGGGGTTAAAACGATGAGAAAGTCTCTCTTCTACAGAGCGATCTGAATGGCTTGTTAAAATGGGTACGGTTTTGCACTTTTTGATGCAACACACTAAGACGTAATATATCAGAGGGTGAAAAAAACTAGCAGACTCTGCCCAGAGAAATGGATAATACTGGACAGCAGTAACTCTGTCCTGAAACAGAATAGTGAGTCAGGCAGAGACAACTGCTCGTCCTGAGGTTTTTCTGCCTCCACAGCTCTCATGTCCCTTTGGAATGAAAATCAAGCCAAAACCAGGCAGCAGTGGGGAACACATTCCCACTCTGTACACAGCACAGGAAAACTGTAAGTAGGATATGTATCCACCCATACTTCAGGAAGGACCTGGAAAACAGTAGAGAGAGAGATGAAAAGAATATTAAAAGGGATTTGGAATAAGAACGAGGAAATAGGTGATAGGACAAGAGGAAATGGCTTCAAGTTGACCAGGGGAGGTTCAGATTGGATATTAGGAGCAATTTTTACATGGAAAGGGTTATTAAGTATTGGAATGGGCTGCCCAGGGCAGTGGTGGAGTCACCATCCCTGGAGATATTTAAAAGATGGGCAGACACAGAGCTTAGAGACATGGTTTAGGGATGGGGTATGTCAGTGTTGGGTTGATGGTTGGACTCGATGATCTGAAAGGTCCCTTCCAACCTTGAAAATTCTATGATTCTGTGATTGTATGAAATAGGTGTTTGGATACAAGGGCTCAGGCTCCTCAGTTACTTACTTTGTAAAATAAACTGAGTGGCGTGTTAATCTCTCCCAGAATAATTCCGAACCATGGTGACAATTAAATATCATCATATATGGTAAATTTACCGTTGGAGTCTTGAAGGCAAGACCATCCATCCTTTCAAGAGGCACCCACACCTCCAGCCTGTGGGTAAAGCTCACTGACCCTGTGGCCCCTGCCCCTCTGCGATGGCATCTCATGGCTCTGGATTCTGTGGTTCCAGGTTTGGTGCCATCGGATTTGTAGCTCCACGGTGCGACAGTAATTTTAACAAAACCTACCCTTGGCTCTCAGCAAGCCACCGGTAGGAGCTGGGAAGGCTTTTCTTCTCCCCAAAGGCATGGCTGGGCTGTTGCCTTCTTCCCACCCCATCTCCTGATTCTCCAATCACCCCATAGGGAGTTTCTGACTCCGGAAATACAGGTTCCTTTTCACATATCCAACTAACCAAACCTTGAGACAGAGCTCCCCTTGATAAATCCTAACTCATCAGTCCCTCTGCAGAATCCTTGGGCTTTCCAGGCCCATATTTCTCACCTAGCTGCTGGCTTCCCCAGCTCCATGCAAATTTCCCTGCTCAGCGCAGGATTTCTTGTGTAACAATTCAGATTAGGGACTGCATAAATGATTCCTCTTGTGAGGGGGATGTTTTCTGACAAAATTCTGTCCCTTTTCATCTTTACCCTATTTCTCTGTTTCCCTGCCTCCCAGTCTGCTTCCAGCTGCTGGCTCAGGATGTGGATATCCTGGAACCTCCCAGCAGTTCCGTTTCAGGAAAAGCAGGGGTTGACAGACCACTCGGACGGTGGTGGTGTGAGAGTGTGAAATATGTGAGTGCATCCATATATGAACATATTGCACAGTAAAAAATCACCGTTTCTCAAATTTGGAGGAAGATACTATTTGGGGATGAAAAAACATCCCATCCTTTCCATTCCCTTTTCCCTTCTGCAGACCTTCCTGTCCGTCTGCCTCTACTTGCTGGAAGAGAGGCTGATGATTTTGGTCACGCTCCTTTGTGAATCAAAACGATAGTATTTCTACCTTTTGAGAAATCGCTTTTTTTCAAAGCAAATAAAAAAGCCGTATGAGAGAACATAACTTTTAATTTGGAGACAAAACAAGCTCAAACACGGCATTGTATTGTTTTGGGTTTTATTACATATTGTTGCTTTACATTTCATATCTCCCATGGTCAGCACTCGGCTCCACCTGAGCAGTTTAGGAGCCCTGACTTTGTTTCTCTTTCGGCCCTACACGCCACTCAAATACCAAATGCTTTGAAAACGAATTTGGAGGAAAAATAACATTTGTTACAGTGCCATGTGTCATCGTCGCATGGGATATCCTCTGTCTCACTCTCTCCTTTCAGGGTGCTGCTGCAATTAACGCTCTGAAACCTGGCCTTTCCCAGCAATAACACTGCCCTTTATCTAGTCTGGCTCCTGGTTTCTATTGTATGAAACTTTTCACTGTGGATCTCAGCATGGTTTCAAAAATGCATCTGTCTTATTCTTTATTTTATCACACAACCTTGAAATAAGAAGTTAATTTCTATCACAAACTTGACCTTTAATGCTGTTGAGCCTTATCTTTTCTCCCACTTTTTCTTTAACCTTCGTAGATACAAAAGGCACCTAAAACCCATACAGAGCGTTAAATCCTAAATATTTTCTAAGCAGCTATGATCTACTTGCCACATTAGAGTTGTAAATTAAGGTCTCATGTGTTGCAGAAACCAGCCTTCCATATCACAGTTTTCTCCCCTGAATGAGGCAAGAGTCAGTCAGTAAATATATGTGGTCAACCTCAGATTTGCCTCACTGGGAGTTCACATGTATTTTTAACTGCCTTCAATTGTTAATGTATTCCTCAAATGAGATGCATCACCTTGAAGAATGACTTTTTGCCCTCTGGGAATACGCCAAACAAGTATTTCATTCACTATGATAATCAGTTCTACCTCCAGCAACATATGAAACCCAAATTTAATAGGCACTAGTGATTAGGTTTTAAGACACAGAGTCATCACTGTCCACTGTAACAATAATAATAATAATATGGGGGGAAAAAAAATAACAAACCAAAAAAAACCCCCACACTATATTTGCTTTTAGGAATCATTAATAAAAGCAATGTAACTCTCAGCATTTTGGGGATATGCTTAATAAATGTCATGTGTCTTGTCATTAAAGAAAAAAAACGATAGCAGCATTTCTTTATGAATTTAGACATTTTCTTGAGCGTAAATAAAAGCTACTTCTTAAGTTTTCCTACATGACTTATTTGTGTAACCCAAGAATACAACAAAACAAACAAAAGGGAGGGGGGGCAGTGCATATCATATCTTTTAAAAGCTTGTAATTATAAAATGTATGATGAAAGAAAGAGAATGTGGGAGAGAAAAGGAGAAAATTGAGCTCCCTGCATGGTTTTCAGTGTTAAAATTACCTGAGATCTTTCTGAACTTGAACTTTTATGGAAAGCAGAAAGGATAGTTATATGACATTACGGAAAATAAAGAATCAGCCTTTAAATCAGCAGCTGAGGTTGTGGACAGTAAATGATACAGTGGTTCCACTTTCTTGGAACTGAGAAGCAGAGGAAAATGAAGAAAGATGCCGGTGACAGGGCGAGGATGATGGGAGCAGGCGAGCATTATGAATGATATGTTAAGTGATTGGCTCCGATGGAATCACGGGATTGCTGCCTTTTGCAGATGCTGATTTTCATCTATATTGTTTGCCTCTCTCTCAGGAAGGCCTAACATATGCAGAATGTGTGTGCGTGCGCATGAGCAACGTAGAAAAATACAGATAGATATATATATTTATATGGTACGTTATATATCCTTATATGTTCAAAAGCCACCTTATTCCCTTTAATATCCTTACGGTGATCCGTTTAGCTAATCAGGAGAGCTTACTGCAGCATAAACCACTAAACTGCGTTTTACAGGAATTAATATTCTCCTCCTTCCCTTTTCTGGGGAAGTATAATTTTTTTTTTTTTTTTTCATTTCTCTACTGCACCGGTTGTTTTTTTGTCGTGGGTTTTTGGGTTTGTTTTTTTTTTAACTAATTACCAATCCCGAAAGGTGCCTTCTGATCCGCTAAACTGCATAAATAGGAGAAATAGTATTTCTACTTAATACCAGCGTGTTGTCTAATAGGAAGACCCGCTGGGGTCCTGCGAGGTGTCCTTTGATGTGCTGGGAGCCGCATACCGCGCATTCCCTGCTTTCATTTACCCTGCCCGCTCCTTTGTGTGGACAAACAGAAAGATAAAATGATGCTTAACGCTGATGAGGTATATCAGAAACACATGCGTGCAATTAAACACCGTACTAATTCTGAAGGGTTGTTTTACTAAGGTTACCCCCAGCAGCATTTTTTTTATTATTTTTTTTTTGCGTCGTAAACAAGCCCTAACTCCAAGCTTCATCCCTGAGCGTTAACTCCTTGCTGCCTTGTCCATTTATTTTGAGCCTGGCCCCGTGTTCTTTGATTATTATTCTTGCTTTCTGATTGAAACAAATTGCAATTTAGAGGGTGTATGGGTGGGTCACATATTAGTATATAAAATAATGCTTTCAACTGTTTTTCTATAAGACTGTGATGTGAGAAAAAGGTCAAATCTTCCCTCATTTTCTAAATTATAACATTATTTTTTTGCTGTGCAATTTAGGTACCAATTTTATTTGTTGCAAAAGCATCCACCATCTAAAGACACGTCCACAAAGGTGTGTGGGCACCTAAACATTAATAAGGATGTGCCGGGTCTCATCCGAATAACTTGTTAGGGATTATTCATTGCATGAATACTTATGATGGCTATTGTGATACTTGGGACACTGTTTATGTGTAGTAATTCAGTTTCTGGCAGGAAAAAAAAACAAAAACAGATAACTGTTCAGTTTAAAGTTTCTTAGCTTAAAACTTAGCTCTAGATCGGGTCAGTAGCATTTACGTAACTAATTTCTAGCTGTAATCCTGTCTTTTCACTGAACATTTACCAATTGCTTGTGGGGAAAAATAATGAATTCCTTTTTTTCAGAGCAATAAATATTGATAATTAAACTAATGAAGTATTATTATTTTTTCCAGGCTGGACATGGAATCGACCCAGGTGCTCATTATTAAAACTTTTTAATATATTTTTTGCAGAACGAGAAAATGACCATCAGCGAACCAATATAATTAGCATGCCTCCTAAATAGATGATATAGTTATATACTTGTTAGTATTAGGAGATCCTACAAATTTCATTTACCAAGATACAGCCCAGCAGGCATTTTCTAGTGAAAAGGGCGCCTGCGAATCCCCAGTATACCACTCAGATCACCCCCTGAGGGGAAACCCAACTTGCATTCAAATCAAACGTTTTCCTATCAAATGCTCTCCTAATGGCTTTCCTATGAGACCCCGGCCTGTCACTCACCTACTACCTATTTAGACATGTTAAAACAGAATTCGTTGTTTATTTGTATTTCATTGAAGTGAGTCTGTTTCCTCATATTGAATTTGTATCCAAACCCCAGGTTGTCAATACTACTTAGTTAGAGCCGCTGTTTGTTGTGGTTTTTCTCTGCATGGGATCCAGGGGGAAAAAAAAATAGTGTCACTGGCGCCAGTGCCAACCCTCCCCGAAATCCTCTAGCGCTGTATTAACTAATTTTATAAAGTAACTAACGAACGTGCACGTGGAAGGCTCATAGGAAAAGGCTCTCACACTGAAAAGCTGTTTTATCAGATTCGGCGTTGCCTTTGCCACGCCAAGGCTTGCCTAGGGAGAAGCTGGAAAAATGACCAGTGTAAGGAAAATAGAAAGGGGGGGAGGTGGGGAGGCATTGGTTTTCATACTTTTTCTAAATTACGCTCAGTTCAATTGCCTCTGTGAAATAAAGCTCGACCAGCCAGCAGACGCATGACGGCTGTGATTTTTGTGAAATTATTTAAATTAATTCTGTTAGCAACCTCCAAGTTAGTTTACTTGTGCTTAAGCCTAAATCCGTGCATTAAACATTCCATAAAAACAAGAACTAAGTGTTATGTTTGATATGCACTTCAAAAGCCTAAAAGGCCAAAGAAAGCCCTTCCTTAATTATTGAAGAAGTGTCTGTAAAGGAAACATGAGCAAATAGCATTCATGCTTTCATCCCCAGTAACCTTTTATTGTCCTTTCCTTCAGATGGCCAAGTCAGTATATTTAATAAAGGGAGCAGCAACCATCAAAGAAGGCAGGGGTCTAATAAATGGTCCTGATTAAAGGCCCTGACAGGGTATGAACTTTGCATAAATTTTCCTATGGTGTCAGGCTAGGATCCTGATTGAAAACCCATTAACATAATCACACATTTAGAGGAAATGCTGTAATGTATCAAAAACATTTCCCTTAGTGTAATAATTTTAAGGACATTAAAATGCAAATGATAATAAGGAGCTGTGTTTTAGTGATGTTCTGAAAGCCTGATTATTCAAATATTTAGTATGAAATATGGAAGCTCCTTTAACTAATGCATCTACATGATTTCAAAGATTTAATCTATATTTGTACTTGAAAGACTTTTATACCACTACTGAATATTTCCTGTTAATTTTAGACTTGCAAGATCCAGCAAGAAATTTAGTTTAAATGATAGTGCTAAGTGCTAAGACCTTTTAGCCTGCCTCAAAAAAAAAAAAAAAAAAAAAAAAAAGAAAAAGAAATTCTGTGTTGAAACCAGGACCCCAGCAACGTTCTCTCATTAAGTGCTGAATTGTAAAAGTCCATGTTTCGGTATTGCTTGGATTATAAAAATAGTTTGCAGAATTCAAATCATCCTTTCCTCTGTTTCTATTAAAATATACGCGCAAAACAGATTGGCCATTGAATGGCAGCGGCGATATTCTTTAATGCTAATTTTTAACAATAAAAGAAACACTACCCTCCCACGCACAAATAGCCATAATTATGTAAAGAATGACTGCTTCAGACTGATGACTTTCAATATGCTGGAGTCTAGCACACTGGTATAAGAGGCCAGAAAGGTCAACAGTAATTCATAACTGCTATAAAATTGTGTAGCATCCTAGGGCTTCTGGAGGATGCTGACATTATCATGCTCCTTCTGCTGGTTTGTATATGTAAATTGGCGATAGGAAGCGCGCTGCCCTGCCGTATCGCACGCGGAGCATCAATCAGGCGGCAGAATACATCAGAGTATTTTCATTATGCCTAGTTATTTACTGCATCAGGAGAAATTACCCTGGCAAGGCAAGCGGCCTTCTCTGGATAGCATGATATGACCAACCAGGTTTCAGCTCGGGAGCCTTGTAAACATTACAGGATTAATCTCACAATCACAATCATCAATCTTTCCTAGTCCTGCCCGGGTGCAACCGCGGGGATTGGTAACCAGGCAGTGTGGATTTAAATTTAACCCTGCACATCAAGAGCTATATGTCAGAACTGGGCACGCTATTACAAACACCTATATTTTTACCCCGGCTTTAGTACGAAACGATGAAAACATAAAATTTTTCGCGCTTCAAATTCGCCTCTAATTTTTATCTCCCGTTTTTCACGCGTTGCAGGCTAAACGAGAAATATTCCATAAAAAATAAAAAAAAAAAAAAAAAAAAAGAAAGAAAGAAAGAGAGATCCATTTCATAATAGCAGACTCTAATGTTAAAATGATGCGCTGTGGAGCCTGGGTCTAATGTATGTATCAGAGACAAGTGACACCGCGGTGAGATGGGGAGCAGTGATTCAGGTCTGGGCCCGGAGTGGGGCTCCCTGGCACCCGGCCGGGGGGGGGTTAGGGTGCCGCAGGGGTAATGGACTTAGCCTCTAACAAATGGAGCATTAAATACATCACGCTGACTCATCGGTGCCACCGGCACCGGGTTCTGAAGGGACTCTTGCCAAAGGAGGCAAAAAATTAAAAAAATAAAATAAAAAAATAAAAATAAAAATAAATAAAATTAAAAAAATTAAAAAAAAGGATTCTGGCACACCTCGCTGTTCTGTTGGGGGAAAAGAAAAAAGCCAATGAGGAGCTGGGAAATGAGAACCTATATGAATGTTTCATCACTGTGAGTTTAACTATGCACAGTATATAATCCATAGAATACAGCCTGTTGAGGTGATGCAAAAAGATAACACATTTTTTTCCTTTTTTTTTTTTTTTTTTGCCAGGTGGAAATAGCACTGATAACGATCATTTTTTCACTAGTTGAAAAACAATACATATATAAGGAGAGGATCCCGTACAGAGACCGTGTGGCAGCTCAATTTGAACTCTGCTCTTTATTTTCACTCCTCTCCAAAGTACTTTTTCGCAGCACGTGTCCCAAACATCTTTCTCCCTCCCTACCCCTCTGTCTGTGCTCCTCTCTCTCCCAACGCCTCTGTCTCCTCCGTATCTCTCTCTCCTACCTACACACCTGTGTTGTTTCTACAGAACACCTATAAAAATTGTTAAAAAGCTCGAGCTTACTTCTGTGCTTCACAGAAACGTTATTTTCTATCATTTCATGCCTTTCTTTTTATTTAATCAGAACTGGAGGCGCTTTGCTGCCGTCTATGAGTGCATTCTCTTGGTAATGGGTTCCTGCTTGGTGAGAGCCTTTGCCTACTAAATAACCTCCGTGCAATACGCAGGGGTCACGCTCAGCCCGGCTTCAAGAAACGGTGAAAACCACACCACGGTGCTCAGCTGATGCCAACACCCAACACCACTGATTGCAGAGAGGTCTCCTGGCTGAAGGTCTCCTCCAGAGTTCTCTCCTTCTAGAGACACGGTGACCGAAGGGTTAAAGGCAGAGAAGACGGGTGTATGGCAGCACTTACTCCATTATTTCTGCCTACAGTCCTCCTCCCCCAAATTGATTTTTTTATCTTTTTGACCATTGTTAAATACCTAATAGCCTGATATACTTTTGTAACTATACCTAGTCACGTGCTGTTCTCTCCACGGGCCCAGTTAAACCCACAACCCATGAGTTTTTGGGGGCAGATAAGACAAAAACGTGCACCACCTCGCAGGGTCTCCCAGCCCAGCTTGGTGCAGGTGGGTTCTGAGGGGTGGGGAACTCCCCTGAGCACAGATGGGGATCACAAAGCTCTTTGGGAGGTGAAAAGTACATTTATTCAATCCCCTTGTTCTTTGCTGCTTGTTATCGCATCAAGATGGGACATTTTGTTGACCACCAGATCATGACCCACTGTTTTGGGTGGGCAGGAAGAGATGAGAATAGTACAAAAACCCAGCTGGGCTGGCCTCCTTCTAGGGTACACCTCCTACCTCTCCTGCCTGGAAAATCTGCGATCTCTGGGCAGCCACAGTGCTGCTCTGTGGGCCCAGCTGTGGGACTGGGAATGCCATCTCCTGCTCTGCCCTGGGGAGGCCCCATCTGGAGCACTGGGACCAGTTCTGGGCTCTCCAGTTCAAGAAGGACAAGGAACTGCTGGAGAGGGTACAACAGAGGACTACAAAGACGATGAGGGGCCTGGAGCATCTCTCTGCTGAGGAAAGGCTGAGGAATTTGGGTCTGTTTAGCCTGGAGAAGAGAAGACTGAGGGAAGACCTCATCAACGCCCATAAATACTTAAAGGATGGGTGTCAGGAGGATGGGGCCAGTCTTTTTTGAGTGGTTCCTGGTGATGGGACAAGAGGTAATGGGCACAAACCGGAACAGAGGAAGTTCCATCTGAACATGAGGAGGAACTTCTTTCCTGTGAGGGTGGCAGAGCCCTGGGAGAAGCTGCCAAGGAGGTGGTGGAGTCTCCTTCTCTGGAGACGTTTCAAACCCCAATTGGACACTTTCCTGTGCAACCTGCTCTGGGTGGACCTGCTCTGGCAGGGGGTTGGACTGGATGATCTCCAGAGGTCCCTTCCAACCCCTATCAATCTGTGATTCTGTGGTGCATTGTTCAGTTGGCCGTACTGGAGATGGTGAGGAAGTAAATGGCTCTGTGCGCACACATGGATGCCCAAGACTCCTGATCCAACACTGGGTAGCTGTGGACTTTGTAGGCTTCCACCACAGCCTGTACACAATGAAGTGGTGTTGCCTTCACCCTCCTTGTAAAGACTCCATAAAGCCAAAAAGCTCCATTCTCTTTTCCCATCTTTCCAGAATTCCATTAAAAGAAGAGATTAATCTTCTTGCTCAGCGCTAGGAGACAGAGACTTTTATTTTTTTCCGCATTTAACATTAACTGATGACATGGAAGGAGAAGCTGACTTATTGTAAACTACCAGGGAAAGAAAGGCAGGCTGGAAATACAGCCCTTTGCTAAGGGTGAATCCACAGGATGACACAAGGCAGGTCGCTAGACTCTAAACTTGAAGGAAGCTTGCCCTCGAGAGTGTTGCAGTACGCATCAGCTTATTAATTTAGAGACCTATTAGTGACAGGCCACAAACCCACTCATAAATTTATAATGAGTAAAGGACTGAACAGAACTGTTCAATTCCTGAAATTGCTCGTGTGTTTGGTGAATTATGAAATATAAATTTTGAACCTCTTGTCCTGGATGCACCTGAGGAAATTCTGAGCTGGGGGTGTTTTATGGGCCGGGTAGATTTTTCTGAGCCTCCAAAGGACATTGCAGCGTGTGCCACCAGAGGAGGCCCCGCAGCTCCAGAAGAGGCAAGGGAAGCATTCCCTCTGGAGTCCCTCTGACCTGCCTGAGCGTTTCTACCTGCTGCTGCACCCAAAGGAAATTATCAACAGGTAGTGCCTGGTGGTAGGAGCTGAGAAGTCTCGCTGGGGGGATGGGGAAGGTGGCACCCAAAATTTAAGGAAGCACCCAACGCCTGGAAGGACTCCCAGGCAGCGAGGAGGTGCCATGAACAAATATATTTCCATCACTCCCATCTCCCATCGGCACTTGTGGTGGCAGAACCACCAGCCAGGAAAGTTCATGTTCCACCTGTGAAGCAGCAGCCATGTCGGAGGGAACTCCCCGAAGCCAAAATTCGGCTACCGAGGACACTGCCTGCCCAGTGTCCCATTAGGAATGATGTATGAGATCACTCTAACCAGGCGGTATTGCAAGGCTTAAGATCTGCTTGTCTCTACAAGAAGCTGGAGCGCAGTACGGAAGGGTGGGAATTAACAGAGTGCTACCTACAGCATCCCACAGGACAGGGCTCTTTGTTTATTTGCTGTTCACTTAATAAGTTCTTCAAGGAAAGTGCTCTGTCTTCATACCTGTCTAAACAAGTAACTTTTTGTGTGGATATTCCTAGTATGAATTGCTTGGCACTACCCACTGGGCTCTCTGCTGGAGGTTGTCCCTCTGGGGTGTACTGGCTGTCACAAATTCCCAGTAACACTTACTGGTGTCTATCTTCTCCATCCAGACACCCCCAGCTAAACGGGGACAGAGCCAAAAGCAGGACCTGAAAGACATTCCTTTCTAGGTAAATTTGTTGGGTTTTTTTGTTTGTGGGTTGTTTTTTCTAATGTGGTTGGACTTGATGATCTCAAAGGCCCCTTCCAACCACTAAGATTCTGTGATTCTGTGAGACTATCCTCCCAGTTATCGCCCCAGGCTGATCCCAAACTCCCTGGAGTCGGCGCAATGCTGTGGGAGCAGTGATTCTTAAACAGCAATCAAAAGCAAGAAAAATCCTAAAAATGTAGAAGCTTACACCTAATTAATGAAATCTAGGACTCACCATTCCTCTTTGCAGCAACAGCACCTCCTATTCTCTAAAAAAGAAATCCACAAAATTATGTTCTTAGATTTGCTGAACTCTAACACCTCTTAATAGTTTGGCTTTGTCTTATCGCTTGCATCAAACATGGTCCAACACAAACCTTTCCTCACCTCCTCAGATTAAATTTAGGATGCTCTGGGAATCTAACCCCGGCTGTTATGTAGTACCTATCAGTGCAGTATGTATGAGCTCAGCATCTCCCAAGACCTAGTTCTTTGTGTGCCCCTTAGGTTAGAAGGTCTTAGAGGAAAATACTCTGGCTTCTTCCTTGCTTTAATAGCCCAGCCTAGAGTTTGCACTACACAAACACATTGCAATGGTACTTGGATGGTACTGTGAGGGTGGTGAGACACTGGAACGGGTTGCCCAGAGAAGCTGTGTCTGCTCCATCCCTGGAGGGGTTCAAGGCCAGGTTGGAGGGGGCTTGGAGCAATCTGGTCTGGTGGGAGGTGTCCCTGCCCAGGGCAGGGCGGGGGGCCCTGGATGAGCTTTAAGGTCCTTTCCAGCCCAAACTGTTGTATGGTTCTATGAATTTCCAAAAATGTTTATTTATTCTACCTCTTCTCAACTTTACAATATTGGGGTCACTCCATGTGATGGTATTTGCACTTTGGGGTTCTCCGGCTGTAGGGAACAAAAACCACAAAGGCCTTCCCTACATGGGGCAGGAGCTGGAAGTGTGTGTGTTTGTGTTCTGCTTCACATAAATCTGCCGGCAGTCTTGGGGCTGCTGCCAGAAAGTAGCTGGAGCACCCCACCCCACTAACCACCACCTTGGTGGTAATGACAGACTAGCAAACATTTTTATGAGTCCGCTGGAGCCTCATCCCTGAGCCTCCCTGTGTGTGGAACCCATAGGCAGAGCAGCAGGGAGAAAGCCACATCCCCTGATGGGATGGAGAGTGCCTGTGAGTTTGTGTGGAGGCTCCACCACGGCATATTTTCAATGACCACGTCAGGCTGGAGACCACTGCTCTGCTGCCTGTACACTGACAAAGGTGTCCATGCTCAGTAGCTTGGGCAGACCTGGGATGAGCTGGAGTAAAACTAGGCAGAACAGCTGGAAACCAGCCAGTTGACAAGCCTACCATACTGGTGTAAACCAGCAGAACTAATATTTCCCATGTCCTCACTTCCAAAGCTCTTTAATTTGAAGACAAGTGGTTTACAGCAATACAACTTCAAATCAGGGCAGCATTGATCCTGAGGAAAAAAAAATCAGCAATTTTGGACCTTGATGCATTGCCCTTCTTTTCTGAACACTAGTACGTTGCTTCTGTGTGCTTGGAAAAATATATTAACTTGAAAAATTCAAAATATGATACAATAATTTTGATTGGTAGTAATTATTTATGCTGGTATTTAGACCTTAGAATGTGTGCTTGTTTTTGATGTGGATTTTCCTCTAAGTATTAGCACAAACACCAAAGTAAGCTTTAAGTAGATATGCACAGGACATAAAGGTGAAACATGGATCCCATGGTCAGACAGTTCCTAGCTATGCCCAAAATATCTACAACTTAATGCTGCAACAATATTTATGTAAATAAATTTGTTATGTAAAATTAAGGTTCTGACTCCTCTTAACTGATACTCTGCCCTCTTTTCCTCATTCTTCTTCCACTCCTTTCCTTGCTTACTTTAAAGAAAACTTTTGATAAATCAGCTTTCAGTAGCCAAAAAAGGAGTTGACTACGTGGGTGCACTGGTACACAAATAACTGATGCCCTATTTTCCATCCCAAACCATCTCTCTTTCCTTTTCCTCCCTCTCAGCATCTTATACAAGGACCCTCAGACTGTAAGCTTCTTGGGCAGAAAATTTTCAGGTGTCTCTAATTCCACCAATACATATAATATCTCCATAAGTCTCATGCTTGAAAGTAAATTATAAATGCCTATAGAAAGATTCGACTCATAACTATGCTTAAGTTCAACAGGTTTTGGAGGCATAGCCTTCTTTTTTTGTTATTATTTTTCTTCCCACTTCTCCTTCCTTTTTCCTTCTCTCTCATCACTCCTCCTGAAGCTGCACTATTATGGGAAAATTTGCTTGTGAAAAGATGAGATTTGCATTACATCTTGAAGAGTGTCAAATTTTCCTTCCAGAATTCAGAAGGTAATACAGGAAACGCTTCTGAGCATTTGAACGTGGGTTCCGTACACCAGTATTTTCAATAAGCACAGTTGCATTGGTGGATCTTGGACAGAAGCCAGTATCTAAAACGTTAAGGTCTTAAATATAAGGACCAGGAAGTTGATTTGTATCTGGATAATGAATGCAGAAATCCATTAGAGTGTGCAGATTTCCATTATGATCTTCTGGCAGGTTTTCCTGCTTAAGAGGTGGCCTGCTGAGTGTTGCACAAGACGAAACTTCTGTGGAGCCCTCAGCCCTGGTTAGCAACGTGGAGATGATAAAAGCATGAATCACACTTTCCAGATCTTCCTTTGACAGGAATGGGCACGGTCTCCCGGGAAAGTGGAAGTGCAACCATTTCTTACCACAATTATCTCTGTAAGTCAGGACTATCAGGGAATCTAATGCAGCCTCAAGATTGTTCTCCATTATCAGCGAGTGGGGGGATATCCTCTGTTGAAGGCACAGTCAACGTTACTGATTGCTCCTTTCAGTGTTTTGCATTAACTTACTTTTCCTTATAGGAGATTGCTTTAAAAATTTTAAGCATCTTGTTCAGCTATCAGTGGCCTGTTAGCTACTCAAGTCCTTGCATCAATTTAAACTTTTTTTTTTTTTTTTCATAATTTCGTGTTTTCTCTTTGGGTGATAGCATTGATGGTAGATGCTAAGATGGAGGTGGTGGAACTAGTGAAAGTTCAGCATGGTATTGCTATCATCCCCATGGATCCAGTTGTCTCTGAAAAGGAGGGCTGAGATAAATCCTTGCAGGGATTCATGTAGATGGACATCTATCTCACAGTTCACTGACATCTACTTAGAGATGGTTCTACACCACCTTGGGAATTCCTTAACTAGATCACTGGAGGCCACCCATCACCACCACCTAAGGACTCTGCATTGTCTGTCCCTGCACAGCACATAGCCTGGTGACGAGTGCTTCAGTATGTTGATATGTCATATCTTTGCACTACAACATTTTCATTGATCAAGCAAGAAAAGGTTTTTAGAGAGTATTCAACAGCAGGTGAGATCACTCCGGTCAACTCTTTAGTGTCTTCAAAGATCTATGGCACATTACGATGGTTGGGAGATTACTTTCTGTGAACCAGCATTTATGTTTCCAGTCATTAAAGGAGCCAATTGCACTTTGCCAGCTTTTACTAGCTATTAGGGTCAGGGTTTTTCTTAATAAATCATAATCACCTATGTGAAGACATTTCATGTGTCTCTTAAAAGTGTACAGCACATTATTGGCTGTGTCTATGTCAACTCCACCTTTTTTGTTGAGTATTTGAATTGTGTTTGTGCATTCTTCAAAATAAAAAGTCCTGGCTACTCAATACATTAAGAAAGAAGTCTGCATAGATATATTTTTTTATATATAGACTGAGGGCGGGTAACAAATGTTTTTCAGCTTTCTGAATTTGGACAAAAATGCAAAAATACTTTTTTTTTTTTTTTTTTTTTGTGATGGAGACCCATGCATGTGTACAGATATATACCAACAAAGAGAACAAACAATTTTTGGCCAGCTTTTCCAGCCTGCTGAAGGAAGGAAGCCTTGAATTTCTCTTATTCCCCTTGGTCCAGTGCATTTAGAAACCAAAGACCGTACTGACCACAGGACGGCGGATGGTAAAGGAGCTTCTAGGGTTGTCTTACACTGTGGTTTCTTCTTCATGAGGAAAATTCTCATGAAAGACATGGCAAGGCTGATCTAAAATGGCATAAACCATTTGGACCAGAGTCAGAAATCCCATCCTATATATTTTTCTGTATATAACTGTTGAGTGTGTAAATACAGTGCGTGTGTTTGCACTTTATGCTTGAGCTCGGACCTTGTTCTTCCTTTGTAGCCACAGCCACCAGAACCAGCCTGGAAAGGTTAAGGCACACTCTGCCTTTTGTCACCCACTATATTGTTATTTGTATACGTGTTTAATTAAGTAGTAGACACTGCAAAACTGAAGAATTTATTATCAATAATGAGCTACCAATAAAATACTGTTCACCCTTCGCTTTGAAGAGTGCAAAGACCAAGAAGACCGGGTGACCTTTTCATTCCCCGTGGTTCTCTGTGCTGTTGTCTGCCTTAAAAAAATTCATCCGTTAATTTTGGGGTTACAAAACAACAAAGCAGAACTCCAAAATGTGGGGGTTTTACAAACCCCATATTCAAGAAGTTAGCTTAAATTAATAGCTCTGGCTCTTCTCTGCCTTTGCTGTTAAATTAATAACACTTATTTGATTGGAGCAATATCTGGGGTTATTTGATTGCTTTCCTTTAACAAGGTCTGCAGTAAATACGAGCATACAATCCTATATGTATATATGTATGTATATAGTTCAATTTTTGGCATGATCCTGCTTCTAGTACTTTCATTAACTCCTCCACACAAAATATCAAAGGTTTATAATTGTTGAGATCATCTGCTGTAACTGTAGCTGTGGTTTCAGTCTCCAACAGCTGTGGGATTTTTCTCTTATATCAGTATATAATAATTCGTTTTCTTGACCTGTGGCTTTGTTCTTCTGTTGGTAGCCACCCCGAATCTCCCACCGACCAGGACCACTGGGGAGAGGCAAGGGCTGAGACGTGGTGGTGGTGCTCCAGGCAGGTATTTCACTGAATTTCACTGAATTTTTTTTTACGGTTGGAAGGGACCGTAGAGATCATCTAGTCCAACTCCCCTGCTGAAGCAGGATTGCCTAGAGTATGAAAAGAAGGAAAAAACCAGTCAGAGGACCTACTTCGGCGTGGAGATTTGAGTGGCCATCTCAGAGCAGTCTGGGTTAGGGTGGTGGGGTGGTTTCTTTCCTTGTGGTTTTTCTTTTTGTTGGTTTTTTTTTTTTTAATTTTAATCAAGATTTTACTGTATTTCTTTTTTTTTTTTCCCCTCAGGGCAAGAACCTTACATTAATACAGCACTTCACACAGTGGGACCTTGATCCTGAGCAGGACCTCTGAGTGCTGCCATTATACAAATAATAATAAAATGAAGCAGAACAAAACGGGAGCCCTATGGGCTAGTTTTTAATGCTCCTATCTCTACTTCATCAAAATTAAACCAATTGAAAGATAACACCGAGCAGGGGATTTTTTTTTATTATTTTTTTTTCAACTGATTGTACATTTTCATAACACACACGTTGTGAAATGGGTGCACGACTCATTTTCCAAAAGAAATAATAACACCAGATTCGCTCGGATTTCCTAGGCAGGCTGCTGTGCATACGTTGTTTGGTGGCATCCTATCCTCCTGCAGAAATAGTAATTTTTTAAAGGGATTTAATGCTCTGAGAAAGCACTTACTTTTTAATTGTTATTCTCGTCTTATTTTAACAATCGCAGTCTGTTAAACAAAATAAATAAATAAATAAAAATGCTTAATACCACAAAAACCAGATCGAGCTAAGTTTATGAAATTTACAGATTACCTAAAATGCTAGGAGTTAATTACAGCCTGCTTTCCCTGGCATGTCAGCTTGATTAAATTTGGAGTTCCAAGATGAATTGGCCCAAATTCATTAGCGTTCCCCGGGTGCATATGTTGGTCAAGGTCAAGCGAAGCACATGGAGTGGAGCCTCGGTGGGGAGGGGGAAGGGGCTTCGGGGGGGGGGGAAGGTGGACTCTTAAAAGGTCTGGGGTTGCAGCAAGAAACTTTGATACTTTTTAACTTAATAAATCTTGACAGCCTAATCATGGCTAAGCCTTTGCAGCGTTATTGGTACAGATGGCAAAGCTGGACATATTTAAAGAGATCTCAGCGGCGAGTGGCAGGAGAGCATCGGATCCAAAGGCAATGTTGGGCTCTGGGAGAAAGTGCAAGAAGGGAGGATAAAAAAGCTACACGGCATTTCCATCTCTTGACATCTCCAGCAGCCTCAGATACAAAATATGATAAGGCTCCTGCTGAGCTAATAAGCCCAACAAATGTCTGTGTCCGTGAAGTAGATGAAGTGGGATCAAGTAGTTGGGGGCTGCTGTATGAAAATAAGCCAGCGCCCAGGGTATAATGGCACTGCAGAAAGCTGCAAGGTCAGGCTGATGACAGGAGCGCGGGATAAGTAGAGACCCCATCAGTGAAACAGGTTTGCCTGCTGGATCCCAGCCACACAACTATTAAAAAAAAAAAAAGAAAGAAAAAAAAAAAAAAAAAAGCCCCCCCGCTTGTTTTATAAAACACACCGAGTCGTCCGGAAAATAACTGGACAGAGTTTGGTTTGCTGTACCAAAAACCCACGGCTGCTGCCTCCCAGATTGCGTGAGGAGAGGTTTCGCTGTAAAATATCACATCGAAACAGAGCTGGAAAGGGGATTTGACTGCAAACGAAAGGAGGTCTTTCAAGAGAGCAGCGGTACCAAACGAACCGTAGATTCGTTCAGGGCCTGCTGGCACGTTCCACTGCTTTTCTCTTAATTCCACCTCCACCAGGTATATCTCTGTCCATCTCACTCTTAAACAGAGCTCTGTATGTTCCAATAAAATAATTTAAGCTGAAATCACACTGGATATGTGAGAGTGGTAAATGCGTCTCCTTTCATTTGCAAAGAAAAATAAAGACCTATCTTGCCGGAATAGCATTGAAATAATAATTAGGCAGTGCTTGGAATTTCAGGAACAGGTCAAGTTATTACGTTAATTCTTAAAGCTTCATATTCACTCAGTGCTACTTGTAAAGGAGCGTTTGAAAAGTACCCAACTACCCAAATGCCACGTGCATTTGTTTATTACATTGGAGAGACGGTGCAAAAAATCTGACAGCCTTGCCACAAAGGTCATACCTATAATCCCCCTTAATTTAACTGCGTGATGTTTTAGATTTATGCAAACATAATTATTGCTAAACTCCAGTGTGCTGTACATGTGCTACAGAAGCCAAAACAAGCCGGATCTGGTCCTACCAGCAACAACAGCATCAGGAAAATAAATCGGTAGTGATAGATGATGAATATTTATGATTGTTTCCCTCCAACCATTTTAATCATTTACAGATATTTTCAGTTTTCATCCAGCAGGAGTACAACTGAACGCAGTGCCTCCCCTGGAGTCTCAAGGAGGACGCATAACGATGTGGCAACCGGCTTCCTTCCCTGCTAATGTGTCAACCAGCCTCCTTCCCTGAGAACGTGGCCACCAGCCTCCTGCCCCGTGCTCAGGGCTGGCTGGAACCTCTCATCGCAGCCTTGGCTTGGGATGCAGGAGCTGCAGGAAACACGGTGGCTCGGGCAGACACAGCATCTCCTGGAGCTCTGGGGTGGCCTGTGAAGATGATCGTGGGCTGTTCCAGCCTTTGAGGCTGCAGCACATCACTCCTGCCGACCCCCGGCCAGACCTGCTGGGCAGGGCGGAGGGGATGGTGAGGATGGGATGCCCCATCCCTGGAGGGGTTCAAGGCCAGGCTGGATGGGGCTTGGAGCAACCTGGTCTGGTGGGAGGCGTCCCTGTCAAGGGCAGGGGGTTTGGAACTAAATGACCTCTAAGGTCCCTTCCAACCCAAACCATTCTATGATTCTGTGTGATTCTCCAAGGCCTTTTATTTGGATTAGGTTTGTAGGTGGCCACCTGTCACTTCAACAGCTTCCCTCCTCTCCTTTCACTTCCATCTTGCATGCACATGACTACTTCTACTTCCCTGCCAAGCATCCCAGTCTGTATCTTCCCATTTATCACACAAACATCTCTGCACCTTTTACCTTCCCATCACAAAAAGTCCAGAAGCAGTGATATATTCAAAGTACCCTGCCACAGCCTTTTCATCGCCTGGTGCCTAAGGAGAAGAGGAAGTGTGGGAGCTGGGGAACAGAGAAGGAAGAGACTGAACCTCCTTTGTATCACGATGGGGTCCTCAGCACAAAGAGGGGTCTAGAAGCCAAATTGTATAAAAAACATAATACATTGCAGCAGAAGAGAGACTTAGCCTAAAGGAGCATTGTAAATATCTAGTCCCATCTTCCATGGGTGAGAAAACACAATGACTTTGAGAGAAGACTGAGGAGGGATCTGATCAATGCTTACAAATACTTAAATGTGGGTGTCAGGAGGACGGGGCTGGTCTTTTCTCAGTGGTGCCCAGGGACAGGACAAGGGGCAATGGACACAAACTTGAGTATAAGAAGTTCCACCTAAATATGAGGAGGAACTTCTTTCCTGTGAGGGTGGCAGAGCCCTGGCAGAGGCTGCCCAGAGAGGTGGTGGAGTC
>JAOTQQ010000012.1:122467361-122503765 GCA_026546715.1 Gallinago undulata
GCCTGGCCTTGAACCCCTCCAGGGATGGGGCAGCCACAGCTTCTCTGGGCAACCTGGGCCAGGCTCTCACCAGCCTCGCACCAAAGTTCTTCCCCAGATCTCATCTCCATCTCCCCTCTTTCAGATCAAATTCAATCCCATTGAAAATGCCCCAGGAAAAACAAAACAGACCAAACAAAAATAAAACAAACAAACGAAAAAGATAAACACTTGTTTGTCTCCAGTTCCTACACCAGTGTTCCTTACCTGCTGAAATGCTAAGTTGGGGCTGAGAAAGCCCATGAGCTGCAGAGTGGTCCAGGAGAACGGCACCAACGTGCAAAAAGTGCAACAAACCTCTGCCGCTGACTGTCCCAAAGGCTGGGAAATGCAGTGAAAGAATCATTCCCTGCTATCAGTTCATGACAAGATTTGCAGTTGGGATAAAACTTTTAAGCCTAATTTTCTAATCGACTGTCTCTTGAAGAACAGAGATCCCTTCTGCATACATCTAACGTGATGTGGCACGTTGAAGAGATTTGGCTAATTCCAAAGAAATTCTGATGAAAAAAAAAAAAGGTAACGCACTAAAAGCTTCACTAAAAGGATCTAAAAAACAACTAATATGTGTTCCATTTAAGATGATTAATTTGAGTAACTGTAGAAATGGATGAGTGTAAATGAAAACATGGAAGAGGATTTTGGTATCATCTCAAATACTTCATCTAGCTATTAATTTAAAAGTACACAGATTTTGAAGTGATAGACAAGAACAACAACATAGAATAAATTATGTTATACATTTATTTTAAGATAATGGATAGTTAAATATATAAAATACTAATAGCTTCAGTATAATTCATATATGTGTATATATAGTGTAACTACCAACATATATTTAAACCTCTAAAATATAAAGTGCAGAGGGTATTTTGACTACATCTTTAATTATTTTTTTCCATTGCATCACAGTAAATATTTCCAGTGCTTTTCCTTTTTTTTTTTTTTGCCTCCTTGGAAGAAGTCTGTCTCTCACAGAACAAAGGAAATGATAGATGTGAGCTTCTATGATTGCTGAGAAGGCAGAAACAGTAATGACACTCAGAAAATTCTCTTCAGTTCAGAAATCATATCTGGTACATTAGAAACATTCGTGTTTCCAGAACACAGTGTGCAAAATTCTGGCTTTCCTTAGGATCTTGGTTTGTTGTTAAAGTAAATTAAATAAAACATATCAAATGAGCACTTTTCTATCTAAAATATACAGCATGTGGGATGAATGAATTTCTATATTTGAAAAAAAAAATATTTTAAATTGTTATTTTTTGCTGCAGAAGAGACATATAGAGTATCAGATAAGAATTGTATGTCTTTGTTACTAATGCAGTATGTAAGAGGCAATACATACTCCCACCTGAATGCCTAAGAAATGCAGGATTTGGAGGTTAATTGACTCACTGACACCTGAGATTGGATTTGTCCCAAACTTTTCATAAGTACAGAGACTTTTGTATAGATACATGTGTGACTCTGTATGTCTGTGACCTAATTCTGACTTTCCCCCACCTTCAGCTCGGCGGAAAGCCACTCTGAATGAGTTGTCATAAAAATACGGCGGGGGAGAGAGCTGGCAGTGAAAAGCAGAGATTCTTGAAAAGTGAGGGGCATTCTTTAATTATTTTTTTGCTCAAGCCGTGTGTAGATATTTCTGGTTCCAGACAAAATTCCAAATGGAGGTAACAAGTGTTGTGATTTCAATAATTTCCCCTTCCGAGAAGTAGAGGGTCTGTGTTTTTACACCCTGGAACCCATCAAAAATATTAACCCACTTGTCCACTGAAATTTGGAATTTCACAGAATCACCTAGGTTGGAAGGGACCTTTTAAGATCATCTAGTCCAACCAATAAGTTTAGAGGAGTGGGACTGTGATCAACATGGTCATTGAATACTAATCACCTACAGTGGGCAGCAGCAACCAAGTGCCCCAGCTTCTTAAATCCCCAGTTTCACCACTCCTGCCACTACCCATTTTTCTGTTCAGTCCCAACTTTTTCTTAAACAACTTTTCTGGCTGTATCCACCTGCAGGGAGTAGAAACAATAGGTCCAAAAGGGACTTACTAAACAGAATAACCACATACATTCGATAATTGCTTAAGCAGTGACCAGAGCTTAGCTTAGGAAATTAATTTATTCTTCTGTTAGCTTTGGATTAGGGTTATGATTTTTTATAATATTTACTAATGTGATAACTGTGCGTCTATTTAAATCAATGCAAAGGCCACACTGACTTCGGTAAAAACAATTTTGAATTCTGGATATTTTTTTTTTTATCCTGCAATTGATATTCATTACTTTTTTCAATTCCTCACATCATTTAGTCCCTTCCTGAAAATAAAACTGCTCTATTTTTTGCTGCTCCCACACTTTTAGTTAGATGGTATGACACATTTTCTACCTGTCATGACTGTACTTTGCCCTGTAGTTTAAAAGCACTTTTATTATTGTTTTCCTATCCATATCAGATATTTTTTAAAGCAAACTATAAAACTATAAAAAATCTTATATTTAACCTTCTTAAGGTAAATCAGATTAAAACCTGGAATTTTTTAGATGCTCTTTCTTTTTCAGGGCTGATTCAACTTGTGAAAATCTTAGTGCCGTTAAGCCGCACTTTCAATAGAAAAAAAAAAAAAAAAAAAAAAAAAACACCAAAAAGAAAATCTCAGCGTTAAGTGTTAGTATTTAGATTGGTTCAGGCCTTTTCCTTACCAGGTTATAATTGGTGACTCACAGTTTTCTCAGCTATGCCCATGGAAGACAGCTAAAATCCTGCTAGTGCTGGTTGGGGAACAGGAGACCAGCACAGCACCACCAGTTACAAATGGCTGAGCTTTTCTGCCCTGGCTCAGGCTCTAATTAATGTTGCAGAGAAGCCTTATTTTTTTTTTTATTTTTTTTTTTGCTGCGCGTCAACATGTTTCCCCAGAATTTTCTTTTGCAATTTTTATTGTTGGTTTAATTTTTGTGTTCATTGTAATTAAAGGGGAAACATTTGGTTTTCATAGCAGTGTATGCAAATGTTTTGAATCACTGCGATCTGACCTTCTGCAGTTTACAAGCTGTGCTGGCAGAGCCTGGCTTTCTTTCAGCTACAGCCACTGATATATTGCGTTGTCTGTGGTTGCTTGTTCCTGACTCTGAAGCCAATGAGGTTTTTTTTTTGGAGCCTTTGTCCAAACTGTTGTAAAGCTATTTTTGGGGGTATAACAGCTTTCTCATCTGACAAGCTCAACTACTCCCCGCATTGAAGTTGTTAATATCTTTTTTAAAAGTCTTCCCTTGCTATTTGGTGTGTTCCTCCACTCCTGGTACAGCTTCATACGTGTGCTGACAACTACCCTAAATTAATTTCTAAACACGTGACGTATTTAGACGGCTGTTGTTAGTTAGCTGTGGATGGGTACCTGTAGGGGCCTTCTCTTTACAGGGACAAGGGAAAATATCTACTGGCAACCTCGTGACTAGGCATTTCACAGCTAGAGCTGAAAGGTCTGGCCGGTATAAAAGCACTCTTCAGGGTAAAGTTGATGAATTGTAGTAATCCTGACTGGTGTCAGGACAAAGGAGTCTCTCTAATTGAGCATGGCTGGAGAATCAGTAAGGGGTAGTATTAGTTAACCGGCCTAAAATGAAACTTTCAATGGGCCATCCCTCCCCCTCACACAGAAAATGAATTGGAGCATTAAAGCCACCCCCCTACATCATCTCTTATCAAAGACCTCCATCTCTTGCTCGGGTGCAATAGCTCCTGCTCCATGGGCTCCGGTGCCAGCTCTGCCCTTCCCTCCACTGCGTCGTGCCACGCAAGATGAACTGCTCTTGTGAATGGAAGAAACTCTGGCAGCGACCCAGCCTCACCCCTCTGAACCTCTGCAGAATCGTTGGAGCCACGTTCATCCGCTGCCGAAGAGAATGAGAGAGGCATCGGCGTTATTCTGATGAATACCAACTGTGGCTCTGGGGTCTGCTCCATTGATCTCATCCTGCCCGGCTGCGTAGTTCCAAGAAAACTTTTAGGGAGTATTTCGGGAAGGCGAACAACGGTGAAGAAAACAGATTATGAGGAAAACTGGTGGAAACAACAGAGAATCTGGAAACTCCACCCGTATTCCCTATACCTGGCTGCCAAGAGAAAGCAAACAAGGTTAACCAGGTTTTGGCATCCCAGCCCAAACCTGGCATCCAAGGGGACAGTAATCTGTTAAATTCTCTAAAAATCATAGAGGCATTGGTAGCTGAAGAAAACTGCTGGAAAAATACTTATACATTTGGTCCCACAAATTTTGTCCGCCCGTGAATTAAGTGCATCAGCCAAGAGGAACTTACCAACAGCATACAAATTAAATAAAAAAATATAAACATATGGCTAAACATTAAGGGTATAGAGCTCTTGTTACTTCATCCACTTGCTGTGTAGCTCTGGGCAAACAAATGATGCTTTGTTTTAAAGAAGCTGTTAAGGATCACTTCAGGCTATCTAGAAAAGTAACTTGAGCTCTGAAAAAGTATTTTTGTGTGTCTTGCATCCGCATGTAAAAGCTCTGGTTCCCTTCAGGAATATTATGCCAACGCTGTGCATGAGAATTCCTGGCATTCTGTGCTGGAGTCTGGATATAAAAAAACAGCCACAGCTCAACCCAGAGCAGGTGCATCTCCTAATTACATGGTGTTTGCTTGAAAACCAGTTTCAGACAATGAAGGTTCCAGAGCTCTGCCAAATAGTTTCATCCTGCCTATGTCTGTCTTTATCTCCTGACAGGCCTTTTCTTTGACATAACTATTAAAAGATGAAACTAAAAATACAAAAAAGTTGTCTTGTTGAAAATCTTTTCTTAGTGGACAGGCATAGAAGGCCTCATATACTGAAGGTCTTACTATATCAGCAAGTAAATTCATGAGAAAACAAGAAGTTTGGTCCCTTTGACTTCCTGATACGCTCACTGGAAGCATCCAGATAACATCTGATCAACAGGGATCTCTAAGAATACAAGATAAAAATTAACTTACAGGATATAGGAAAGACTAGAAGGGAGAGATGCCTTTTTGAGATCAGCCAAGGGTCTGCAGAACTAGTTGCTTGAATTGTTTTGGAAGACTAATGGATAAAAAAGTCATAGACCTTTTTAATGATTTCTCTGCTTATCAGTACAGAGTTATACAAGCTGGTTATGATGTCGTAGCGCTGCAAATATTGCCTGAGCACAGAGTTGCCAATAAGCACTGGGAAGCCAGTAGCCATAGATGGGCTTGGTGCACCGTTACCAGTATGATGCAGAGAGATCCATTTCTTTGTCTTCAGAAGAAAGAAACAATCGTGGAACTGCAAGACATATCCATAAAGATATGTTTTCAGTTAGGATTTGAGTGTAGATATAGAGGGCAAGACTGGTTTGTGGTGCAGAAAGCCATTAGGGCTGCTGTGGTGACACAGCAATTTTAGGGACCACCATCCAGAAAGACAGTCTTTGGGTTGGCTTTACTAGTCCTTCTAGTTGAAAGCAACAAAAAGAAATCATGAAGAAAACAGTTTTCAGTGAAAACAGTCAAATACCTTTGTCCACAGGAATACCCACACCCCTCCTGAGCAGACGAGGCGCAAAGGTGTGGAGCCTCTTCCTCCAATTCTCCCTCCTTCTCTACCCACAAATTTAAAATGAGTTATACAGTGGGGTATCTATAGCAAGAAGGACTGAAACCACTATAATATTTAATCTTGAGAACTGGAGCCTGTGCTGAAGTCCTTACCTCAGATCAAGCAGAGGAAAGATGTAAGCCTGAAGCCCAAATAAGTGACCACAATATATATGGCTACCTAATTATTCTCATTAAGTAGCAAACAGCTGCAGCCATTAGCTTCAACTTCAGCTGAGGGATTACTGCACCCACCTTGTTATTTCCCTACTAATATAGGTAGGTTGACCAAAGTGTTTTCTATGATATTTTAGCCAAATTTACCGTGTTATTTAAGGTACCCATACTACCATCCTGAGCACTTGTGAAATTTGTGCTTCCCTGAGTACTCTGAGAAGGTGTTCTGTCCCTTCCCCACTACTGCTAGTGCCTACAGGTGTCCTTATAAATCTTAACTTCCAGAGAGTACTTGTTTCGATTTAACAACTAACTAAAAATAACTCTTGTGCTGCTCCCCTTCCTAAATCTTCTGGTTTTGAGTAGGTGTCTGTAACTGCTGTCATATATTACATACCTATACAATGTCTTGACTCTACATATGCTGAATGTTCATCCATGCTTCATAACCCCAAGTCTTCCATAATTCACCTTCTTGTCTCTTTCCCTTCACCCTTGATGCACTTCCTCAGACTTTTGCACGTGAAGAGTGCTATCATCTGACCTCTTCCATGCATGGAGATACTGTAAGGAGAGATACAGTCCCTTCATAACAATCACAAAAAATTCTACCGCCTCATATCGTTATGATGAAAATAACAGTTTTCATTCTTGTTGATTGTCTGACACTAGGGCATCACAGAAAAGAGGAAATCAAGGCTTTTCCTGCCTTATTCTTTGGTGTTTTCCTGCTCTTCATCGGTAACAAATCTTTCCTGAAATCAGCTGGTATGTGAAGGGCTAGCTTAGGTGAAGCTGAGGTCATCAGGAGCCTCCTGGCAAGGGGATAGACTCACAGAGTGGCCGAGGTAGGCAGGGAACTCTGGAGGCCACTGGTCCAACACTCCTGCTCCAGCAGGAACACCTGGAGCTGGTTGCCCAGGACCATGTCTGGACCAATTTTGAACATCTCGAAGGATGAAGACTCAGATCCATGCAACAACACCTGGGCATAGGGATGGGTCTGGTGTGAATAAACCACAGCCTGGTGAAGCTGAGCTGGAGAGCAGACCAGTGCTCCAGATAACGAAGTGAAGTACAGGCTGTGAAGGATTTTGTGACAAGGTTTTGTGCCATAAATGAACAGAGGCTTGATGTGTGCCAGATGCTCAGATGGGTGCCTTATGGAAGCCTTGATTACAGCATGAGAGCTTAGGATCCAAAAAGACTAAGCTACTTACTACTCGGGGAGCACTCTAATGTTGTAACTTTTAGCTTCTTCTACGGCTTGAACCTACCACACTGACATTTGGTGTCGGAGAAATCAAAGTGACTGGCTGTGATTTTGGATTCTGGTACACGTCCTTGCAGTGCAATACGGTGTGGCGTGTGATTAAATCTCATTATTTTATGGAACAAGGCTTCTCTCAACAAAGTAGACATTTCTGGCTTTTCTATTCAAAAAGCATACAGGCCAACTGAAAAAAGGACAGAGAAGAGCAATAAAAATGATCAGATGTATGGAAATGTTTCCACAGATTAAAAACTATTAAATAGTCCAGGGCACTGCAGTGAAGGGAGGATAAACAAATATTACCAAACAAAGTAAAATAACAAAGAAGAGTTAAGGGAGCAACTGATAAGTCCACGAAACATTTAACCCCCCTTGAAGAACATACATAGAGAATTATTGATCCCTGTACTTTCCCGTACAAGAATATGGGCTACCAGGTGAAAGAGGCAGCTGACGAGGTCAAAACAAACAAAAGGACGTGCTTCTTAATAGAAAATATAGAGCTAATAATATATAACAATATAAGATAACCTGTGGAACTCATCGCTATATGCTGTGGATCTTTAAAAATGTCATGTGTCCCAATTTATTGAGGGGAAAAAAATCCCAAAAAATCCCTCTCATTCAAGAAGCCTGAATTTCAGGCAGCGAGAGGCTGGACAAATATGGGAAAAGGTATTTCACTCTCCCCGGGTTCTTGTCCTCTCCCCCTGACATCTGGCACAGGACATCCTCAGAGCCAGCACATGAGACTCGCTAGACCTTGGGTTTGAACCGTGATGGCTGTTCTTATTTTCTTACAATTTTCAACCGCGCGTTTTTCCCAGAAATTCCCAGGCTGCAGGAGCGCAACGGTAACTCCGGCTCCAGCCTGAGGGATGGCACAGGTGGGTCTTCAGCAGAGGGTACGACGGGAACAAAAGCACACCAGTGTCAAATTTGGGCTGGGAACAACTGCCCCGGGTTCATCAAACCCAGAAGTTTACAATATGCCGCTAGGATTCAGTTGCCTGCTATGCGTTTAATCTCTGCCTTGGATTATAAATTAAACTGGAATTTAAATAAAAGTTGTGGCCAGAGCCCTTTAACCATGCTGATAGATGTCACCAGGCTTCTTTTGAGCCACAAAGCACAAAGTAGAAGGGTTGTGCTATTTTTGATTGAATGCAGAATTATTTTTCAAACCCCCTTTCTAAAATCATTTAAGCTTCGTTTGTGGCTTGGCTCTCCCATAAACTCTTTGTTCATTAAACTTCTAGTTGCTTCTGTTGAAAACAGAGATGCTTTCAAGTTAAATGTTTTAAGGAGGTTTAGAAAATGTTCTGGATTGAATTTTAAAAGTAATGGATATTCCCTTGATTTATATCCTTGTATCGTACATGTAAAAGTGAAAAATAATGTTTTTAATTGTGGAATTAATTTTTTTTTTTAGATCTTTTTTTTCTGATTATGGTCCCAACATTACTCTATTTATGTGGAGTGCTGGTCTGATCTCATCTGATCTGGAAATGATCCTCGATGTTCAGCCCAGATTAATTATTTGGAAAAAATACAAACTGACATTTAGAAAAAGACAGATGAAATAGAACTCTTGCTCAGTATAACAATAAGAAATGGAGCATAGAAGGGTAACAGAAATAAGTGTTGTAATTGCCATTAGAAACAGAGTAAAGACAGTGTGATCAAATTAATCAAGCCATGATTTAGATTTTCAAAATTTATTAGAATTTTTTAAATGTGTTAGCAATCAATCTGCTGTACTATGATGACTTTAAATTGATAAGCATTTTTTTTAAAAAAGTATAGCAAATGGCTAAGTTAATCAAAGGAAATCAAGCTACATTAACATTTTAATGGTGAAAGATGCAACATATACAAACATTTTTTTCTTGGTACACATTTAAATAGATTTTCTATCCTTTGACTAGTAAAATGTTTGAGACTGACAAAATAGTCATAGTCTACAACCTACATAGGAAAAGGCTTTGATTACAGTAAAATTACACAAAAATGTGTCATTAAAAGGCATTGGACAGACATAAAACCTAACCTTTTGAGCTGAAGAATACTTAATATTCTCTTCATGATCATGCAAGGGGAAATTCTTTGCTATGGAATAGCTATTTTCCTGTTAAGCAGGCTATTTCATCAATGATTTATTCCTGAGATGTAATAGGTCGTTTAAAATGGTGGTTTAAAAGTTAGGCCTTTTTTGTTTAATTTTCTCACAGGCAGTTGGTAATTATCATGGTCCTGCAGTTTCTCTGGAATGCTGTGGAGGGTCAAATGCCAATGGAACCCTGCTTTATAGGGTAATTAAGACAGTAGACATGGTTATTAAATACATCGTGCTAAACTAAACTGGAATGCTGTGAAATAAAATCCAAAATCATAAATAAAACGTGGGTATTCTAGCGAAAAGAAAAGAAAAAAAAAGAAGAAGAAGAAAAAAAAAAGAGGTTTTCTACAATCATATTTGCAGTAAACAGCTCTGGTTGTATTGTGTCTGAAATTCTGCCATTTAAGTATCCGCAGACTTGCTAGATGTTTCAGGAATATTTTAAAACTCAAAATAAGAGCAAATGTGCTCTGAGGGTGTTTTGTGTGCCCAGAAATCCAGTACAGTAATCAAAATTCAACCTCATCGCGCTCAGTGTATCTAAAGAATGTAAAAAAAAAAAAAAAAAAAAAAAACCTCCACAATGAATAGAACCTTCTGTTTTCATAATTGCCATGCAGCATGTACTGGAAAATATGTACTAAAATAGGATGATGAATGTAAGTTTAATGTGAATAACAAATGAAGTTTGGAGAATCCTGCAGCAAATACCACAGAATGATAGCCTCTCGTTACCAGGTGGAGTGGAGCTGTTTCATTCATGTCTATCTGAGCATTTTGTGTTTGCAAAATCCTTTAGGCCATGTATAGAGGTAGTGCTGTGTGCCTTGTATGCAGGAGAGGGGGCAGGCATTAAAGCCTCGATGACCACAGGTAATACTAGCATCTGTAAAATATCATACGTCCTTCAGAATACAGAATAAACTTGTCTTTTTTCCTTTTTCCATACCGAAAAGACAGGGTAATGCAATTTCTTCCTAGAAAAATTGTGATGGGTACAAAAAGAGCAGTAGGAAATTCACTTCAGAAAATGAGCCCAATGCAAAACAAGGTCCATAAAACACAGAACGGGGTTTGTACACGTGATCCAAAATTATATCCTCTTTGTTTGAAGTCTGGAAGATTGTACATGCTAGTTTATTGGTAAATTCATTGCATCACCAGGAAAGGATAAAATAAAATAAATAAAAAAAAAAACCTATACCTCACCCCTCCCTAAAAAAAAATGAAAAATAAAAAAAAATCCAATTCTAGCTGTAAAACTGGAAGCCAGAATGTGTAGTTGACAGGCACAGCGCCAGCTGACTTTAAATCACTAGCCTTTCCATCAGATCAGTCTTCCTACTTCCACATGGAACACATTTTAGTTAACAATGTGTAGTTTGGCAAAGGAATTGTTTTTCTTTGGCGTAAAGCAGTTGTCTCATTTCTTCTAAAAAAAGTATTTTCTGCCTGCTTATATATACAGTGTGTGTCGACATTCTTTTGAACTTCAAAAACAGTTGTTACATCAAAAAAGCTTTACTTAGACAATTACATTCTGGTTATTTTCTTTTTTATATATATATCTATATATGTAGATATAAATGATGGAAATTGATATTTAATTCTTTAATTCATCTGTGTACTGGGTGGTGCAACTTACCCAGTTCTTAGTGTTTACTTAAATACGTATGTAAATGCCTATAAAAATGTTGATTAAGCTACTTGACCACAGACACTCAGAAAACGGGGCTCCTTCCTTGAGACAGTAATTTAAGTAAAGTCTCAGTTGATATGAGAGTATTTACAATGTGGGTATAGGCTCTAAGACAAACTAAGATTAAATCTGATCATTTTGCTCTTACTCCAAAACCTGGCCATTTCAGCCAGATGTATTTATAGCACGAAAAAGCAGTAGAATGGAATGTTACTCTTTCAGACATTTGCAATTGATTTATTCATTCCCAGTCGCTTCCACTGAAAAAAAAAAAAAAGAAAAACTCAACTCCGAAAAGCAGAAATGCAAATTTTCAGACATTGGTTCCACATGAAATGGGACAAACCACTGCACCAGCTACTGTTGTGAGACCAGATAGAGCTACTGCTGCCTACACATAAAGAGAGCCATTAAGGAGAAGTTGTTTATTTCTGCTTCTGCAGAAATCATAAACACCAGCCATGAGCCTGACAGCACAAGCTGTGCTGCAGTAAATTCTAGTACTTTGCTGGCCATTCTAAGCTGCCCAGTAAAAGTTACTGTAGCTAAATCCCATATACATTTCACGAAATAATCCTGCTCAGAAGATGGTATCATATTCATGCACAGCAGGGTGTGCAAACGCCTATAAATCAAAACGTAGAATCTGAAATATCTATAAAAAAAATCTGCGCAAATTTAACCATGACCCTTTGCCAGACAATAGGCCTTCATATGCTTTGCAGCTTAGCAGACACCAAGGAATTTTGTTTGGAAGTGATAGCTACTGTCTATGTAATATTTAGGACCTATTCATGGAGCATCTGGCAGAAAATAAAAGGGTTTCCTCCTCTAACATATGCTAAAGAAGGATGTGGTCCTGTGCCTGCTCCTCCTCTTCTGACTTTTTGCAAATAGCACAACATAAGAGACAGTTGTTTCTGGCTGCCCTGCTGCCTGTCATGGCTGTCAAGTGAAATCCCATGAATTATTGCTCTTCCAGATGTAAGAGATTTCCAGGCTGCCTTAAACTGCCTGTGGTTTGTGGTACTGGAGAGGAGAGAAACGAGATTAAACTTCATCTCATCAGTGCAATCTGAAAAGATCACACAGAGGACTAATAATCACAGCTTTTTCATTCCCCGAGCCGGACCCGGGCGCTGTGTGTTTTTGTTTCAGGGCTGTGTCACATTAAGCTTGTTGGAAGACATTGATTAAGGTCAAACAGTGTTTGAGGATCAAAAATAAAAATTTTAACTCTGTGTTGCTGCATACATTCTGCGTTCTTCAAAAAAAAAAATTGTCGTGCGTTGCCTTAGCCGGCTGGAACGGGAGAGACCGTGAGTCCTGTCATTCTGAGATGTCAGCGCTTC
Source organism: Gallinago undulata (assembly GCA_026546715.1). Taxonomy (NCBI): domain Eukaryota; kingdom Metazoa; phylum Chordata; class Aves; order Charadriiformes; family Scolopacidae; genus Gallinago; species Gallinago undulata. The sequence goes on from JAOTQQ010000012.1 coordinate 122,479,655, forward strand.
TCAGCTCAAACTCAGGAAAAAGGAAAAAAGAAACTGTTCACCTAAAATTGCGAATCTAATGCCACACGACGTCCCCTGTAGTTCAGAGGAAACAGTCACCAAAAAAAACCCACTTGTCACTTTGGTTTATCCGTTAACGTCTGTCTTTGGGATTTTCAAAACTTGGCGCTTTTTTTTTTTTTTTAAAACATTTTTTAATGGTTTGTTTGTGCCAACCACAATGGCTTCTGGACCTTTGGGGTTAGTCTGAGTGTTTAGTATTAGTAAAGAACACTTACACTTACCCGTCCACTGCTTAGTTACACATTTTCAGAATGCCCAACTGTAACCCCCCTTAAGTTAAGAAATAACACCAGGTTCAAATGATAGGTAGAAATTTTAAGATTGTTTCCAGAATTATTCTATAATTGTATTGTCCACTCCAACCGTTTACTGTTTAATTTCTGAGTAAGTTTTTACTGCCCTTTTTGAGATCTATACATATCTATGCCTGTATGCAGAGAGAGAGAGACACCAAAATGTAATGCACAGTTACCTGCAAACTATATTTTAACTAATAGCTGTAACACACAATAACATAATGCTTTAAAACCTCAGCATCGTCAAATGATTACTGTCACGACTGTTTTTTTTTTATTAAATCAAGGCAAGCGGAGAGGCCCCTGACATTTCACTTCGGCCCTATTAGCAAAATATTAATTATATATAAGGAAAATACGTTGCCCCCCAAAAACACCTGGAAATAATTGGCAAATGTATGCGACTTAGATCAGGACGTAATTGCCCTGATTCGACCTATGTAGGTTTTTTTAAAAAGCTGATGTAGCTTGTTTAAGTAATTTGAAGTGTTGGCTACCAGATGTACAGCCTCCCAGTGGAGCTCGGGCACCCCACAAAGGCTCTCCCATGCGGGGGGACACCAGTAAAACAGCCGTGAAAACCACAGGTACCAGTATCTGCACGTGGCTCACGTGAAAGCATTTACTGCTTTTCATGGCCCTGTATTAAACCACGGTGGGAAAGAGCCCCTCGTTGGAAAACACATTAATTATTTGACACTGGGTTTCCTCAGACTTTTTTTTTTTTTTTTTTTTTTTTTTGCTATGGGATGCAAGTGAAAGATTACAGCTGAAAAAATGATCATCATACTTGAGGTAGGCTCACAGAGCCTTTTCTTATGTTCTGTGTGAAGTTGTCTTGAACTGAAACCTCTGCTCCTTAAGGATTAAGGGATTGAAAAGCAAAGACTGAAGCTGCTGTAATTTAAACCCAGTCATTCTCTAGCACAAAGGTGCAAAATGGACTAAGCCAATCTGCTGCTTTGCTGGTTCAGCTAAGAAATAATTTTACCTTTTGAAAGTTTTGTACTATTAACATTCCAAAGATGTCATTATCTTTAAAGGAAATTTATTCTCTCGATTTTTTTTTACGGCGGGATCAGAGCCCTGACACACGGAATAGGTGGACATGGTTTCCAATTGCAGTTTACGGCATTTCTGAAAAATTCCATCTATGTGATGTATAGATAAATCATAAAGATAAAATTAATCAATGAACGCCACTCATGTGGGTTTTCTTGTTTAACAAAAATACCTTGTCTCCAGAAATACTTGCAGAGCGGTTTTCTATTGCTATTTTTAAAAAAATGGTTTTATATTACTAAGGAGTCATAAAAAGTATCAGATGAAACAAACTTAGTTCCAAGGACTCCAAGAGAAGAGGGAGCATTATGTTATATGGCAGATAATTAATACATTCGCTAGACAGAAAAAATCCAGTTAATTACTGGGTGCATGTTAACTGATTGCAGGTTCCAAGTTTCAGCAACAAAATGAACCGAATTCACATTTCAGGTTGTTGGTTTCTTTTTAAGGTTTGTCACAAAGGCGCAGAACGTAATTTTAATCAAAACAACCCCAAATTTCTTGTTTTAAAAAATATTGCCAGCGGCGGGAGCATGGTATCCAGCAGAAAAAGAAGCCCAAGTGCCAGGGTTTGGGCACCCCCGTGCCCTGCGAGGGGACGGTCCTCGACTACTGGGTCTAGGTAGGTAGACCTGTTGGCTGCTGCCCAACGGGGGCTCGCACGGGGGGAAAGGGGGAAATCAAGGAGTTGTCTCTCTTTACCAACCTGGAGAAGTTCTTTTTCCCTGAGGGAAAAACGCATAAACGTGTTCTCTTGTGATATATAAATTTACTACTTCTAGGGGTAAGCGTAGACCTTCGAATGACTTGTGTGGACTCCGGGCTGCGTTTCCGTTGAGGTGAGGAAAAGTCACACAAGTGGTTACATATTTGTATTTGTAAATCACCTTCTGTTGCTGATTTAAAGCTGTGACCCGCTGTTTATCCGTACACTTGATGTGGAGCTGGCAACCAGCAATCACCCGAGCTTTCCAGCACTTCCCATTTAGAACTTCAAAGCCTAACCTGGAGGACCACCCTCTCTAGAGACAGAAGCAATTCATTTTCCATATTCAATGTGCTTCTCCTGAGAGGGGAAAACTGCCAGTCATGCCAAATTGTGTTGAGTGATATGAGGTAAAGCTGGTTTTATCACATGGGCAGCTGACACAAAACTCTCCCACTTATCTTAGGTTGGATGGGAACTGGGTTCAGAGATGAAAGGTCAGTTCTTTATCCACTAAGCCCTCTAGATATTCCAAAATCCCCAGTACATTACAAATTTGAACAGTTTAAGCCCGCTTAAATAAAAGAATCTCTTCTCGAGGTAAAGTATACAGTGTATATAGATACAGAGCAGGAGAAACATGTGAAAGGTCAGAGATGTGACCTTTTAACGTCAATAGTTTTATTTATTGACAAGAAGTCCAGTTTAAAGGGCTTAATGAAAAAGCAAGACAAGAATCAAGGAATCTGTTAAACTGCGTAAATTTGACTGAGTAAATAAATTGTGCTGCGTGCATCAGAAATTGCAATTGTTACAAACGTTTTCTGGGGCTTATTCTCAGCAGAGGAAGCAGCTTCAGGAATTTAGGAATTAACAGCATAGTGGTTACACTGGTGATCCACAGACTAGTTCTTCAGTTTTCCCGATATGTCCTAAGGCAACTAAAGGGGTTTATTTATTTTCCTTAATATTTTATTCCACGTCACTTAATGGTTCTGTTATTCCAAGTCAGGGGGAAAAAAAAAAATATATATTTAATTGGTAGACACTTTGTATTTAGGGCTCCCTCCCATTGGAATGAGTAGAGAAAACCCACAGAGCTTCCTTAATGTGCTGGTTTTGTTTTATTTTATTTTATTATTTTATTTTATTTTATTTTATTTTATTTTATTTTATTTTATTTTATTTTATTTTATTTTAATATTTTATCATTTTATTTTATTGTGCTGCCCATGGTTGCTCAAGCCCACATCAGAGAATTCTAGCTAGGATGTGCATTGTCAGAGTAGTTGTACTTTTATATTGCCTTTATGATAAATGCTTTTCCAATACATCAAATGCACAGTCGGAAATACCGGTGACTATGTATATAGATAATATAAGTCATATATGAATATCAATATAAATAATAGATACATGTATACGGATGAGTTTTCCAGTGATCCTGAGCTCCACCGGTTTCCCTTGAAACTGTCGGGTGCTGGAAATGCTCAGAAATTCAGAAAACAAAGCCAGTTGGCTCTTAGAAATGGTTTTGTTCCTCATCGAGTGCAACCCAAGAATTCTGAAAATTAAAAGCATAATTTGCAAATGTGTCTCCCGCAAGAGCAGGACTGTGGCCTTTTCCAGTGCTATTTATAGACCCCAGCATTTTGTTTAGGTAAATCAATTACCTGTACCCTCAAGTGCAGATTTTATTTTCATGGACTTTTGGATTTTGCCATTTCAGTAATAATGTCTGGTATTATTCCAGTTCAATTTTACAGCTTCTCCTCCGAAAAGACAACTGCCTTTTGTGAGGTAATTTAGAGACTTCGTTGCCAATGTGCATCAAGACACACAAATTGAGAACACGGGGAAGAGAAACAAAGCTGGATTAAAGATTGCCTTGAACCGCCGGAGCTCTGGCCCAAGGACTCTGCATTCTTGTTTAAAATGCCTTGACAATAATAGTGATCATTTCATCTCTAGTGCCTTTTATGATTTTTTTTTTTTCCCTGTAAAATGAGAACAGGATAAATTGGGAGCAGCGATAATGACAGAACCTGGGTAGAGCAACACAACAGAAATGGTAGAGCCGGTTCTCGTGGCCACCTTTTCATCTGAGTCCTCTTTCTTTTCTGATTAGGGTGCTAAAATGCCTTTGCAAATTGATATTGATAATTTCTCATAGAAATGGTAACCAACGCCACACTGTTAACACAGCTTTGCTTACGAAACTTTATAGCCTAATTAATTCAGCGGGGCCTGCTGTCAATATTTCAGACCCCCTTCAGCATGAACCCATCGCTCCATTTTGATCTTTCACGCCGCGACGTGCGCTAAACTCTTCGGCTTTGGACTTTACAGGTAGTTTTTTTAATCGTCTCCGGGGTTAGACAAGCTACTGATGAAAGATTTCTCTCGACCCAAACGGCTACTTGGTTTTATCCTTAGGTAACCGTGGGAGCTTTGCCCTTTCACCCTCAGGAGGGTGAAGCTTGTCCACCCCACAACCTCCCCATCCGCAGGTTTGTGTCAAACACCGGGGCTCAGCTCCGTTAAAGGGTGAAGCCTGTGAACCATCACCTCTTCCACCCCTGTGACGACGCACCGACCGGCCTCTCCTTGGAAGGAAACACTGCGGAATTTGCCTGAAACACGTACATCCAGCGTCGTTTCTTCATTGCTTAAATTCTCTCGCCGGAAAGAAATTTCACGTGCGAAGAGGATGCGGCTGGCGAGATTGTGAGCAAATCCTCCGGTGCCATTCAGGCTTCTTTTTAAGAAAAGCTGGGCTGCCCCTTAGTTAATCTGCATCATATTGTGCAGACGGGTTTTTTTCCGCGGTCTCATCACTGCGGTGAAATGACTGTTTATCAAAGGTCAGTTCCAGCACTCAGAGCCCCACAATGGACTGAAACGCAGGAGAAGATGAGTAATTTGGAACCTTAATAAAGAAATTTTTGCTTTATTTGTGCCTAACCTTGAAAAACACTCACGGCTTTCGACGATTATGCAGGATGCAGCGGTGGAACTTCTCAAGGGCCTTTTGTCTGCACACCCACCCCCCCCGCCTGCGGGGGCTCCTGGGTACCACTCAGTAACCACACTAATACGAGGAGGGGGGGGGTATTGTATTTATTGACAAGTGCCTTTTGTCTTCCCTCCTTTTTGGGGTTTTTTTCCCTCTCCCCAGATCCTGATGAACATTCTAGCCTTTCCAGCCCCCTCCCTTTCAGTCCCTTTTATTAAGGCCCTGGAGACCTTTTCCTACCCCGAGATGGAGATGCCAAGGAAAGGTACTTTTTTCACTTCCTGAGCTTCTTGGACAGATAATTCGTACCCTCTGTGTGCAGCCCGAGCATCTCAAGCACATATTGAACGACTACATGGCTGCTCTCCAGTTCCACAGATGGTAAATGTGTTATCCTGATATTCCCTTCCCCCCTCACATTAACAAATATGTATTTCTTTACGTTTGCAACCAGACCGTGCTCAAAGTCCTGTTCAAATGAGAGAAGTTTTTAGGGTTTGGTTTTGGGTGGTTTTTTTTTTTCCTTAAAATGCTGGAGAAGGGGTTTTGGCGTTCTGGCATTGAGAAGAATTGTGTAAGATTGTTATCAAGGAAATGTTAAGCTCCAGAACAAGTTTTTCACAATGATGAGCACCCACGGTGCTGTCTAAATTTTCAGCATCTGCAAAAATGTTGCCTGAAAAAAAAAAAAAAAATCAGTGTCATCATTTCAGGGCTTTTTTTGTTTTGTTTTGTTTTTCAATCTCTAAATTAAATTTAGAGGGAACTTTGGAACAGCTTGGGGAAATAAATAAATAAATAGATAAATAAATATCTATATATATAAATAAATAAACCCAGAATGAAAATGTGTGTATTTAAGTTGCATCAGTTGCATACAGCTGCAACTGCCATCGCAGCTAACGGCCGTTGGGTACCCACAACTTTTCATGACATTAAAAGCCTGCCCTGTTGGATGCGATCACAGCACCAGAACTTGTGGAAGCGTTACGGGGTGGCTTTTCCCACTAACTAAAGACCACGGATTGTCCGTTCTTCTTCTCCGGGCTGTACCTACTTAAAGCATCCCGAATCCGAAAAGATTTTTTTACGGAAGCGACCCGCGGCGTGGTATTCTGCACGGAAATTCGGAGGTGAGGTGTGTGTAGTGCCGTGGAAGGTGTGGGAACATGTCGTGCCAGTACCTGGGCTGTCACTCCAGGCAGCCGAACGCGGTGAGTCAAGGGATGCGCGGGGCCGGGGTCAGAGTGGCAGCCTTTCTGAAGAATTCAGAGGAGCTGTCTGGAGACCGCTGCTGCGTGTGAGACGGAGGAAGAAAGAGAAAAAGACGAGCAACGAATTCCCCGAAGCTATTCCCCTGAATGTCTTCCCTAATAAATTTTAAATGCGCGTCATGGTGGGGTAGAGGGGGTCAGATTTACTAATAATTTGCATTAACATTTGTAATATCTATCTTTTATGAGCACGATCTCTTTTAGAGATTTGAAAGTTGACATTCTTCTCCAATAAATTCAGGTGGGTTTTTTTTTACGGGCTGTGTCATTCTCTGATATTAGGTACTTTGTCTGCATCTTTTATATAGGAAACGAAGATGCTGCCGTGTCCTTTACTCTTACTCCTTTCTCCAGAAACTGCCCTTTTCTGCCCCGGCATCGGGGGCTGGAGCGGGGAGCGGAGCCTTTCCCCACAGAACCCAGAGAATAACTCCGGGCAGGAGGAAAAAATGGACTTAAGGCAGGGATCTGAGAGAGAGAGAGAGAGAGAGACCCCCTTCCTCCAGTGGCCCAGCTGGCTCGCCCCGACACGGCCTTCTAGAGGACACCACGAAAATGAAAGGAGAAGGATGGAGGTGTTAAGGGATGCAGGCGAGGAGAGAGGGGGACGGGGGAAATCAAAGGGGGGTAAGAGCCTCTCTCAGGAGCTGGGGGGGGGGGGTGATTGTTCCAGCCTTTCACAAAGGGGATTGTTCGCTCTAGCTGGGAGCTAGGAGAGGATTAACAGTTTTCCAGGGCAGACAACAACCCCCCTGATCCCACCTCGGGGTATCTCAGGTGTGAAGTGGGGGCTTGGGGAGAGGGCAATGGTGCAGGCTCAACTGGCCAGTAGTGCCCTCGGCTGACATCGTAGTTTATTTGTGAGCTTATTAAGCCTGGCCAGTCCTTTGGGGCCACTCTTGGCAAAGGTCACAAAAGACAAGATTTTGCATAATGAATACATTAAAATCTTTTTGTTAGTGCATGGGGAGCAAGAGGATAATGGCAATGAAGCTTTGGAATACAGGAAAGGAGGTAAAAGAAAATTAGTCCCTGAGGTAGCAAATATGATCACCATGTGGACTTGGGTTTCTATTTTAGGGAGTGAGCCCTGAGAGGAAAAAAAAAAAAAAATGTGCTTGGAAACATGCTGCCTTTTATTTAGATCCATAGCTACGGCGCTGGAGGAGTACGCCACAAAGGGCAAAAGTGCCACTCTCCTCTCTGGTGAGTCATTTCTCTAGAAGGATCCCAGATAGTGAATAGGAAAGGATGGAGAATGCTGCATGCATTTTGAAGAAGATCTCAGGGGAAAAGAAAAAAAAAAAAAAAAAGAAGAAGAAGAAAAGAAAAGTATACCATGTCAGCATGTAAGCTGTAAATTGCACTTATTTATCATAAATTCATGCTGAAAATAAAGTTAACATTATCAGATTTTTGACCATGGGTCTCCGATGGGATTGATGTCATAATACAGCAGATAGGACCTAGATGGACCTTCCTTTGCCCTTTATTAAAGACCCAAATTGGGTGGCAAGGATAAGCAAGTTTAGGTACACACTTGAAGATGGCAGGGTCTCACAACTCAGTAACCTGGTGATTCAAAAGACCTAGGGCTGATGAAAGATAGAAACACCAGCTCTCAGGGTCAGTTCAAGGGTGCTCTAAAGAGAACCAAATCCCAATGAAAACGGATAAAATACTACTCGAGTTGCTAAGGTACCTTAATCTGATGAAAGCTAAGTTGTGTGAATCTTTTTAAGGGTTTATCATTCTTTGCACTGGTCCTAAAGTACAAACATGCAGTCTTAAGGAACTGTAAGAAAGTTAGAGGAGGACTTGGGAATACAGTGGCTGGTCCACTTGAGCACATCAGGGCTGTCTTCGGGCAAGTTTGGGCTGGAGGAAAAATCAGTGAATAACTACATCAATTTGCTAGGATGTCTTTCAATCAGTCCATCAAGATCTTTAAGGCTCTTGATAAGGGCACCCTTTTGGCAAAGCCCAATATAGAAACTACTGTACTTTTTTAGTTGTCAGCAGATCATTCAGAAAAGCAAATTCACATTTATTTTCAGTTCTTTTGGGGGAATACTCTCCGATGGATATTGGTACATCTTTATAATGCACTCATATTTTAAAGCCTGGGAGCAGTTATAAAGAACCACAATAGTTAGTCCACTAATGATAATTTGGTGTTCTCAGAAATTATGTGTTCTAGCCTGTTTTGGCATTTTTGTTTCTATAGAAGATATGAGAGCTAAATAATACAATTCTATTTCACCCCCCCTTCCCTCTGTTTGTGCCTCTGTTATTCACTTCCATCTCACTGGTAACCAGCTTCTGCCTTTTAACAGACATTCATCAGCATAAATTGGAATTCTGTGTTTCTTATCCCTGATGACTCTGCAGTATCCAAGTTGGTCCTGGTAAAGTTACAAAGTCAACTCTAAATGCTTGGCTTTCCAGCAATTTTTGTGGTGTTCTGAAATCTTTTTTTTATTAAAATGCCTCAAGGATGACCGTGCTATTCCGAGCAAATTCTTCAGTGGCAGGGACTAGCAATTAAAATAATTACGATTTGAAGCTTCTGTATTTGCAGATAGTAGGTGAGAGTCACATCTAATTTTAACTCTCAGAGTATGCCTAAATTAGTCACATTACTCTGGCCTCATTTGTATTTGAAAACTCCTCTCTGGACCTAACATCCTACAACGAGTCAACGTTCTTCTTGGCTGGTGTCCACGTGTGCAGCATTTGGAAGAGAAGGAGAAGATGGCATCCTCTGCAATGGGTGGTGTGTGAGTGTCCAAAGCATGGACTGAGGTCACCCACACTCTAGGAGAGAGGAGGCTACTCTCTCTCTTCTGCTGTACAAGAAATGGGTTAGACCCACGATGAAAAACAGAAGGGTTTGGGTTTTTTTTTTTAAATTTCTTTTATATCAATATATATATAAATATTTATATAGATAGATAGATATTTCAGTCTTTATAGATTTATTTTGTAAATGGAGAAATAAACGCAATATCTTCCTAGGTATGAAGAGACACCACCTAAATTTCTGCTTGAATAAATATGGTAGAAATACTTGGCATACTATAGACATATTTTCAGCGGGCAGAGGAGGGGAATGCATTCCTTTACAAACTGTGCCACTTCCCGTGTTTCATTCTGTCCCAATGAATATTTAGAATTCCTGCCACTCTACCCAGCAGGATTTTAGCGTCTGGTTTCCAATCACTGATAACAGGATGCAAATTGATCAGAGCTCCATGCAGATGAACGCAGAACTTGTTAAATTAATCATCTCAAAAAAGAGTTAGTCAGTGGTAAATCATCGTCAGATGGACGTGATCCTACAAGGCTCCTCAGGGATCAACACTGGACTCAGTGTTATTCACCATTTTCACCCATGAGTTTAAACGGAAACATAAATCATTCTTAGAAAATTTGTGGGTGGCAGAAAGACTGGAGAACCAGTAAATAATAACGAGGACAACACAGCCCTACATTGTGCTCTGAATTGCTGGTAAAATGAGATAATTCAAAAAATAACTAAAAAAATAACCTATGTTGCAACCCGGCCAAATGCAAAATCGTGTATGGAAGGAAAGGATCCAGGCCAGCCCAGGAGGATGGGCATCTTGGTCTGGGACTACATTGACTGAGGAGGCAAACACAGGCGCAACTCTGAAAAACAGCAACTGGAATCCTGTAAAGAACCAAAGGAGATACAGCATTTTGAATTTTTGTATCTTTATTTATCAATAAAGGCTGCCCAGAGAGGTGGTGGAGTCTCCTTCTCTGGAGACATTCAAACCCCACCTGGACACGTTCCTGTGGGACCTGCTCTGGGTGACCCTGCTCTGGCAGGGGGTTGGACTGCATGATCTCCAGAGGTCCCTTCCAACCCCATGTCATTCTGTGATTCTGTACTGATGGGATGGATAAGAGAATACTTTCTCCGTTTCTGTTGTTCACAGTTAAAAGAGCACTGGTTTGTTTGCTTTTGTTTTTCAATCTGGAGATGGTGTAGAAAAGAGCCATAGAAGGATTCAAGGTTGGATAAAATGCCTCCAGTGAGAGACTTTGAGAGCCTGGTTTGTTCCATCTATCGAAAGGACGATTGAGTGGTGACTCCACTGAGAGGTAACTGTGGAAGCATAAGTACTCTCACGATGAGAAAACACAGGGTATTAAAGTGCTCTTTAATCAGGCAAAGAAAGGGATAACAAGAACTAATGGCTGGAAGCTGAACTAAGCCACATGTTAACCATGAGTGGTTAACCACTGGAACAAGTTATAAAACGGTAGGATCACTTCCCTATCTTTTAATGTCTGCAGATCAAGACAGATTCTCTTTCTGGAAGATGTGCTTTACCCAAACACAAGTTATTGGCTCCAGTACAGAACAACGGGATAAAATGTGAAGGCCCATATTGGAAAGGCAACAGTGTGATATAATGACCTGTCCTGGTGTTAAACACGTTGAAAAAAGATCCCCAGATGGTATTTCCATCGTGCACCTCTCAAATGCCATTCGTCATGTCTCAGACCCATCCTCGTCCTGCTTCTCTCTGAGGTCATCTACGTTTTCAAGGAAGTTTTAAACACCACTGCAGCAAAATCTCTTTCAAAAACATGTTCTAGAGAAGATGCATTAGAATGAAAGCAGGAATATGATGAAAAGCATTTCTAAAAATTAAAATGGCATTTCATAGTTGTAGTGCTCTTGTCATAATGGGTGAGCAGTTAAGGTATCATTACTTAGTCCATTGTCTGAGCAAGTAAGCAGTTCACAGCAGGCCTAGTTTTGTTTAAATAAAACCTCACCCTATCTTTACCTTTTCTAGTCTTTTCTGTCAGTAAATGGGTCACCTCCCTCTAACACAGCTGTGACAGGCTCAATAGTGTGGTTTCAGGGTATCATCTTTTCAGATGACAGAGTAAACATACTCATTTGCTATTCCAGGATGAATGAAAAAGAATTGTGGATCATCCTCCATAGATAATCAGAACTCTCTTTCTGTCTGGGATTGGAAAAAACATTAACTCCAAATCACAGAAACATCAAATGTCTTGATGCATGTGAAGAGGGCGTCATCTAAATTTCAATTTGAACAAATATTGCAGATATACTTGACATAGTGTAGAGAGGCTTTCAGCTGATGGGTGAGGGACATGCACTGCTTTACACCCGGGGCAACTACTGATGCTTTGTGGAGCTGCTGGACTGGAGGATTAGGCAAAAGAGTAGGGCTATTCTGCCAGATACAAAGAAGGTTTAAGCCACTGGTAAATTAGCAGCAAGGGGTAAGGTAATAGCATCAGTATGTGATATGTGTTTCCCAAAGAGGAGATAACAGAAGAGAATAGAAGTAATCAACTACAGACTTGTGATTATTCATAAATATTGAGAAGACCAAGAAAGGCATTTTTTTCCTTACAATGAATCAAATACAGGCGCCGTTTTCACACAGAAGTTGATCAACTTTAACAATATTGTTTCGGAAATTATCAGTGTTAGAGCCAACCTGCAATCAGGGAAGTAGTGCAAAGCTGTCCTAACTCCATCCACGATTTGACTTAGTTCTGTGGCTTATCATAGTTTAAATTGACAATGTTTTTGGCCTATGATATATCTGGTTTTAATCTGTTCTTCCTCATATGGGAGAAAATATCCACCAAGGCTATAGAAGCCAGAATTTTATAAATACTAGGGGAAATGGGAGGAGACCTGGAGGAAAATGAGTGGCATAAACCAAAATGTAAAAACAATTATCAAGAGCCACATAATCTCTGTTACAACATATACTGACCAGGGTGTTTAACTTGGCCCCAGGTGCTGGCTCCCTTCAGCTTCTAAGAAACCTGCACTTGGGTAGAATCTGACCACCATCACTGGATCTTCAGACTGAAGTGCAGACCTAGATAGCTTTTCTCCTGGTTTTCTCTAGCCATGAGGTATCTGTTGAATGGTCCTTGCACACTAACAGAAAATTCCCAACCTTTGAGTTCCTTGTGGGTGATATCTCCAGGGCTTCACCCAACTGAAGCATCCCTGTCTAACCCTTTCTGGCCAATGTGATGGAACACACATAAGGATACAATAAGCAGCCTGGCCTCTGCATTGTGGATTTTCTTTAAAAAAAATAAAATAAAAAATTGAAGAACATTTCTATGAAAGCTTAAAAGATTTTGCACCACCCTGTTCTGCATTTAGTTCTTCTCTCAGACATCTGAATATCATGAGCACATCAGGAGGGTGAGCTCCATCAGCATTGCTCTCTCCTGTGAGTTTTTCATACTTGTGGCACTCTGTCCTTCAGCAGACATGGGTTTTATGAACCTCTGGGTTACCCACATTTAAGAAAGTGGTTCTACATAATTCTTTTTGGGGTGGTGGAAGGGAAAAGGGTAGCAAACCAGAGTCAACCTGTCCCTGCTCCAGGCATGGGACATCATTCACTGCCACATCAGTCGGGTGGATTATGCTACTTCTTTGGGGGCTGTGGTCTTAGCCAAATCAGTGAAGCTATTCCAGTTATTAAAATTAACCTAAAAAATTACTCAGAAGTAAATAATAAAAAAAAAAAAGAAGGAACAATCAGTAAAAGGGCTTATTCTTTGGGAATGGTAGCCATCAATAAGTCAAATTTCTTTGGACAACAAATATAATGAGTATATTTCACTGCTATAAAGCAGGAGAGCTGATTCTCTGTGCAGTAGAGGAGGCTCAGTTGTTAAATCGAGGTAGGGAATGAAGTACACTTGTCAGATGACAGCAGATACCACTTTCTTTGTGATAGAAACGTATTCCCAGATAGAGCTGTCAATTTAGTAGATGCTGAATTGGTGCCGTGATCAAGATGAATGCTTGTTTCTTAATAAAACCTTGTGTTGGGTAAGTAAAGCAGTGGCCTTCACCTCAGGCACTTCATTAACTGAACAACCAACTGATAATGGACCGTTGCATCATTATTGCTTAAATAATGATGTTATACTGAGTGAATGTAAAGTAGCGTTTGGATATTGGAGTACACTTATGTCCAGAAATAACTTAGTACTTATTTGCTATATGCAAAGGTTTTGTTATTTGCAACCCAGTATTTCAGGGATATTTCTACCTGCTGATTTTCTGGTTTCCATTGGGTGTTTCTCAGTAGATTTAATCCTTATATAATCAGTCAGGTTTTGTTTCCTCCTGTCCAACATTCCACACAATTTGGGTGATACGCAGGCCTGGTTTGATTGAATTGCCTTCCCTAGGTCACACTTTCACATTTTGCCTATAATTCTTCCTTTACAGTGAAACCCCTCTAATATATTGTAACTTCACTGCAGAACCACACGGGGAGCTACCAGTTAAACAGGGTAATTAGCACAAGAATTGAAACACTGAGAAAAACGGCTTAACCAAGAGACAAATATGACTTCTGCTGAAAAGAAGTCTATAAGATTGGAGAATCACTAGTGGAATTCCTCAGAGGCTGGTCTTCGGACCAGTGTTATTTGATATCTCCATTAATGGCTCTGATACAAATACTGGGAGCGTGCTAATGAAATTTTTCTGATGACAAAAACTTTGGCGGAGTTGCCAATACCAGGGAGAACTGGAATATCATACAGGAAGAATTAGATGACCTTGACGACTGTAGTAATAGAAGCAAGATGAAATTTAATAGTACAAAGTGTAAGGTCATGCACTCGGGGACTAATAACGAGAATTTCTGCTATAAGCTGGGAGCTCATCAGTTGGAAATAGTACAGGAGGAGAAAGACTCGGGTTTAATCAGTCAATCACATGATGATTATCACTACCAGTGTGAAGCTGCCATGAAAAAGGAAAGTGTAATCCTAGGATGTGCTGGGGTGTTTTCTAGTACTGGTCGAGAGCACCACTTGCACGAGGTCTTGGCAAGACCGCCTCTGGAATAGCAGGTACAATTCTGCTGCAAGACAATTGCATTCAAACCAGAAGTGCTTGAGAGAGACAGAAAAGAGGTGTTAAGAAGCTCAGGCGACACCTGAAAAGCACCTTAACTTCTTTAGCTTAGCAAAATGGAAGCTGAGAGAATAGAGATGTGCTTTGTAAAGACACTGTGCAGCAGGAGGAGACCCATTTACGCTAAAGAAGAATGAAAACAAACTAAATGTAAATTAATTACCGTGGAAATTTTCAGAATACGTATAAATATGAGGAGTGTAAAGCTCTGCAACAGCATTAACGAGAACTAAAAACGTTTGACATCAAGCTCAGGAAGTTTACAAAGAGATTACATGTTGAATTTGACTCTAATGGTCAGGGATTTCTTCGTTTCCTACTGCCTTAAATCTTAAACGGCTATTGCCAGAAATGTTTGCTGTTAACACCTCCCTTTAAACAGAAACTAATAAAAACGGAGGGCTCAAAATCATTGCCAGTCCCATCATGATCTCTTGAAGAGTTTTGGTTAAACTTTTTTAAACCGCCGTTCAGCAGGAACGATTGATGCTGACGGCCACGTCCAGTTAATGTCCTGCAGTATACAACTACTTTCAGCCAATGGAAAAGTGCTTTAGCAAATGTATAAGTAACATTTTAGGTGAATCTATTTGTATAGATAGTGTGAAGAAGACATCAGTAATAGTAAAATAGGCATTTTTTAAAAAAACCCTATGCCTTCAGCCAAATGTTTTCAATCAAAATTTCTTATAAACACTGAAGAAATCAAGTCCCAGATAGTATGAAAAATTCTCTGGTATTTTCATCTCGGTAGCTGTGTACCAAAGAGGATGAACAGTGATGCCCCTGTGCAAAGTGTAGCAATTTGAAGGTTCACTGCAACCACAGGAAGAATTTCACATCCAGGCTACAAGGAGAATATCCTACAATAACTCCTTGTCTCTCTAACTGGGCATGAACGAATGAAGAAGTGATGACTTTGAAAACCCTTTGCCCAACGGACCCAGTCGGGCTCACATTAAGTGGCAGGAAAACAGTGACATATTTGTACTATTGCTTTAGGCATGTTCCAACAACCTAATATATTTAAATCAGATGTATTTCCTCAATTTTGGCTTTAAAAAACAACAGCCTGACAGCTTGATATCTTGGATGCAGGGAAGACTTCATTGCCACAGAAAAGATCTGGGTTTTGGAAGCAGCACAAAATTCTTGCTCCTGGGACGGTGCCGCATGTTAGGCCAAAAACGAAGTATTCAAACCCGTGGAATTCAGGGTTTTTCAATACTATTATAAGAACATTCTTTGTGCTTATGACTATAGGAATGGGGAGGGTGTGGAAAAGCAAGTAAGCCAACAAAAGGGAAAATAAATGTAAAAGCAGAGCTAAATTTCAGCCCCGCATAAAGGAATAATGAAAATTAAAAGCCCCAGCTCTGAAGGGGGAAGAGTCCACTTGGACACCCTTTGTTTGGAAAGGGTAGATGAGAAGATCCGAAACACAATGTGTGTAAAGACTCCTTCTCAAACACACACATCTTCTTCAAATGCTCAACCGTTAGACTACAGATATAGCTGTAATAGATAAAGACATTTTTACATCAGAATTATGAGGAAATACGCAGTATGGAAAACATGCAGAAAAGGACACTATAATAATTTCAAAGAAACTATGGGAGATGGACAAGAGGTCCACTTAACAGCATTTTTCTTTTTGAAGTACAAATGCAGTATGGACTTCCTAGCGAAGTACATTTTTTTTAAGCCTTTGCTGTGTTTTTCTGAATAAGGAGAGCACTCTTAGTCCTGAATTCCTTTATTCAGGTAGATCTTGGGAAAATAAATATAATTAGGGTACTTCTTTTTCTTCGTGATTTATATTAACTTTTTTTTTTTTTAGGGAAATATACTTGTATGATAATAGAATAATTGCATTCTGTGTCACCTCTGTTGTCCTGTCTTTTCTGCTACATATTTTTAGACTGCAAGAAGAAGTGAAAATATATATAGCAAGCAATTAAGACCTAGAATTTTCAAGCTGTCATGGCAGATTATAGATGAAATTGTATCTTAGTTGAATCTTACCAGTATATAATGTCATTTCTCCGTAGTCCATCTGCCTATAATCCACTGTAAAAAGTAAATAAAGACCTTGAGCAATTTTTTCTCAGCCTTAGTCTGTCACCTCGCTGTTAGGGAGCGCAGAGGCAGGAATACAATAGGTGGTTTGTAAGCACGAGCATCCTTTCCTACGTTCTAATTTTTAGGCCAAGAGTCAAACTGGTCGGACTGACAGAAATCAGCCAAGCTGAAGCCCCCTTGTGCCACCAGTGACAAAGGTGACAACAGAATTAGGCTTAAAATTTACCGAGTTTGCTTATATCCAAGGAAAAGGAGATCCCAGGAGTGCTGGGAGAAGGGGAAGCCAAGAGACTGTCCAGGAAGTCTCACTCCAAAAAAATACAGAGCCAACAGAGCTAGGCTGCTGGAGAAAAGAAGCCTAGAAAAAAAAAAAAAATCAGGAAAGAAGGAAAATAAAGGAAGCTTCTGAAGCATAAAACTTCAGATTTTTTTGAGAATACTCAGAACGCAGACTGAGGTGCAAAATAAAAACAATAAAAAGCACTTGAAGAAATTATAGAATTCTCAGAATCAGGCAGGGAGGGAGGAATTTGTGTAGGTGTATATATATATATACACATAAAAAGTCAGTACCACCTAATTCTAAGAACAGTTTGTCATGGTTTGGGCTGGACTGGCCACTGACATTAATGTTCTAGACTGACAGATACTCATTTTGTTCACATCCTGGGTCGTAACAGGAAACAATAACATCATTTTTAAAAATAGAAGAAGTGACTGTGACCAGAAGCTCTAATCCCACTCTGACTTCAGAGTTTTCCAAGACATAAAAATGACAGTGATGCAGCTTAAAATTTTAATTTATTTCTAATAAACGCTTTGGGAAGTTTTTAATATTTGTTGCTTTGGCACCTTCATTTGAAAGCCATGGACATGTTACCAGTGTTGTAAAAAAGTCAAAAATAAATAAATCTTTTACCAACTGTGTTGCTAAAGTTACGTCACCAATTGATGGTTGTCTTACTTTTCAATGTTTTACAGTGATTGCTCTAAATGACTATGTTAGTTTGGTGGCACAGTATAATAAACTCTGCTCTACAATTGCTTTTTTATGATAGTCTAAGAAAACATCTGTGCATCACTGAAGACCCGTTCATCCTACGCAACCTTTACAAATGTCTTTTGGCCAAAGTGGGAATGTTTTTATACAGAAGCCACTGGATTTGGTTCATATGAAGATAGCTGTGATCCCGTGGTTAGGATACAGCTCTAAATTAAAAGAAGCTTATTTTTCTCCCTCATTCTGGTACTGTCCTCTTATATCACTTTGACTAAGACAGGTAAATCTACTTTTTCAAGTGAGATGGGATGCAATTCAGAATGCCTCCTGGCAAATTTTCAGCAAGAAAATAAAAAAAAAAAAAAAAAAGAAGATGCATCAGAAAGGAACGTATCTAAAAAAACTACATTTGTGTCACATAATTTTTTTTCTTTCTTTCTGTTTACTTTGTCTTTATAACTGAAGCTCTGGAGTGTTATAAATGCAAAAAGCAGTAAGTACATTCTCAAAATTATTAATTTTCACCAGCCTCTTTTTTTAAAAAAAATAGAGTTTACTCATTTTCATTTGTTCAGGAACCAGTTCTAGACATTAGTTTGATTTATATTGTACAAATACTTTATATAAGTTCCGGTTTATAAAATTTTTATCTCTATATTAAGTGAATTGAACAAAGAAGCATTAAAATGGCCAACTTATTGTCAGACATTGGTCCACATTTAATCAAACAGTAGACTTGTTATCTGCAGAAGAAATTTCAGTACAGCATTTAAAAACATACATAGGAATGTATCAGTAGCTGAAATTACAGATCTTTCAAACCTATTAACATTTTACTAAGTTTGACCTTATAAAAGAAAAATTTAGGGTGCATTCTAAGTACCCAGCTTTTATTTCTTGTATATCTTAACAAGCATTATTAAGGTTGCTGTGGTAACTTGTCAGTTTTACCTTAATAGTCATATAAAGCTTTCCTTAATGGCCAGCATGAATTAGACCTTCCCGTGGGCAACTTGAACTCAAGTACGGACTTTTATTAAGGATTTTTTAATTGAATGAACAATTTTAATTTTTAAAAAAGAATAGCTGTTTTTCTTCACATTCTTTCCCCCATTTAGCTTCTCTGATCCTGAGGTGGCACTTAAGGGCATAATTAGTAAACATTGGGGGCTAATGCCCAAATATTACATTCAAAGCCATGATTATATTTTCCTTTTTATCTAAGTTTTAATTTTGCTTTCATGATTACGAAGGCTGTGAGAGACCTTCAAGTCTTGAACCTTTTTAGGAATGTCTGATGATAAAAAACAATCATATGTTTTAGCAACAAAAAATGAAGGCATGTAGTACAAAACTCAGAACTGTGCAGTACATGGATAGGATTGTGTTCAGCTGTTGTTATGATGGTAATGAATTTATTTGTAGACTGTCTCGAGCTGATGAGTAAAATCGCAGTTTCTGCTTTCAAAAATAATACCTGGTTTCAGCATCCTTTCTGATCATTGCAAACCACCACCTATGGTACAGTATCTGGGAATCAGCAGGAGAAAAAATATATCAGGAAAAAGGGCATTTCACAAATCAACCACCCAAACTATCTCCCTCATATTTCCAGGTAATTTCAAGAGCAGCAGAACCAAATAAGTCCATTCATCTCTGCATTTGCATCTCAAAGCAGAGAACCCACTCAGTGAAGACAGCATTGAAAACAATGATAGCAATAACAGAAAATATTTCTGTTCTGCTTGTCGAGTCAAAGTACTCTGAGAACATCATCTGCACCAACCACTCCTCAGGACCATGGATGATCCCCTGTGTACGTGCTGTTTATGGTAAGGACGAAATGGAAGCTGAGTTGAAATAGCCAACACCATACTCCATATAAGCAGATGGTGGTGGGGACAGCAGAAGTTGATTCTCTGTTCAGCCCATTAAACTGTGGGAGAATAAAAAAAACTACTGCTGAACGTGGTAAGAAGTGACAGCATTTCCTGAGTCAAAAATGAACGAACCAGTTTGGTTTGGTAAGTCCTGTATAGTTGGTGCTGCTCTCTGTTAAATGAGAGAAAAACTGGAGGTTTTTTGGCTACTAAGAAAGAGCTACTGTTTGTGAAAGAGATCACATCTCGACTCTGATTTGATGTAAATCACCTCTAATCTAACAGAGACCAAGAGAACAAAGGGAGCCCTGTGGTTGGTGTCTACTACCGGCTGCCTGATCAAGGGGAGCCTAATGACAAAGCCTTCTCACTCAACTCCGGGAGGTATTGTGCTCTCAGGCTCTCATCCTGCTGGGGGACTTCAACCAGCCCAACATCTTCTGGGAAAGTAGCACAGCAAGCTGTAGGCCATCCAGGAGACTCCTGGAGTGCATTGAGGGTAACTTCTTAAGCCTTAATAACGTCTTAATAGAGATCCATACCAAAGGGGATGTGATGCTGGACCTGAAGGTCACCAATATTCATGACCTCAAGATTGGAGGCAGCCTGGGCTTCATGGATTATGCACTGGTGGAGTTCTCAGTCCTGAGGAATATGGGGCAGGCAGAGAGTAAAGTCAGGACCCTGAATTTTAGGAAGGCAAACCTCAGGCTTTTCAAGGAGTTAGTCCATAAGATCCCCCTGCCCAGAGGGACAAGGGAGCTGAACAGACCTGGCAGGTCTTTAAGGATGCTTTCCACAGAGCTCTCGATCTCCAGGTGTAAGAGATCAGGAAAGGGAGGCAAGAGACCAGCATGGCTGAGTCAGGACCTGCTGGTCAAACTGAAGGGCAAGAAGGAACCACACAGACCATGGGAGCAGGGACAGATATCCTGGGAAGAGCACAGGGACACTCTCTGGTTGTGTAGGGATGAGGTCTGGAAGGACAAGGTGCACATGGGACTGAACTTGGGAAGGGACACAAAGAATAATGAGTGTTTCTACAGGTATGTCAGCCAGAAAAGGAAGGTCAAAGAAAGCATATCCCCCCTTGGAAACTGGTAACAATGAACAAGGAGAAGGCTGAGGTTCTCAACACCTTTTTTGCCTCTGTCTTCACTGGCAACCTCCATTCTCACACCTCTCAAGTGGATGGAGCACAAGGCAGGGACCAGGGGAGCAATGTTCCTCCCACTGTAAGAGAAGATCAGGTTTGCAACCACCTGAGGAACCTGAACTACTCACACTACTGAGAGAGCTGTGACACACCACAGAAATCCAGAGAAAATTATTACAGTGACAGTCAAATGGTCCCTGTTTACCTACCACCAAAAAATCTAATTTTGCCACACAAGAGGGCTGAAGTTGTGTAATTAATATGCGAAAAGACTTTTGAGGAACTTGAATAAAAGTCTTGGAATAAATATTCTTATTTTTATCAGACAGTAATAGCCCATAAGCATCATTTTCTACACCTTTTATGAGGACAGTACACAGCGTGTCACTGGTGGACCTGAATCCTCACCGACTTCTTTACATTCAGTGACATGTTGTGTGGGCAAAAACAAAGGCACTAAATATAAATTTCCCAAAGGTCAACACTGCAACTTTTACACCTTATGGGAAAAACGTTGATTATCTTTTTTAGCTTGTCTTGTAGAATAAACTTAAGAAATATAATTCCTTACTGCTCCCTAATACATAAGAGGACAGCTTTCCTGAGGAGGACTCAGCTGGAGAGCTTTCCTGGAGCTCAGTGACACAAGGAAATTCACAGCTCTACAAGAGGTAGCTGCCAGTGGTGCGTAAAGTCAGAAGGCACCCTGGGACAAGGTGTAGGAGAAAAAGGAAGGAAGAGAAAGAAGGGAAGAAATTGGGATATTCTGCAAATTCAGAGAATGTTTGGAACATCTTGAGAGCCTCCGTGTGCCACTAAGACACTCAAAAGAACATCCATTTATTCCATTATATTATCAACACATGTGATCATGCTTATATAGCTTCCTATTAATTCAGTGGACTACTAAATATTGACATAGAAATATATATATATAATTCAAAGGTAAATTATCGCCTTTATTTTCAAATTGCTTGGGCATAACATCATAAATATTGTTTATAGCATTATTTCTTTAAAAGTCATCTCATCAGCTTCTGCCTAGTCCTACTGTGGCATCTTCAAGTCTACCCTTTCCTTGAAATCTCATTTTAAAATAATGTTTATATTAATGGCCTATTAATACGCTGTCATTTAAAATAAGTTTAAATGATTAAAAAGTAAGACCAAGCTTAAACCATTGTTCTTAAAAAAAAAAAAGTTTCATTTATTTCATTCCTTGTGGCTATTTAAGTTAAAAATGTATAGGTAGAGGGTAAATTGCAAATACAGTAGTCTGTTTTGTCATTATGATGAAAACCATTCCAAAATTTGTGTGCAGAGGTAGGAAATAAGTAATCAATATTGAACGAGAGAAAAGGTAGTTTTGAAATTATACTCTCCTTAAAATTTCCTTTGAAAGCATACTCTCCTTAATCATCATATGTTTTGGACGATTATTTTTTTTAAAACACTGTAAGAGATAAATATATTGATATTGAAGACTGACTTTTCAGTGCAGGGTATCAAATGGATGCTCATTTATACAATAAGCAATGGAAAAATACTCAGAAGTTATTCTTAGCGTTTAACTTACAAGGATAAATATAGTTGCTGGGTTTCTGTGAATTTCAGACTGAAACGGGTTCAAGCTGAACCTACTTGATAAGCCTAAAAAACTGTGAGGGAAGAAGAAAAAAGAACAAAGAAAGCTCAGGACCATAATTAGGACATGCAAACAGAAATAATTCAGTGCTAGCTTTGGGTTCAGTCCCTGCCACCATTAACTCTGCAGAAATCAGTGGAACCAGACTTGGGTATGAATAAAAGCAACATATAGTATAAAAAGCAAGATCAAAATATTTTTTTTTAAAACCTTACTCAGCCTATTGACTCAAACAGTGAACTTCTAATGTGCTCTGAGAGTTGTTCAGCACTGCCAAATATACCATCCAAGCGTGCCTTTTTGGCAGGACTGTACGCAGCTTGGATTTATTAGATAGGCAGCTATTTGAGTTGATTAGCTACAAACTTTTCATGAAAAAGAAATAATTGCTCATTCCCTATAAATACATGTAGCTTTCTTCACCACTTGCTGACTCAGCTTCACTTGTGGTCTGAAGGATGAAGTCATATGAGGTTTTCATATTCTTGTTTTAATTTGGAAGGTTGGGAGGGATGAGAGCAGCGGTCCGTTGGAGCTCCTCTGTCTTCTGCTCTACCACTCCAAGGACCAAGGCTGGAGAATCCTTCTGCTGGTCCAGCAGAGCAAAGAATTCACCAGCAGACCATCTTTTGGAGACTTAGGGAAGGAGGAGACAGCAATGATACCCAAGGTGCTGATTACATACAGCTGGCAAACAGCTTAAGGGCTGGTGCCAATTTGTACAAGTAGACCTGCACCTGGGTCAGGACTTCTTAGCAGAGACTGGGAAGTGAGGTGGCTCCTTGACTATCTCTCCCCAAGCAACCTATGGAAACTGAGATTATCAGAGCTTTTTCCTGAGGTTTTTTTTGAATCCAGCAGAACCAAACGTGTACTCGAGGAGAGCTCTTTGAATGCTGGGCATCTCCAAGAAGCAGAAATTACAACTGACATAACTTTTTACTGGAGCAGTTAAAAGATCATGGTCCTGATTTTCATACTGACAGTGGGACCGTAACTGTTTTACTGCTTTCTTTTTCAGCTCACTAATATCCCCAGGTAGTTCTGATCTGGGCTGGAGTTAGAAGACAGCCATGCCCTGGAAGTAATGAGAAGGAAACAGAATGGCTTGGCCCCCTGCACCAAGGTAATGAGTCCATCCTTCCAACAATCTTTCTCTTTACAGAGGGAAGTCGAGTTTTATTACTGCTCCTTTTGCTTCTTCAGGATGTGTACTTGGAAGGGCTCCTAATTCCACTCTTCTGGCTGCCCTCCACGCTGCTTTAAAATAATAATTGCAGACCTTGTTCTCCTCTTGATGGACTCTGAACACAACTTGAGTGTGCGTAGCTTGAGACACCCGTTGCATTCTTTAAGATCCCATCCCATCCCTTGAGATCCCATCCAACCCAAATGACTCTATGATTCTATGATCTGATTTTTAACGCAGCAGCTTATAGTAACGCTGCCTCGTATGAAGGACTATGGGAAACAACTGGCAAGAGACCTGGGGGGACAGAAGAAGCTCTGCCCTGGAAGAAAGTGCCAGTTACACAGATTTAGAGCACTGCCACAGTACCAGCCACAGGGGGAGAATTTTTACAGCTCACATTTGAAGAAAGAACGCTCTCCGAAAGAGGATTACACACGTAATAGGTTGCATCAGACATGGAGGAGAAAAGCAAACGTGTCAAACTCTGGAGCCACCTAATGCTGTGTGAGAAATGGGGCTTGGTCTCAAGTTTGTCCTTGTTGTGTGCTGAAACACCGCTACTTGGAAAGCTGTCCTCATTTCCCTACTTTCAGAGAACTCCTTCCAGATAAATATTTAATAGTATAGACTTTGCTATAATTAACAGATTAACATGTGCAGAATTTGCTGAGGAGGGTTTCGTGGAATAAGATCAAATAAGAGCAAACGCCAGTGCGTATCACCCACGCACGTGCTTCATTTGGGGTCTG
>JAOTQQ010000012.1:122515435-122527420 GCA_026546715.1 Gallinago undulata
GTGCAAATTTCTTGGCATCAGCGGCCCCCCCCCTCCTGCATTTACATTGCTAAGCAACACCATTGCCTTGATTGACTTAGGGACCACACTTTCACCTCTCCCATACAGCAAGGGAAGATCGATCCTGATTGCCCTGCCTGGGTTTCACACGGATGGAGTTCCCGTGAATTAAGTGCACTTACTCCTAATTTACAGTTGGGGAGGGAAAAATCATTTTCTCGATCCCCCTCCCGTTTAGAAAGCTCTAACTCTTTGGAATGAAATAAAAGTTCCGCCGGTCTGGAACTGGCGTGACAGTTGGGGGCACAGTTACATGTATTTTTCCAGGGGAAGATGGCAGCTGTCCTCAAAGTGTAATGCGAGTTAACTAGGCAAAGGTGATTGACTGATGGGGAGGTTAATTGCTTGTTGGCACGCCGGAGAGCCTATGCTAACAAGTGCTGCTTAGAACTAACAAGTGCCAATTATTGCCTTATAGTCTAGTACACCTTATATCCCACTCGGCTCTACCCAAACATCCAGAAGGATCCGGGCATCCCTGCCCTGGTCTGATGAGTTAATGATTTCAGAAAACTCTGCCAGCTCCGGATGGAAAGGACTTGGTGTGTGGGGCTTAGGGGGGATGCACGACTCTTTATATCACATCCTTCCCGAGGATGCGATATAAAGGTATCGAGACACTCAACACAGAGTCATCGGGGAGGTGTCAAGAGCTTTTAAACTTTATTTTCACTGTTGCCGGCCAAAAGCTTGTACCAACAGATAGGGCTGATTATATTCTAGTTAAAATCTATTAAAGCGCTGATATTTTAATCCCGTTTCCAAACCTGCACGTGGAAAATAAAAAGCAAAAAACAACCCAACAACAACCCAACATTTTCTATATATAACCGGTGACCAAGCCTGACAAAACTTCCCACCTAATAGGGTAGATTATTATGTAAAATATCGCCCAATGTTTGTATAACGCATTCGCCTAGCTTGAAAATATGCTGACAGAACTAGAATGCATAACATCATCCGTTGTTAAATTGATATTAAATTCATAATTTCGTTCCTGAAGCATCAGTAAATACCAATTTTAATTGCGTTAATAAAACGTGAATTATGAAAGCAGAATTGTACTGACTAATACAGATTTTCGCTATGATAATAATGATTTAAAATAAGATTAAAAAGTAACAGCTCCTAAAGAAAGAGGAAGTTAATGTAGCGAAAATAATAGTGCAAAGCCAAGCTACCCCCCTTCCACCGTAGAGAAGTCATCCACCTTGAAGCACCTGGGAGAAAACATGCAAAATTGACCTGAGTGGGGGACCTACCGGTCTTTCAGGCTTCCCTTGCAAGAGATCTTGGGGTAAAAGCGTGTGCCCAAGCTGCTGCACCTTGTGCCATCCCATCATAAACACCTGCAAGGGCATCACGGCGGAGAATCTGGGGTGAAAGCCTTGGGAAAGGCATCAACTGTAAAAGTTTGGGATGACAACGTCCGCTTTCCCGTTTTTAACCGTGAAGACGTAGAACGCGCCAAATAGCTTGGAAAAAAGGTAAAAAGGGGGCCTGAGCTAGTTAGATCCTGAGCTAGAGTTGGATCCTGAGCTAGAGTTGGATCCCTCCTGGCCTGGTGGCGAGGAGGGTATTTCAAAATCAGGCAACACAACGAGCCCACGACTCCAAAATCAGGCAACACAACGAGCCCACGACTCCAAAATCAGGCAACACAACTTCCCTGAGCGCCCAGAACAGGGCTGGGCGAGGGGACCCTAAAAAAGAAAGCCTGAAAAACCTTAAAACCGCTTTTGCAAATATTGCATCAGTATTCCTCGGCTGCTTTAGAATAGATATGTACATTTCTGTACCCATCAAACACTTAATAAAAGATAGCTCCTCTAGGCAATTTGCAAACTATAGTTTCATCTCGATACGTGTCAGTGTAAATCAGGAACCCTCAGTTCTCAGTTTTTCTAAACAAGTCTGCCATAATCTCTCCTCGCCCCGCTTCCGTCAGCCCCTCATAAATCTACCACATGGCTCTGTCTCCTCAGAATGCAGGCAAATTCGCAAATATTTTAAAGGAATAGTGAAATACACACAGGGCAGGTCTATCATCCTCGCAGGAGTTAGTCATTTCCTTCACCTGCAGTATATATTTCATTTTAACACATCTTTAATAGACACCAACTAATCATGTTTAAAGGCTACCTCTTTATTATTGCCCTTTATCCATAAACTGCTCTTTTCGCTGACCTTAATATAGAAGGTGAAGATAGGCAATCGTTCCATATAAATGCTTACATATATGATTTTGATTTTAGGCTGTGTTAGGTAGATCTACTTTGGCTGGACTAATAGCTAATATTTTCTTAATTTTCAAGGGCCTTTGTTGAACATATATGTTTTTGTTCTAAACCACCCAATGCTCTCAGAAATACCAGTGACCGAAAATTCAGTACCTTCAGGGTTTTTTTCTACATCCCGTATTTTATAAAAGAATAAAAACATAACAACACTTATAATTTCAGATCTTTTAAGAGTAAAATACTACATGAAATTTATAATATAAAAATTCCTTTTTCCTGGAATTACAGTTTTGTATTTATTGAATGCGTTCGCAGGTTCCCTTAGGATGTGAAATGTATGGAAATATATGTGCATTACTAAAGAAAGAACTAAATTTATTCTTTCCCCACATCATGCTCTTCTTTGCAGTAGGGGTTTTTAATTCAACACAGAGCTAGAATGAGATGGAGCCAATTTCCTGGTCTATATGTGTGACAAATGCTAAAAGTGGCACAAGATTAACAAATTAGTTGATGTATATATCTTTAAAGATTTTTTTACGATGTCCCAAATCAAAATGCATGCTTTATTTGAAACGAAGATTTCTCTAGAGTTAAGTATTAAACAGGACCTTATATATTCCTGTAATTTTAAGGGGGGATGATGGCACATATGACAACTGAAAAACAGCAACCTGAAAAAAAATTGCATAAGAAAGCTTCTATGGCACATCGCTCTGATAACAACAACTTTTAGTGCTGTAAATTGTGTATTTGGTGATTAAATCTGATATTTTAATGAGAATTTTGCTGTGGAAAAGTTAATTATTTCAGTACACAAGCGTTTCTCTTATACATGAATATTGACAATGTATTAATTACCGAAATCTGAAATTCTTTCTTGTTAAGCCACGCGTCAGGTAGGTGCTTTTTTTCAAGGGAGTATGGAGAGATCTACATTATAGACATGTGTGTCATTATAGAAAGGTTTCTTTATGATGGTTTGAAATAAAAAGTATGGAACTTGACCTTTTTAGCTGACATAGTAATCGCCTACTTGATGTAATCCAGATATCTAACACCAAACAATAAAAACATCTGTGACAACAAAACCATGTAAAGCTTGTGGAATTATTTCATTTAAAAAAAAAAATGATAGCAATATTTAATAATCAGATAAGCCTGGATTGGTTCTTCTTACACAAAAACTTTTGCGCTCTGCAAATGCTACTTTTAAAGGGCTATTAACTTCGACGTGAAAGCTTTTTAAGCTCTCATGCATATGTTTTGGAGTTACCTCATGCATTCTGCTTTTAGGACCTTGTCATAGTCCACCTGTTTTGCTTTTGCTTAAATTACATCAAAATAATAGCTTGTTTTAGAGAAGGAAAAAAAAATAAAAAGAAAAAAAAATGCCTACATTTCTACTGACTGTATCCAAACATGATAATATGCTTAAAATTCAAGAGGAGCCATATTCAGGTTGCATGTCTCAGTCACCCAATCTCCCTCTCACATATCTGTTCATGTTGACAGACTATGTCATAATACATCAACAGAAAGATCAGCATGGAAGAACAAAAATTCAGCGCCTGACAGCAAGAGGAAAACTGATTTCTACTATTAAATTAGCAAAAAAATACCAATACTTCACTACCAATAAGGACGCCGCGGCTAAAAGCACTCGCCGTATTATAATTCTGAATGAGCACTGGGAATTTTTTGTCTCAATAATCTTTAAACACTAAAAAAGGGGGGGAAGAGGGCGGACTCCAGGATGTCTTTACAAGCAAAGGACTGGTTTCTGCCAAACTATGCCATTCCGCTCCGTTTCTGTTAATATTTTGAGTATTATTTCTAAATAGTCATTTAATTAGGGAGCACTGAGCACGGGTTTTGCAGCATTCCCTTCTGACAGAGGCTTTTTTTTTTCTTCGGAGGTCAAGGAGACCACGTGGAAAACGCATCTGTATCAATAGAGCCCTTCAGCTTCTTTGTACCCGAGAATTCCTGCTCCTGTGAAAACTCTTCTGGCTCCCTCCTCGCCAGATATAATTTTCATACACCATATTGAGCAGCGGCGTTTTCGCTCGGAATTTAACAATACCTGGAATAAATAATGTCTTTTGCAGCCCGGGGCAACATCTGCCACTTACGCATTAATTCTGCCCCTGTTTGAACACCCTGCAACACATGCACTTCTCTTTTGTCCGTTCTCCCGGAGTTGTGTTATTCCCAAATATTGACATCATCCGCTTTTATCAGCGCTAACTGCTCCGAAGCTTCCCAGGCTCATGCTCGGCTCTATTTCCCTCTATTGATCCCCCTCCTCACTCCAGCAGGTAGCCAGCCAGCGAGGCCGTCCTGAGAAATAGCTTCCAATGACTTGCCACGCGCAATTTACACGGAATTGTTTAAAGAAGATATTAGCCTCCGTCCAAATCAGTGAACCTCACTCAGTCGATACCGCAGGACTGGGCCGTTGGCACCCTGTCACACGTTAGTCTTTAAAGGCAGCTACCATACCCAATCTGCACGGGTTTAGCCGTAGCATTTAGTTTCGTATTAAAATGAGGCTAGTTTTTCACTTTTCTTTTTTTTTTTTTTTTTTGAAATCTATTCAATACCCTTTTTACATCACCTAGTTGAACCATATGATAGTAATATAATTTTAAGTATAAAAACCTGAGATTAAATGCTTGATTTTTGACAGTGTCCTTAAATATAATAAATTCAAAGGGAAATACTGTTAAGTTAAAATGGAGTGTTTTTCATTAAGTCCAATCAAATGGTAGACAACAAAGGATCTTTTATTTGAGAATATGAAGTGAAAATGAAAACCAGAAAACCTTTACTAAGAAAAGGTCTAGCTAAATTATGTTGGAAGGAGGTCTCCAGATTGAACCTGGGTGTTTCTTTTGCTAAAAATGAATTAAACTAAGATGCACTATGGGAGAATAACTTACAAAGAAGGAAAACCTAGTGCTTTATAAAGATGAAAACAGGGCCTAAATACAGTTAAGTTAGAATAAAAACTACAAAGAAAGATCAAATATTAAAAAAAAAAAAAACCAAACCACAAACCAGCCAACCCTTACTGTAGCACCTCTACTATTCTTTTATCAGCAGGACAAGGAAATTTGGGGGATTTTTTTTTTTTTTACCCCTTTTGCATTCCACGGCAGGGCTCTAAAACCCTTTTTGGACATTTATATGAAAATAAGCTTTTCCTTTTAGCCTACCAGCCTGTGATCTAAAGGATGATTTAGACTACATCTTAAAGATAGCAGAAAAACAATGTCTATGTGCTTATCCCTGAATCTGTTACTGGAGGAATAAGATAGCTTTGCTGTTCTTTGCAATCTGTATTTTACTCTCATCTTTTAGTGCATTTAGCACATCCATGATGTTTATACTAAAATTTCCACGGCAGCAGGACAAAAATAGATATTGTGGATAATTTGGGGGGGGGGAGAAAAAAATACAATGGGTTTGTTGCATCGGGCAAAGAAGTGTTTATAGCTTTCTTGTACCTTCTTGCTCTTATAAAGCAGAAACACAGACAACCTGCGAGGACCCATGGCTGTCAGCTGCTGCAGGAGGTAAAGAAAAAGAGAGGTCTGGTGGTATAAAGACAGAAAAAACAAAATAAATAAATAAATAAAATAAAATGGGAGGGAAAAAAAATAAAACAGAAGAAAAAAAAAAAACACACAAAACCCCAGTTATCCCTGACTTATAATTCATGATTTGTATTTTGGAAAATGCAGAAGGAAAGATGCAAAAGGGTTTCTTTTAAGTCTGGAGTTACCGAGACACATCCAAATGCTTTTGAGGGAAGGTAAAAACTACACAAGTAGTTAGCCACTGGGAATATGGGTGAGGGGCTTTATTCAAAATGGTAATAATCTGAATATAAAAAGAGGAGCATTTTTTCCTGACCTCTGCTCCCTGCTCTTCTCCCTCTCAGGCTCAGGGAGGGTCCCAACCCCAGGTGAGAGGGAGATGCTGAATGATGCCCAGTCCCCCTCTCGCTCACACACACACGTTTATCCCAGAGAAAAGCCTTCTCCCTCCTCTGAGCTTCTACCAGGAGCATTTCAGAGACCAAAGGAGGAAAAAAAAAAATAAAAAAAATAAAATAAAAAGATGCAGTGAGGGCAGAAATAGCTGCATTTTCCGGCAGCAAAAGGGCAGGTGGGGTGTGGGAATCCCTGGTGCTCGTGGCTGCGGCTCTGCCTGGGCGGCTGAAGGATTTGAGGGCTATTTTCCATGGGTCTAAATATGTTTAGGATAAGTGCACTTGGAAAGAGAAACCTTCCAGACAGACTGCGTGCTGTGTTTACCTGGGCACATCTGCTTGTTTAAGGAACAGGAGAAGTTGGGCTGCCCGGCAGCTGCTGCATTCTGCATCCCCATCAACCACTGCTCTCTTCTCATTAGAGACAAATTACTCGAGTACATGCAAATTATTTTACTTATTTACTATATAAACTACAGCTCGGGAGACCTTACAAAATGCTGATATGCATTTGGTACTTAAATATGTTAAAATACTTCTACTGGAACATCTCCTGTGATGAGATCGCACGAGCTGATGGTACCTCAGCTCTTCCTTCCCTCCTGCCTTAAAAGGATTGATAGATAGGGTTGTGGTCAAAAATACAGCTAATTTGAAGGTTATTTCTAAAAAATTCCTAGTCCTTTAACCCTAACTCGGTGTCACACATGAACATGTAATAAATATTCTGTGTGAGCAAGTTCAGGGAAGCAGTAGATGAGCCCACAGTGAGCAACGCAGCATTTTTAGGAAGAAGCTGCATTCACAGAGTTTACTAAGTCAGGTTTATGCAGTTTTTTTCTCCAGGAATTAAAAGTATCTTTAATTATTACTACCTGTGCTTTCCTTCATCGTGACGGAAAGAAGAAAAGCAGCAATAAATGCAAAATTTCTCACTGTTGCTCCTCTAATAATGGTCATTATTAGAGAGGGGCGGATTTACCCTGCGCTTAATTTAAGCTACCCTGGTCACCTTTTCTATGCTGTCTCAAAGGGGATACTGGGCTTATAAAGCAACCTGGGAAGTAGATTAGTACTAGTTAATATTTAGGAGAAAGCACACCTTTTCTGCTCGAAACTTGAAAGTATTTGTAGCCCAAAGAAATGTCTTGTTTAGTTTCTGTAATGCAGTTTCTACTTTCAGGTCTCGGGATCTCTTTAAAAACCAGCCCTTACACAGAAAGGTGCACGTCTCTAATTTACAGTCAAGTTTCCTTAGCTATTTATGGTGAGAATATGTTATTAAAAATACTTAATGGGGAAAAAAAAAAAAAAACCAAAAAAGATTAATTAAATAATATTGTCTTCCCCCCCTGCAAAAAAGCATCATTATTAAAATATGATTGTGTTATTTATCAACAGACATTGTTAGTTTCTCTGCTTCTGATTAATGCTCGTAAATTTGACCGTTAAACATCGCCTCTTTGATTTTTAGGCAGAAGTCAGTCAGAATTAGTATATCAATTTTTCATCAGAAAATACCAACTCGTGTTAAAACCACTTTAACAACTGCGGGGTCTCTACACGGGACCGTATTATCAAATGCTAATTATACCCTTAAGATAAGAATTAACGTTAAAAAAAAGAAAAAATTAAATCAAACTGTTTACAGAGCATGTGAATCTCAACCAGACCTTCCTTGGTCCCACAGGTGTCTGTGCATTACATGGAAATAGTATAAAATTATTTAAAGAGGCTTTGATTAAAGCCCTTCTCCTGGCGTTGAGAGGGGGGGACCTTTGTATAAACCCTATTTCCCCACCACGGAGGGTGGCCGTGTCCACCTGGAGCCCCCTGAGGAAAGCCAGAGCCAGGTCTGATGGTGGGAATGAAGAGCCTTTTGGGAGATGCCTCCTTGGGAAACCTCCTTGGGAAACCTCCTTGGGGAACCTCCTGCCCGCTCCTCTGCCACCTGTAGAGCCCCTTCCTACACGGGAAAAAGGGCCGGAGCTGCATCCCTGGTCCTCAGCAAGAGTGTTTTAAGGGGAAGTTCTAGACAGACACACCGCTCCGAGTCCCCCGAGGCACGGCAAAGGGATGGCAGCCCCACCAACCAGCCCCACCAAGAAGAAGACCACCTCTGGGGGTTTGGAAGTTGAGCGGCAAACCGGACGCCCCCTTTCCTTGGAATCCTGAAGAAAATAATTCTCCTTCGATGCTCAGCCGGTGCAATATGGGATTTTTGCGTTCAGGAGATGAAGTGGAATTCAAATTTTGAGAAGGGGGAAAGAGTGTGAAGAGTTTTGGGGAAGGCCTGTTCAGCTCCCACCTAATTTAAAAATTGGCCTTGGCTGTCTTCTCACTCCGTCAGCCCTTGAACCAAAACTCCAAATCTGAATCTGTTGCTTGCTTACCCACGTGAAGCAGAGTGACAAGATTTTGCTTACGTTAAGGACCCAATCCTACAGTTTTCACTCAGGAAAACCCCCCTTTGGGGTCAATAGCAAGGTCTGCAATTTATCTTAGTGGGTACAAAGCGTAAAGGCTGCCAGCCACGGTGGAAAGTCAGTATTTACCATATTTTAAACCCCCCCCCCAAAAAACTTTACACCTTTACACCTTTAATTTTTCAACATTACTGAATACCTTCCCTTATATTATATTTCAGTGCATTTTGGAAACACACCTTACAGTGTCAGGGTTCTCCCTCCCTCCCTCTACCTCTTCTGGACCATCTCGATTTTAAATTTTCCGGAGCCTATTTAAGTTTATAAATAACCTTAATCTGTTGAACTGTTCGCTAGTTTATTCAAACAGGAGACAACGTTGCTGAAGCCAATCTAGTTAACAGGATAATTAGCTTTTGCAATATTCCTCCGACGGCTGGAAACCAGCAGTTCATCCCTGCGCTGTACCCGTACCAGTATGAAATTGTTCAGCCTCTGCTTAAGAGTGGCTCCATCCAAACTGCCTGGTCACGTTACCAGCAAAGAGATTGGTTTCAAAAAGTATCCGGGGGCCACCTAAAACTGATTAATTCCCTCCAAGTGGGAGAATGAAAATATTTTCCAGTAGCGACCCACTGTAAAAAAAAAAAAAAAAAAAAAAAAAAAAAAAAAAAAAAAAAGGCTACTGCTGGCGTTGAAAAGATGGGGCTGGAACCAAGAAAATCCTTTTTCTTGCTTCTACAAAAAGCTTTGGGCCTAATTATTTTTAAGTATAATCCAGCCAACATCTTCTCATGCTTAGCTGCACTGAGTGACACTATTTGTGATGCCCAGTCTGCTGAAACTGAGCAGGTTGCTGTCAGTTTAAAAATGACTATAATAAAAGTGACCATGAAGATGGATCTTGTGATTTTGCGTTTCTAATCAGTCATCTGTGAAGAACACTTTTGCTTTGATTCAGCAGAGTGGTGACAGCCATGATTGATAGTGCGTGAGGATGAAAAAAGGTTATTAACTGTCTTCCTATTAAACTCAATGTATTACCCCTCTAGGTGCATCTCATACTTTAACTTAAAGCACTTACTCAGGTAAGGTCGGGAATGAACTCCATAAACACCGTATCCATCCTCCCGGAGATGAACCGGCAACTCTGATGGTAAATTTGGGAAGTTCAGCATTAAAAGCGCAGCCGGATCCTGCCGCCGAAGCCAAAAAACTCCCTGTGCATCTAAATGTCTGCACGCCGTGTGGGGAAGGGGACGGGGCAGTTCTCTCTGTGTCTGTCTGTCCCCGCAATAGTCCCAGGAGTTGGAATAATGTCACCCTAACAAAAAAAAGCAAGGTGGGACGGGGACGGGCAGCGTCTGTGGGGGTACAGCGTAAATCCTACGCAGAAAAGAGCATTTTACCTTCCTGGGAGTTAGCGGCCTCGTTAACTGGATCAGGTGCAGTTTTAGCAATTTATAAAGGCTTCCTATTCAAAAAAAAAAAAAAAAAAATCCCAAGTTTTAAGCATAAATGTAAAACCATCCATTTGCTGCCTTGCAGCACGTTTTACTTTTAGTATTTCACCCTTTGGTTATCTTATCAAGCGATGCACACCACGAGCTACTGAAAAAAGGAAGGAACGTGGCAGATATATTCAGTTTTAAGATAATTATTTGGTGGTAAAACAGTGATTCCTAGGGTACTGCTGATCCGAAGGATGTCTCTGTGAAGAGAGAGGTTTTGGGATAAAAGCGTGGAAGGGGTTCCCTGTGCCCATTGTTCCTGCTGACCCCAGAAACCAACTGGGAGGGGAGAGCTGCCCTGCGCCCCGCTCTGCACCTTCTCACATCCACACCTTTCTTTGGGGGAGGAAATATTAAAAAAAATCCCGGGATTGCCTTTTTTGGAATTAGGTGTTTCCCAAACAGTCCTTCGTAATCAATAAATTTTAGCTGGTGGTTTGTTTTTTGGTTGGGTTTTTTTTTTTTCAAATTGATTTTAGGAGTAAATCTCAGATGCTCTCTGCGTTTGTTTCCGCACATCGTACGTGACAATCCTTTTCTGCTAAAAGTAGAGTGAAAGATCAAAAATCCCGTGACTCCCCCGGGAGCGTGCACACCGGCCTCGGAAGGAATGTACACACACACACACACACTTCTCTAAAATAACCTCTTTCCACATCGTGTACAAGATCTGCCCCCAAACACGTGTATTCCGTACTCGCCCTTTCACTGCATTAAAACATACTTTTAAATTGAGTTTTACGGCGGTCCGTCGTTTCCTCTTTTGAATGATATCAAAAATATTTCTCATTAAAATCATTTCCGAGGGAAGCAAGAATATTATTCCGAGCTAGATCATTTCGGAGAAAGCAGGAAAAAGTCTGTCCCTGTCTTGGCTGTTCTCTAACCCTCTGTCGGGCGGAGGGGCTGCAGCAGAAGACCGTGCTTTAATTTTTTCAAGGTGGTGTTGAATTGCAGTAGTCCCTTTTATTTCCAAACAACATTTTTATTTTTTTTTTAAAGAAGTGGGTTAAAATGAATTCAGGATAAATGTGCTCGGGCAGAGGGGGTGATGCTATCGCACGAGAAATGTTAAACAATCTCCCCTCTAAGCTCTCCCAGTCTGGAAAAGCGTGTCCCTTTCAGGTGTGGACTTGGGAATAGGCACCGATTTTCCCTTCAGGAAGGTTCCTGCTTTATAATAAACGGCGACGCCGTTGTGGCCCCGTGTGGATTTACAGCTGGCAGGCTCCCTCTCTGACAATTTGGGGTCACCGTGGACATAGGTGAGCAATAATTCCGGGGGTGATGGAAATATTGACAGAATTTAACAGCCTGAGTTCCTGGGCAAAATATTTGTAAAATGCACCTTTCTGCCTTGGGTCCCAGTTCCCGGGACTTTGGGACGACACCTTTTCCCTCCTCTGGGGGCTGTGGGTTTTGCCTGAAACTCCCTCAAATCCCCCCTTTCCGTGGGTGCCCTTGCAGGGGAAAGCCAGCCTTCCTCCCCGGGGGGGGAGGCCGAGCCGGGCAGAGGGTCCCAGCCCCCGGGGGCTGAGCCCAGATAACCCCAGCCCAGGCTGCTGGGGGCAAACAGCATCATCACCCCCCCACCCGGGGAGGGCACAGCCGGGGGGGGCAGCCTTAGGGACCCCCGGAACGGGTAACACCGTTTTTATCAGATTTGGCCCCAAAGAGGGGGCCCCGAGGGCACCGGGAGTTTCTGAGGAGGGGTCGATCCAGTGTCACCCCGGGGGGGGCTGGGGGGG
>JAOTQQ010000012.1:122552361-122554861 GCA_026546715.1 Gallinago undulata
CCCCCCCCCCCCCCCCCCCCCCCCCCCCCCCCCCCCCCCCCCCCCCCCCCACAGGCTGTCGGGAGCAGTTTTCCCCTTTGCCTGCTGTGGCTGGTGGAGATGCTGCTGGGAGTCTGGCATCTTCCCTGGGGATGCAAGGGGAGGCCCAGGTGATGGTGGAGTTTGGTACCGGCTCGAGCCGCCATCACGGCACGGGGCCTTGGGAACGGAGAGGAGGGGGGCCGAGGATGGCACCCTCCCCATCCCTCGCCTGCCCACGCTGCTGCCCTGCCTTGCCCAGCCTTCCTCCCTGGAATTAAAAACCACCGGTTTTAATTCCTAAAAACTCGGGTGGAGGTTTGGGAGCGGGCAGGGCTGGAGGGCGGTGGGGAGCAGGGCCCTGTGGCAGGGCCGGGGACCATGGCTGAGGGACCAGGGAGAGCCCAGGCTGCAGCCCGTGGGACCCCCCCCTGCTTCGTGGCCACGGGCTTCGGGCTCCTGGTCCCCCTGGGCCTTCTCGTGCCACGAGCGTGGCCACGGGGGCTCCAGAGGGCAGGGAGCCCGGGTCCGGGCTGCGGCCTTTCGGATCGGCCTGTAGGCCCCAGCCGCTGCGCCGTGCGCGCCTGTCAGCCCCAGCGGCAGCGGCAAAGTCATTTATTTAATCTAACTAGTACTTATCTTTGTTAGGAGTCGTCTGCAGATTTCTTCCATTTCGCGTACGGTGAATTGTCCTCTCTCAGATAATGCGCTTGTACAACCTCTTTTTCTCTCTCTCTTTTTTTTTTTTTTTTTTTGTGTGTGTGTGTGTGTGTTTCATTCTATTGATTTCCAGTATTGAAGTGAAATATCTGATACCTGTTTCCTGCACTTTGACTGTTCGCACTCCAAAGAAGCTGATGGGATTCTTCCCTCCCTTCCACGAGCCCTTTAGCTGTTTTAAATGTATAATTATCATTGCATGTCATTTGATAGCTGCGCTAATTGCTGCCAACCATTGTCTGTTTGCACTTAATGCTGAAACCTGATCAACATCCTGCTTTGGTTGATGTTTGGTGGTAAACTTTAATTAACTCTTATTGCATTGAAGAAGAGCTCAGTCTCTGCGCTAACTAATCATTTACCTTCATTATGTCCTGACAGCTCCACTTGTTCCTGGTACTAATAGATACACCAGTCAGTAAATAAACCTGCAAACCTTCATGCCTTGAAGTTGTTCCACATTGATATTTTGTTGCTTAAAGTATAATGGGGTAAAGATAATTATTTCAGTGAGTTTTGTATCTCTGCTCTTTCCAGACACCAATCTCAAATTGCCTTTTTCATGCCAGACAATATCATTTTAATAGTAACTGTAGATTTAAGATAACATTATTCCTTCAGCAGGGTTCCTATATACATGCATCTTTTGAATCAATACAATTAAGCTTGTCTCCTGTTGGAATTCTTGTAATTATTTTTCCTGAAATACTTTTCCTGTAATGATATTGAAGTTAAAGTAATCAGGTTACTGGCAGATCATGTAAAATTCAACTCAAAATTGCTGGCTGCTTGATTTTAATTTGTCTGACATCAAGTTTGTTTGAAAAGGGATAATATGTGGTTAAACCAAGGAGCTTATAATTATGGTTGACATTTGTTTGTTTATAATGAAATCTAATTAAAGTTCATACATTTTAAAACACAAAAGTTAATTACTGAATTGCTCACTTCACTTATGCACAGCAGTCAAATTAACTTGCAGAGCAAAAAAAAAAAAAGAAAAGACAAAAGACTATGCATAATCAAAACAAAATGCCCAGCTGATCTTGGCAATACAAAACAAATTTGCCATGATAATATTCTAGAAAAAAACCCAAATGCTTCATTAATAACTAAACTGTTTAAAAAGCATCCTGTATTTTCACTGACCAGGCTGATTTTAATGCAGAGCGATGTGTAAATGTTTAACAGGACTTTGCAGTGCCCACAGCTCTCCTGTTCCTCGGATGCACCACTGGAAGAGTCTTGTGCTCTTGTGAATGTGCTGAAAAGCATGACTCTATTTATTTATTTACCTATCTATCTATGTTTTTATTTTTGTTTCCATGAGGGCTCTCTCTGGAGTGTCTCTGGGAGTGCTGGAGGGTTTGGGATAACTGGGAGGAGAGCTCCAGCGGGTCGAGATGCCAGCACATGGTATCAGGGAAACAGCAAAGTGCTGCAGCGCTGGTGTCGGAGTTGGTTTTGGGGCAGGGAAGGGTTTCGGGTGAATATGACAGAGCCTCTTGGATTCTCTGGCCATTATTTGGTAGTTTTGCAACCGAGTTTTCCCTCCCCAATGTGCTGCCAGGGAGCACATCCATCCTTCAGAGAAATCCCAAAGTTGGTGGCAATTCGCGCTTTAAAAGGTTATACGACTCGATTTCACATTTTTGAAGTATTTTCAGTATACTTATGTTCATACTGCTTTTTTATTAAATTAGGTTTAAGTTTAATGAAGAAAAACCCAAGTTTCTGTATTTTTTCTCTGAAAAGCTGTGAA
>JAOTQQ010000012.1:122564934-122575384 GCA_026546715.1 Gallinago undulata
CCCAACTCCCTCAGCCTGTCCTCCCAGCAGAGGGGCTCCAGCCCTCCCAGCATCTCCGTGGCCTCCTCTGGCCCCACTCCAACAGCCCCATGTCCTTCTGATGTTGGTGGCCCCAGCGCTGGAGGAAGCACTGGGAGGGAGTCTCCCCAGAGAGGAGCAGAGGGGCAGAATCTTCCCCCATCTCATCCTGCTGGTCATGCTGCTGGGGATGAAGCCCAGGATGAGGGGGGGTCTTTCTGGGCTGTGAGCTCACATTGCCAGCTCATGTTGAGCGTCTCATCCATAAGCACTCCCAAGTCCTCCTCAGGGCTGCTCTCCAGCTGTTCTCCACCCACTGTGTTTGTGCCTGGGACTGGGGTGACCCAGGTGGTAATGTGTGAGGTGATAACTACAGGGATGGCAGGAGCATCGCAGGTTCAAGCAGAAGGCGGTGAAGGAGCTCCACCTGCCCTGGGGCGCTCTGCTCCAGCCCCCTGACCAGCCTTGCAACCCCCTTTTTCCTCTTCTTGGCCCCTGTCTGCAGGGTCTGCGGGCAGAGAATGAAATTAATTGATTTATATGTAACGAGGTGCTATCAAATTAACAAACTAGAACAGATAAAGGCGGCTCTGTTTTCTGCAGTTTTTAATTATCTGAATAGGTCAACGTTTTCAGGCAGGAATGCGATCTATTCGTTCTTACCTGACAATGGCCCTTTATAGTTAGCAAATTGTCTGTATTCCGAGTATAAGAGGGGGCAAATTGGACTCAAATGCTCGTGTGTGAGCCCTGTCCTGTCAGCCCGGTACCTGACGGTACAGATTCCTACTCAAAAGAGTTCTCAAACTTTGGTTCTAATGTTGCCTTTTTGATGTACCTCCATTGTCCCAATCTTCATTGCTCGGTGTATTTTAAAATTAGGAATGCTGAGATCTGGTGCCAAAAGTAGCTAAATCAGTATGGATATGCTTATCCTAATTGCTATATTGTAGATATATATATATTGACCTACCTCCAGCGTCATTTAAAGGATATAGCAAAACTACAATTAGTGCTGTGTAAGTTAATCTAGGCTTTTAAGTTACAAAAGCATTGCTGTTTTGTTATTTTATTGATCAACTTTCATGCCTTTGAAAATACAAATTCCAGAATGACATCATGCCCAGTAGGAGTAATTAAAGCTATCTGATGAGGGAATTTAGAAGTTGAAAGGGATGATTGTAATTGATCCTGATTCAATCCTATTACAGCTTTTTATAGTTTAAGCTCTAGAGAAAGCAAACTCCTTGTCAGGGCTTTATTTTACGGATTCCTTTGTGTGTGCTATGCTTGCCGGTCTCTACTTTCCCTTTTAATTTTTTTTTCTCCTTTTTTTTTTTTCTTTTTTTTTTTTTTTTTCCCTTGGTTCTTCTTCTCCCGTAGTAAATAATGAGCTGCCGCCCGAAATCCGGCTTGCCAGTGGTCAGCTCATGGGTGATGACCTGTCCCTCCTTACTGCAGGAGAGCTGTCGCCTTACATCAGCGACCCGGCGCTGAAGCTCTTCCAGTGTGCCGTTTGCAACAAGTTCACCTCCGACAGCCTGGAGGCCCTCAGCCTCCACGTGAGCGGCGAGCGCTCGCTGCCCGAGGAGGAGTGGAGGGCGGTGATCGGAGACATCTACCAGTGCAAGCTCTGCAACTACAACACCCAGCTCAAGGCCAACTTCCAGCTCCACTGCAAGACCGACAAGCACATGCAGAAGTACCAGCTGGTGGCCCACATCAAAGAAGGGGGCAAAACCAACGAGTGGAGGCTGAAGTGCATCGCCATCGGCAACCCCGTGCACCTCAAGTGCAACGCCTGTGACTACTACACCAACAGCGTGGATAAATTGCGCTTACACACGGCCAACCACAGGCACGAGGCGGCCCTGAAGCTCTACAAGGTAAGGCAGTGACAGCAGTTGCGGTCGGCGCCGAGTAGGAACGAGGAAATTTAACTGCTCCGGTGCTAATCGAGCCCGACTTTGATTAATCAGCAGGGTAAATGTTTGCTGAAACACGCGTGGAGTCGAGCAAGAGCCATGCAGGCTCCTCAGGGTTCATCTTGATTCACCCGAGGGCCCCTTTAGGATGCACTTACTGTGAACACAGGGCGTGGAAGTTCTTTCTATAAAAAAAAAAAGAAAAGAGTTTTCTCATAATAAATGACAAGGGGAGTTTTACATCTTCCGTGATCTTCTCAGGCTTTGTCCATTGTTTTTTGATCAGAAGCTTGACAGAGAATTTCCTTGGCAGGAAAGTGATGATCCTGCCCTAGGGTGTGTAGGGAAGGAGATCACCGTCTGGCATACGTGTCCGTTTGCAGCAATAATCTGTGCCAGCCCAGGCTATCTTACACGGGTGGTTTCAGTGAGCACGTGCAAGATGCCACATTATTACCGAGGATATTCCAAAGTGAGCACTGTCTTCCTTTTGTCTGTCCTCCTTTTCCAAGCCAATAATGATTTTTCACAAACATGAAAGGGTGTGGTGCAGATAAATATGTTAGTAGAATGGCAACTATATTTTTATCTTTACTGGAAAAAACTATGTGGATATAATGAATATGTGGGAGTGATGAATACCATTTATTACACAACTTGTCATGACTTTTTCCAAACCCTAATTATGGGGTAACTTATTTTCTGCAGTGTGTTTACTGGGTTGGCTTGATTGTCTTGGTTCAGTACAAAATATAACACGTTCATTTCCAAGATGAATAACTTTGTAACTTATTAAAAACTTCTTTTGTCTGGGGGATATAAAAATTCAGGAAATATTGCAAGCCATTAGTCACTGTAACAAGCTCTAAATATGATTAGAAAATCCATTTTGCAAGTGTTATCTATTGATTTATACTAGAAATCTGTGATAACTAAACTATCAGGAGTCATCTGCTGATTACAGCAACTACGTGGGTTTTCTCCTCAGGTTGAAAATGTGTACACGTGGAACAAATATGGAAAAGCCCCAGCAGGCCTCTAGTTTAAGCAAGAGATAAAGTTTTGCTGGTCTTCAGCCATGTTCGAATAGCTGTTCTGAGTTAACATGGGGTGCCCAGGCAGCAACCTGGATTTTAATTTTATAACCTGGTAGTTGTCACCTTGGTGGATCTGTTCTGGACAAAAACGGTAGTGACGCAAGACAGGGTCTGTGACATTGTCCCACCATGCTGGCTGCTCGCCTAATTGAATTTTATATTTTATTTAAATTGCATTTTTCCTTAACTCTAGGGGGCTGAGGGTTTTGTGTGTTTGTTTGTTTGCTTGTTTGTTTTAAAAGATCCAAAGTCCCATTTTGAAAAGTGCCAAAGGAGCAGAGAGTGGAGTGAGACAGTTCCTGCCTCAGCAGCAAAACCCCCTCCAGAGGTTCCTGCTCTGAGTCACGGCTTTTAAACGATCCAGGCCAAACCTAGGTGCTCCCCATCTCTGTTTTGAAGCGTTACCTTGTGTTATTCCAATAGTCTGGTTTGTAATTCAGAGATGCTGCTGCAAACCGTGGCCCAGAATGGGTGATGGGAAGGCGGAGAGCTTCTCTCAGATGGCTCCACTGCAAAGGGTTTGGAGACTGTGGAAAAAAAGATGCCAGTTGCTTATTTTTGAAATAAAGCTATAGGCGTAGCTGTGGAGTTGCAAGGTACAAGCTAGCTACTCAAAACAGCGCTGTCTCTTCACTCAACCCAGTCTCTAGAGAAACCTTCGTCAAACACATCTGGGTTTCCAGAACGTCCTACAAAATATTTGATTTAGCATATGAAGGGTGCGAGTCCCAGCTCTTAGCCCTCACCACCATCCCTGGAGGTGTTTAAAAGATGGGCGGACATAGTGCTTAGAGACATGGTTTAGTGATGGTTTTTGTCAGTGTTGGGTTGATGGTTGGACTCGATGATCTGAAAGGTCCCTGCCAACCCAGGCAATTCTATGATCCTGTGATCACTAAAAATGTCCTGCCGCTGACCCTGCTGCTTTGCCAGGTCCTGGTTTGTTGGGTGGAGCGATTTGGTGGCGCCTGTAGCTGTCATACATGGCAAATGCCCATCGCTGACCTTTTGAGTTCAGTCTCTGCATCAGTTTGGGTGAAAGACATCCCAGTCCTTCTCCAGTGCACGAGCTCTTAGACACCCTCAAAGCTTCGTGTCCCACAGGAGGACAAGAGGAGGTGTACTGCTGGCAACCAGGGAGCTACAAGTCTGCTGATAGGTGCATTTTCAAAGGCTTGTCCCTAGGATTCCTAGTGAGAATCTCAGCTTTTTGAAAAAGTTTCTGTCCCTCATGACTTCTTAGAGAAGCTTGGAAACATGAACCCCACTAGGCTTAACCAACTCGCAGAAAGCAGAGTGCATGTACATGTGCACACACTATTTTTATATAATCTCATTTTGAGGCTAATTTGAAGGAGAGGACAGGACTTATTTAAAATATCAATTGGGGTATTAGTGTTATTATTTTTTAAGATTTGGGGTTGGCAGTAGTACAACGTGTCCCAAATACCGAAATGTTCCAGATGGGTGTGCTTTATAACAGAGTGTAATGCCTCGGTATGTCACCCAGAAACCTTTAATTTTCATTGTGGGTGTACATTCAGGCCTCAAGGTGGAAATAAATGAGATTTTGAAAGTCTGTAAAGTTATCTGCTAGCAGACTTGATAGTTTTGTCAGGTCTTGGTGAAGCTGTTGACACCAAGAGAGTTGTGAACTTTTTTTTTCTCTTGATACATCAGACAAACTTTTAGAGCACCTAAGGAAAAAAAGAACATTAATTTGTATGAATAATAGATATATGCCTTGGGAGCGAAATCGAATATTCATGAATTGTGTTTATATTCAAGCAGCTCCTCTAACTCTTTTAAAATTAAGGTGCTGTGAATATAGTTTGGCAATAAAAACTTTAATACTAAAACCATCTGAAAGCACAGCAAAAGAATCTGTGACTTTGTTCCTTCGGATTGTCAAGTACCTCAAAGTTTTTCCTTTAGTCGCTTATATTTATTTAAATGTTATTGTTTTGTGAATTTTCTTTTTATAAATGTTGCCGTAACAGCTTGATTTCTCTTCCTGTGCTTAACTATGGATGGAATAAAAGGATGTCTTTTCATAACCATAGCTTTTAAAGCGACGGTGAACATCAGAGCTGCTCTTCTGAAGCTGTATAATTTTAGGCCGTACTGAAATGTCACTTTTAGAGTTGGATTCTAAATGTGGCAAAGTGAAACCTTTAGCTGTTTTCTAAGGTATTTAAAAAAGAAATGGCCTGATTGCTCCTTAGAGGAGGAGGAATTCAGCGTTGGTAATGCGGCTGCTGGGAACCAGGACAAAGATGGCCTTACCCTGAGTGAACCCAGCCTGGCCTAAATGAGTTTCCCAAAGACTCAGCTTTGGAATTGTGGGGCCTTCACAGCATCCATCAGGAAACGTTTGGTGACTCCACAAGTAAATGGTCATCAAAAAAGTCAGTGTTGTGGACAACAGGGTGCCCATGAGCCAGCAATGTGCTCTTGTGGCCAAGAGGGCCGCTGGTCTCCAAGGGGGCATCAAGAAGAGTGTGACCAGCAGGTGGAGGGAGGTCATCCTGCCCCTCTGCTCTGCCCTGGGGAGGCCCCATCTGGAGCACTGGGACCAGTTCTGGGCTCCCCAGTTCAAGAAGAACAGGGAACTGCTGGAGAGGGGACAGCAGAGGGCCACAAAGATGATGAGGGCCCTGGAGCATCTCTCTGCTGAGGAAAGGCTGAGGGACTTGGGCCTTTTTAGTCTGGAGGAGGCTGAGGGGGGATCTGATCAATGCCTGTAAATACTTCAAGGATGGGGCCGCTCTTTTTTTCAGTGGTGCCCAGGGAGAGGATAAGAGGCAACCGGCACAAACTTGGAACAGGGGAAGTTCCATCTCAACATGAGGAGGAACTTCTTTGCTGTGAGGGTGTCAGAGCCCTGGCAGAGGCTGCCCAGAGAGGTGGTGGAGTCTCCTTCTCTGGAGACATTCAAACCCACCTGGACATGTTCCTGTGGGACCTGCTCTGGGTGGACCTGCTCTGGCAGGGGGTTGGACTGGATGATCTCCAGAGGTCCCTTCCAACCCCATGTCATTCTGTGGTTCTGCAAAGAGAGAAGGCCTCTATGGCCACAGAGCCCATTTCCATTCTGCAGGAGGAGGCGTCCGGCTTCTGGGGATGTGGGGGGCTCAGGCAGGATGAGGATCTGTCTCAGTGGATGTAAAGCACATATAGCTGGAACGGCTCCTAAGGAGGCCATTTTGTAGCTTAGTCAAATAGCTTTGGGTTCAGGGGACCACAAACACTGTGTCCTGCGCCCATAAAATAGTTTCCAACTTCTTTTAACAAATAAATAAAAACAGGGTGGCCCTTTTTGCTAAGAAAGCTGGAGCGGCTGAAAAGGAGTT
This sequence comes from Gallinago undulata, assembly GCA_026546715.1. NCBI lineage: Eukaryota > Metazoa > Chordata > Aves > Charadriiformes > Scolopacidae > Gallinago > Gallinago undulata. Next base: position 122,571,328 of record JAOTQQ010000012.1, read on the forward strand.
CAGTCAAGTAACCAAGCAGTTGAGTGACGCGATCGGTTTCTAATGACAAACAAATATTTGCAGTTTGTCTATCCAAAACTCCGATGCCAGTAGCTGATAGCAGCTGGAATGGCCATTACCTTTAGGGTGGGCATTGGCTGCAGCGTGTGCAGGTATTTAGGAGCCGGGGGAGAGTGACAGGCAGCGGTGTTAGCAGGCTGATACTCAGCTGTGTGAAAACTACCCTGGCTTTCCCTTTATTGACAAAACATCGATCCCTAACACTATTCCTGCTCTGATTGTCAGTTCCATTCGGATAGATCGCTTTAGCTCCCGTGTTCCCGAGCAGCAAAGTTATTACCCAAAAGGAGCGACCTGATTTCGGTTTGAGGAGGTTAAAGGTGAAAGGTTAGCTCAAAAGCATCATCTGCCTTGCTGCTTAACTTTAAACTGATCAATTTAATGAAAATCTGTTTTGCAGATGGTGTTTTAATGTCTTTGGCAGGATTTAGGCAGCTTTAACATTAGACGTATGCTAGTAAAAATTATTTCTTTATTTGACCAGAACAACACCTTTTCTTTTATGTTTTAAGGTAAAAGGCATGTGGGATATGGTATTTTGGCAAAGGACCCAGAAGCAGAAAGTGTTGATGATCTTTCCATATGGGCTCCAAAACAGAATACCCTTATGTCTATTGCTAACCGAGACTGAAGAAACAAACAAAGCTGTATTCATTTATTTTTTTTTACCCTAATATTTGACTTTGAACCCATAAAAAAGCATTTTCAGGCAGGACTGTCCTTAAAAAAAGGCTCGTCTTCTCCTCCCGGGGTGGAACGCGCCGGCAGTGACATCTTTAACCTGGCAGAGCCCGTGGGTTGTCTCTCCCGAGCCCTGGGTGTGTAGAGGCACAGAGTTCTTCTTCCTGCTCACACACCGAGCGGTGATTGTGTCCCTTAGCCGGAGATACAGTCAATAACAGGGCAAATTAGTCAATCCAAATGGTCAGTTTTATCTGGTGGGGGTTCTCTGAATAAACAAAGCATTAGGTCCTCGGGAGCGTAAAGCAGAGCTTTGTGTTTACATCTTCGGAGAATCTGGCCCTCCCCGTTTTTGCCAAGATAATGAAGTTTCGGCACAAGCACGTCTTTCTGTTTTCAGATGTGTGCAATTCAGTAGGAATTTCTTGGGTTGCTAATGCAATGCTGTTAGAAGTTAGCTTTGTAATTAGCTGGGGCTCTACCCCTGTGCTGAAATGCATTGTAATATTACACACACGAGCGTGGCTTGCATGTGGCAGTCCCGAAAGTGGTGCCCTTTGTTTCATATTGACCTTCCAACTTCTTTAAAAAAAGAGTTTACAATGGGCCTTTGTTTTGGCCACAAATGATCATAAACAGCTTTCTAAAGAGCCCAATAAAATGAGATAATCACAAATGTATAACATCGCGTATTGAAAGAGTGGAAGAACAAACGGGGCCTTGACTGTATTTTATAGGATGGATTTATAGTCGGTCCCTGGGTCACGTAGGGCCAGGAATGTTCACGCTCAGCTGCGTGGTCCCGGCAGCATCCTTCAGCTGGGGCCAGGCTCTGCTTTCCCAAAGCGAGGTGTCCACTCCTCTGCTGGTTCAAAGTCAAAACCTTAACGAGACCGGCTTTTCAAAATGTATTTATTTATTTATTTATTTATTTCTGTTATTCCTGCATCTCTCGTCAGCCGAGCGGAACAGCCTGCCTGGATTCCCTAATGCTGTTGGTGTCTTTGGATTTTAAATCAGGCTGGGGGGTTGGATGCTCTGCTCATCTCCATCCCGTGCGGGAGGCACGACTGGGATTTAGTCCTTAGGTAACTTTTAGCGTAAGAGTTCCCCAAGGAGCACTGCTTGGGCTTTTCTCATTATCCTTGTTCTGGATGGAAGCGTCGTTGTTAGGAATTAACAACTGAGGCGGGGGGGTGCAGAATGTGCATACGGGGACGGGGGGGGACGACTAACGGCCCCAACCACTTGGTTTGCTTTGCTCTGTTTGGCGTGAAATGTTGATACTCGACCAGTCTGGAATTGAACAGAAAGTCACAGTCTTTTCATTTCAATTGTCCTGCACTAACTTTTTAATTTAAAATCAAATATCCTAGATATATGCCAGTCCAATTATTGAACTGTCATTGTCCCAGTATGATGGTAAAAGAGGTCAGGAGATTGTGCAGCATTGATTTGCATAAAAATCATTGCGGAAAGGAAATTGGAATATGTCTGCACATCAGAGGAGCCAAAACATGTTTTGCTTAATCTTATTCTTGTTGTTTGTTTAGGTGAAGAAAGCTCTTTTCACGTACTGATAAACAGAAGTTACTCTAATTTGTTGCTAAACATAAACCGCATGGTGGAGGATATTTCAATTTTTATAGTACTTTCAGGTTTATGTTCATTTAAGGTTTTAAATGTTTTATGAAATGTAATTTCCACTGTGAGTTTTAGTTACTGTAATTCAGGCTGTGCTGCTGTGCTTACATGTATTAAGAGAAGCCAGTGTTAAAAGAAGCATCGTGTAGTCAGCTATACATAGCTATACGGAACATCTACTGTATATACTTATACAGTAGAGACAAGTGCATTTATTTAAAAAAAATGAGCAGAATAGTAATTTCAAACCTATTCTTTCAAATTTAAAATGTAATAGCAGGGAGATAATTTTCACATTCTGTGTCATGTATATTTAATTGGATGCTCAGATGCTGCCTGGCTCTCAGGTAGCCCCGCAAAATGGTCCCTGGAAAGAATAGCCTGGGTTGCGTTGGGCTTCTGGCACTCCGCTCGGGCAGAAAGGCACTCTCCCGTCATGGTTTAGAGGATCCCCGTGTTTTTCCCCTCAAAATGCTGTGTGGGATGCCGGCCCAGGTGCTGGGATGTGTGAGGATGCTGTGTGGCAGGAGGCTGTGCCGCGCGGCCAGGGCAGGACCCGCGATGTGATGCTCAGCCCTGGCTCTGCTCGGGGAGCAGGAGGAGCGAGCCAGGAGCAGAGCAAAAGCAAAAGGAGGAGAGGGGAAAAAAGGATAAGCCTCATTTATTCGCCGCACAAAATGGCTGTGGAACAGCTGGGCTTTGTACCTGGAGTTCTTTCCTTCTGAGAAAGAAGGTCGGAGAAATGTGTAATTATTGGTGACCAGGGTTCGCAGTGGAGGCGTAGTGTGTGTGTGTGTGCACGAGTGTTGTGTGAGTGTGAGCGCGTGTGGAAACGTGCATAAAGAGATGGCAGGGCTGGATTTAGCAGCCGCTCCCTCCCAGCCTTATAACATGGGGTTTGGCTTTTTTTGGTTACCCTTAGGAGATTTTAGCTGATATCATGCAACTCGCTACAGGTGTCTTCTCTAAAATTGTAATTACAGTTTACCAGTTTCCCAGGTGGGATTTTTCTCCATCTCTTCCACGCGTTTAAGAATGAGTGCTAAAAAAGCCCAAAAAAGACAACAAAAAACAAGACAGAAATGACAGGGAAGTTGTATTTTGACATACAGATGTGTACTTCAGCTGTGCTATTGCTTCTGCTCAGTGATGTAGGAGAAACTTTCCCTTGGTCTGTGCATTTGTCAGTCCATCCAATGTGCCAGAACTGGGAAATTACAGGAGGGTTGATGGGAATAAAACCTCAGGGACCTCATACGTAAAGGGCAGGGTTTTGAGCTGCTTGAAACACAGCTCTAGAGACTGTGTTGGCTCTTTATGTGTCTGTCCTGCTAAACAGACAAATTAAGTTTCTGCATTTGGTTTTTTCCTCTTCTGGGGTACTGCTGGAGTGATGCTCAGTCGGATTTTGTAGGGAGGGATAGAGAAGAGACTGGTGTGAATTGGCTGTGTAACACCAATTCTGCGGGTTTTAGCAAGAATGGGGCACAACGCAGGAGACATATTTGATGGGATAAGCTTCTATGTGTGTTTGTGGGCAAAATACAATACAGTATGACAGGAAATTGATAGTAATTACATTAGAATCATAGAAAGGTTTGGGTTGGAAGGGACCTTAAAAATCATCTAGTTCCAACCCCCCTGCCCTGGGCAGGGACACCTCCCACCAGAC
>JAOTQQ010000012.1:122611124-122616124 GCA_026546715.1 Gallinago undulata
CGTTCCTGTGGGACCTGCTCTGGGTGACCCTGCTCTGGCAGGGGGTTGGACTGGATGATCTCCAGAGGTCCCTTCCAGCCCCATAGCATTCTGTGGTTCTCTTATTCTGTGAGCATGGGTTCTGAAGGTCCAGATGAACCTTGGACCTTTTCCCATGGGAACACAGGGAAGTTGTTTCCGGAGGAAATGCCATATTGACTGGAATAAATGAAATTAAGCACAGAAAATCAGGCGAAAATATTCGGAAACTGTTTTAATAAGAAAAATAATAGGGAGGAAATAACTTCATGTATCTTTGCTTAAATGAAGGGTTAGACAGAGAAGTTTGCAAAAGGTTTTGGGCAGTTAGGATGAGCTGGAATGTGCCCACGTTGTCACGTGAATTTTCCAGCTGGTTGCCGCAGTGCAAGTTGTGTTTTGGGGCTGGAGTAAGTCATCCGGAGGTGTTTGCCGGATGCCAATGAAAGACCCAATTTGTTGATCAGGTGATTAAGGAAAGGGGAGGTAAACAGGCCACTCATTAAATCTGCACTAAAACTGGGAGGTGTTGCCAACGCCGGCGAGGACAGAGTGCGCAGGTATAAAAAGAAGTGAGGACGGGTTAGAAATACGGCCAGGAAATCACAAAATGGGATTCAACCTGGCAAAAGGAACCTGATATATCTGCTGAAATACTGAGGCAAAACGCAGACGCTCAGCGGGAGAAAGGTGCTGGTGAAGGATTTGATGTTGAAAAAAGGCCCAGGGGTGAGCAGTGGGCTGCAAATTGGGCCCAAGTTGGCAATATGGTAGGACAACCACCAGGTCCCCCCTCCCCAGCTTGTCCTGTTCTTGCTGGCATCACGTTATAGGACAGAAATGGGATGGACCCCTCCTGCAGACCACCATAAGGCATAGTGCTGCCCACAGCTTCAGGCATGGCATGGAACAAGAATAGATGTGAAGAGGTGTAGTAATTGGGAGTGCTCCCGTGGTGAGATGGGACCAGACGGTGAATTTTGAAGGAAGTCATTCTGCATGGATGGACGAGAGCCACTGTCTTTGTCAGCTTGAATTGTCACCTTTCTGTACACGGCAATTAAAATGAGCAGTAGCGATTGTTTAACCAAGTATCTCTGCACATCAAACATGCTAATTTCAGGTTTTTTTCTGGGTCGGGTGTTTTGTTGTCCCGTGGCATCTTGGCACCGCAGTAACCACCACAAACTGCCCCTCGCCCCGGTGATTCAGTCCACTGGAAGGTGATGTGCAGTAGGATGCGCTGGTCTTCCCTGAGACAGCAGGTGAAAGAAGAGTAGCCAGAAGAAAAGACCATTTTAAAACACACTTATAACTGTACATTTAGATTTTTGGACATTTGCAGTTTGAGTATTTTTCGTCTTTGGCCGAAGGAGAAAGTCAGGGAATACTGTCCTGGCTCCTAAAGCAGGGCCCAGAGGGATGGAACAGTTGCCAACTGGGTTCTATTTGCCTGGACCTCTTTGCCAGCGCTTGCTTTCTTACAGCCAAAACCCCATTTATTACCCAGAGTTAATACAAAGGGTGAGGTGAGATCCTGGGCTGCCAGATAAGCCTCTCTCCCTTGCCCACGTCCTTCACAGAACAGGGAATATTTAGCTGTTATCCATTCCAGTTTTTCATGTCACACTAACTACTGCAGAGTGTCAGTGTGTGTATTGACATACTGATAACAAAACAAAATGGAGAAATACGTATTTCAGTAATGTTTCTACTAGAGAAGTAACCAACAAAGATTTTTAGTTATTAATGCCATTGAAAATTCATTTTTATTAAACTGAAAGGGTCTGCTGCTCTCTCTCTCACTTTGTAAAAATATCTCTGAATATCAGCAGGGAAAGATACTTTTTGCTGACCTTCAGTGAAGCTGCCAATACAGGTGAATTCCCCCTCTACCTCTGGCCATTTTTGCTGCTGGTAGATGAGCCTGTCTCAAAGTCTTGCAGCCCCGGTGCTTGATAAAAAACCAGAAATGGGATTTCATCATGAAATAAATATCACATTTAGGAGGTTCTGCCAGTGTAATGGTACTTCACCGTGTTGGGCTTCTTTTTTCACCCTTACTTAGACTTATTATCCACGCACTTGGTAAGACAGAGAGACACTCTTCAGGTCGAGGAGCCTGGTTATGCATTTATTTTGTGCGAAGAACCAAAACTGCAAGGGAATAATCCATTTATTTCCCAGCAGTACTCAACGAAACGGTAGCTGCTTGTTTTCTCTACCAGCCAGACTGAGCGTTATACAGAAGGGACTATGCCCAGAGTGGGAGGTGGGAAGTTGAGAGGAGTATTTGGAAAAGACGTAGAAACTCTTCGTTTTTATCCCGGTACTTGTGCTGTGTTTGTGCTGATCAATCTACAGAGCTTGAGCCTCTTGAATATGCATCTTAATAGCGTGATTAATCAGCTTTTGATTTACTGTGTACATGTAGAGGTCTCTGATTTTTCATACCTGTGTGCTGGGGCACAGGCACAACATTTCAGATCAGACTTGGGCTACTAAAGTTTTCCGTTTTTCATCCTGGCTAAAAAAAGGGCTAGAATTGCCCGTCCAGCTGTAGAATAAAACGCGTGGAGCCTCTCAGAGGGCTTTTTGACACTGCCAGCCTGGTAGGGCTTTTCTTATCAGCGCCTTTATTTCTGTGCGTATTTATTTAAAAACAGAGAGGTGGGTTTTGGAGATGTTGTTCAACTACGGAAGGAAAAATAAAATCAAGCTGGAGGTTCTGAAAGGGCTGGGCGAAGCCCGTAAGAGGGGAACCAGCCCAAAGCTCTGAAGTCTCCATCCCCAGGGTGGTGGGTGCAGGTCCCGTGACTCCCACTGGAGCCCACGGAGCCTGGAGAACAGGAGGGTGGGAGACCACGGCTCTGGGGTTTGGGTCTCCCCGCTTCAAGAGCGCTTCAGTGACAAGGTGGAGGTACCCACTGGCCAGGCTGGTGGCACTGGGATTGTATGTGGAAATACAGAATTCAAGGGTGTGACGACAGCTCTGCATCCTTGTGTAGGTTCAACCCATGGACATACATGAATCGGCTGGATTGCTCTCGACAGAGATGCTTTTCTTAGAGATGATGTTAACTAAGGTGAACAAAAAAATGATACCAGTACCAGGGGTTGACACAATTCTGTGAGGCTTTGCCGATCAGCCCCACGGAAGAACCGTTGCCAATAAAATGCCGCAAATGAAGGGATGGCCATTTTGTAAGAATTTTTCAACACGGTTTCATCATCTCGTTGTGGTACCAGTTTTCCATATTTTACGAGATAAATAGCCACTGTAATTTCTACGGGAGTGTGATTTTGAGTGTTGGGTTTTGGAAAGAGAAGTGATAGATGGAAACGGAGCGGGTGGCAGCGGAGGAGATTCCTGAGCAGCAGATTGTCCCTATGGCAGGTACCCCGACTTCCCAGAGCTGGTTGATGTTCTTGGGAGTGTTCCTGGCTTTTTAACAGTTTCTATCTTGCTTCTGCCGTTTTACGCGAAGTACAGTAAATGGGTGAGAAATTAAGTAAATACCCACGGGAGGATCAAAATCATTTATACCACGCCACAGACATTTCAAGTCTTGCAGTCTCTGAGCAACCACTTGCTGAGCTGAGTAGCTCAAAATGGTAAAGTATACTCCATAAATCAGAAACCCAAGTTGGGGTTTCTGAAAAAACATTATTTTGCCAATGTTTTTATTAAAAACAGTGCAAAATACAGTTTAGCATAGGCCTTTCGCAGGCTTCAAGGAATTTGAGGATTTTGATAAAACAAACTTCTTTTAAATGAACAAGCGGTGTATTTAGAAAGGTGTAGAGTCATCAAGCTTTCTAATAAGGGTAGTGGCATTTATGCAAAATATTCTGTGTGAGCAGAAGAATTTAGCAGGTATCTGAAAACACATGACCATCAACGCGCGGTGTATTTGTGTTACAGTAATATATGTTAATTGTGTACGGGTGGGAAGTTAATGGTGACCAGAGGCAAAGGATGGACAGGCCTGGAAATCAAAATCTTTGCTGTACGGAGTGGATATTTAGAATATTGCTACCGAATACTGTGTCTCCCACTGAGCCTCCAGGCCGTGGTCCCTAGGAGTGAGGGAGACGGTGCATTCCCTCCATCTCAGACTCTGATGAAGCAGCAAATTAGCGGCAGTTTGGGTGTTGGCTTTTTGATGAAGAGCGTGCATCTGGTAGGAACGAAGCCTCCAAGTTGGCCTTGTGAGGGGGTACCAATTTTTAGTTAATTATTCTGGACTTTTACATTTTTTTTGGTGCGTGGGCCCTAGCAATAAAGTTTCTGCCATTATCAGGTGCAGATAGGATGCCCCGGGATGTGAATGCCGGCTTCTTTGCAGGTATTTATTTGGCTGATGGAAAACATGAACTTTTACCCCACAATTGCGAGGTAGGGAGGAAATGATGTTTGTTCTGCTGGGTGTGTGCCCTGTGGCTCGTGGCTGCTAAAAACCAACAGTCCGGCTACGAGAGGATGGGCACGAGATGAGAAAATCAGGAATGGGATTCCAGGGCCGTTTTGGGGGGGGAAAAATCTAGAATTTTAAAACGCTTTGTGGGGTTCTCCCCGTCGTGCTGCTCTCGTTACTACTGTACCTCAAATCGGCAGAGAGAAAAGCTTCTGAAGGTAAGATTTGTAAATCAGATTGATGGGGGTAATTGGTAAACTGCTTCATCAAGCCTGGCTCGGAGGTGAATGAGGACCACGGGACAGAAAATGCAGGCTGTGTAAGTAACCCAACAAGTCAGTGGAGTTCTTTTTTCCTGAAAGAAACAAAGATAGCAGTAATTAATGACCCTGACTCCGTGCCAAAAAAGCTTTCTTCTGACAACTCCGACTTAATTAAAACTTAAGACATTTGAATGGCCTCAGAAAGCCCCCGATGGGGTGAACTCTTGCAAACTCGTGAGAAAATTTTGTAAATTAAAGGAAAAGATGTGTGTTACCGCTGGTGCCATGACTCTAATCCCTA
>JAOTQQ010000012.1:122621124-122658227 GCA_026546715.1 Gallinago undulata
CCAGGTCCCTCCTGCTCCTCACCCTTGGAGTCCCCGTGAAGGCCTTCTGGCCACAGAGGGGCACATCCTCACCAGGTCTGGTTTCTCCAGTAGGACAACAAAGTGTAGGATGGGGCGCTGCGTGTCTAATTCCCTTTACCAATAATCTCTCCTACAAACAGTTGTCAGTCTCCTGTTTTTAGGTGGTTGCGGGAAGGGGAGGAAGGGGGAAAGGGGAAGAGAAGAAAAAAAAGGTGAAGAAAAAAAAGGTTAACTCATTCAATAAGCCAAATGATATCAGTGAGGAAAAATTCTTGTAATAAGGATAGTGTTTTAATAACCTATGCCATATCTTTTATAAGTCCCTTGCTAACGCTCCTTAGTTTAGCAGTTTTTATTCATTAGAATGGAAAATAAAAAACTCTCTTTTTAACTGTTGGCTCTTATCTAGCCTTCTCAAGCTCCGTCCTGGCAAAGTGCCAAACAATTCCAAAAGCATTTGGGACTAAAGGTTACAAAGGCACCGTAGTGATTTTCACTGAGATAAGAGTGCATGTTATTAAAATTTTGTATATTGTTTAGTGGGTATAATTAATACTGGGCAGTAGTTACTCTCAGTAATGGCAAAATTCAAGACATACGGCTTTATTTATAATAATTGGCAATAGCATCTTGGGAGATCTTTGGGGGGAAAAAAAAAGACCAACACCGTATTCTTTGTTCTAACTGTATTAGATCCACGGACTTCACTCTCAGCTATGCTGAATGTGACTTTTATATGGTGGTTTGGTAAATATTTTTGTTTTTCGGTATCACAGGTTACCAGTTTACTCTCTATTTCTGTACGGTCGGCCAGACTGATGCTTCCTGGGTGATTTAAAAGCAGGAGTACTCCAAGGTTATGAAGCTGGTTAAGACACCAGATTAAGAGCAGACTTTTGTTTAGCTTCCAAAACCTGATAGTTCTCTCTTACGACTTGCTTTTGGAGGGTGTACAGTCGTGCAGTTCATACATGATGCAAAATATTTCTCCACTTCTTTGTTAGAAACGGCTCGCCATGACTTTCACCCCTTTGGGTAGAGACGAGAGAAATCACTGCTAGTTCTGTAAGATTGTTTCTATTTGAATTTCCAAAAAATATCTCCCCCCCACGACCTCATCATCCTTCAGGGGGCTCAGTAGCCCAGGTGGGGCATTTGCCCCTCACCTCTGCTGTTGTCAGGGCAGTGGAGGGCAGTGATTTGGGTGGCTGTGCCAGCAATTTCAGGGTAGATTTCTATCCTTTTCAATGGTGTTTCTGAACCCCAGGTATTTATTTCAGAGTTGCTTGTGGCCGGGCAAGGATGTGTGTGTGTGTGGGGAGGGGGATTTGCAGCACAGTTAGCAATTATTTTATTTATCAAAGAAATGTAAAAATTTGCAACTTTGTTTTCTTTCCATGATTAACGGATTCAGTTTTCGTTGGCCCTCAGCCCTGTCATGGATTAAATGGAGAAATTTTTGAACTACTAATTTTTGATCACTATGCAAAATATGCCTAGAACATAAGAATTTCAGTTGGCATTAACTATAAACAAATTTCCAGAGGTATTTAAATGTGTGACCATAAAATATTTCTGCTGGCATTTCCTTACTAGTTAGCAGCTGTTACAACAGTCTCCAAACATCTATTAAGTAAAAAGGGAGACATTTTGTAATATAAATTAATAGAAATGAGCAAGAAGATAATAGGCAAAAAAAGCTCTTGGATACAACTGCCTTTTGTTCTTAATTGGCAAAGTGTTTAAACAGACTGAATTTCAGTACGAATGTTGGACCTCAGCTGAGTTCCATAAGTTACACTGAGTGTAGCTTAACACGTTTAATTTCAGACATAACTAACACCAATCAGATAGGGGTTTTTGAAAACAATTTATTCCGTTTCGATGGAATTTCTATTTTGCTGGCTGTAATCTCAACTATGTCAATGGTAGCCAAAGCTGGATGGGATGTTTCGGTTAAGAATTATGTTGGGGTTTTTGTGTTTTGGTTTGTTTTTTTTTTTTTCCCATTGTTTCTTCTAGCATCTTCTTGCCAAATCTTCTGGAGCGCTTGTAATTTCCTCTGTACAGAGCCCAACAGGCTCATCAGCAGCAGAAGGTAAACATAATAGATGTGAGGAATTTCTGGAGATTTATGAGGTTTAGCTCTCTGAAACATACACTGTGTCTGGCAACCCGAGGATGGGGCCACATGTGGACTCCGCGAATTGAAAACGTTATAAATGGGGCATCGTTTAGCCCTGGTTAGGAATGAAATTTAGGAACAAAAGATGCGTTCTGCAATAGCACTTAAGTATCGTTTCTGCCCTGCAACACCGCGTTTCGGCTCAAAAGGATAATCGTCAGGGAGGTTAAGCTGTTGTTGAAATGTCTATGAAATTTGACAAACAGATTAATATCCCTATTATTTAATAAATTAAGCTTACTACCTACGGTCGCCCGTCTCTCCTCACGTTGAAACAATCAGATCAGGGATCATTATGCAGCAACCTAGGAATATGAAGCTGCTCTGAACTAAGGAGATTGGCATTATTGGGATTTGGTATCAAAAGCTTCAGGGCAAAAAAATGTAAAAGTAGAAGCCTCATAACCATACCATTACTCTAAACACTAATTTGTTAAATTCTGCCATCTGTTTATGAAAATGTAATTGAAAAATTGCACTCCTACATCAGTTTATTGAGCTGATAAAAGAAGATCCATTAGCAAAGACAGAAACATGCCATCCTAATGATCATGATAATATCACTGCATGTTAAAGTGCTCTTTTAACCTTTTTTCAGTGGGCTTTGCTGATATTAATTAATCAGCTTGAACGCTGTCAACATCTCAAGCACCAGAGTGCTGGCTCCAATTCTGTGCCGGGCATTTCTCCGCATCCTTTTCTTTTATGTGTTTAGCTAGAAGGGCCTGGAAGAGCATTAGCAGAAGAGTGGAGAGAGGCCTCTTCTTCCTGCCCATTGTTTACCCCCGGTATTGCCTGATGGAAGAGCTCATGGCCATAAGCTCAGGTTTTTCACGGCCCGTTTCATCGCCGTTCTCAAGGACTTGCATAAATGAAGGATGGGATCGTTTGGAGATAAATATTGCCGAGAATATCACTTTAACCCTCATCATCTTCCACGGAACGCTAGAACAGAGGGGAAAGGTAGCCTCTAGTGAGAAGGGTGGTTAAATAAAAGCTTCCCTGGCTCGGGAGAGGAATGGCGCTTGAAATGTTGCTCCTCGGTGCGTTTAAAATCTAAAAACTTTGCCCGGCTGCCTCCTGCTCTTTGTTTCTGGCCAGCAATAACGCTCTGGGATGCTTCCAGCTGCAGCAGTCCTGATTGCTAAAATGGCAATGATCAGCCATTTGCGTATCAGCTTTGGGCCAGGAACTGATTCTGACGGATGCTGTTTCCCAAAGTTTCCGTGTATCAATGTCCTGGCCTTTCTCCCCTCTCGCTGGCCCTGGGAGCAGGGGGAACCCGGGAGAAGGGACATTTTTACCTCCCAGCACTCACAGGCACCTTAGAAAAATGAATAGTCTATTTCTGAGCTTCATTTGGAAGACAATATGTTTCAAAGACCAGAGTATAAAATAGCTAGATACCATTGGAAAACAGCTTTTAATTATTAATGAAAGCAAGACGTTGGCTTGGAACGAGAAGCAACTGCATATTTACTGGAGATTTTACACCAAAGGTAAATAACGAAATCCCTTTGCTAAGCTAACCTACGTAGCAGCTTTGATTTCAAGGCATTTCTTAACGTGGAAAATACAAATAAACATTTTAACTCCCCTTGCAAAATAGGAAAATAGTCTGGAGTTTGTGCAGGTTTTGTGTGCGTTTGTCAGGAGCAGCTATTGTGGAAGTGGGATTACTGCCTGACAATTCCATCATGTCTGGGGAAGTAATGTTTGGGAGGTGAAGTAATACAATGATGCTAATCCAGCTTTTTATAATCAGCCTCCTATGTATATAATATTTATGTTATTGTCTGTGCGGGGTTTTCTTTCCCTAGAAGCATTCCTTATCTAGCAGAATTCTTGTTTGACAAATGAGATTGGATTACCAAGTCACAGCTGTATACACTGGTTGATGTATTGCTGTAGGATTGATAATTCAGAAAAGCAATGTAGTATTTGGGGGTTAATTTTCTCTTCTTAGATACAAGAATCTAATGCTGCTTGCTAGATATTTTCTTCATTTTTGTTATCTAAGTTTTACCAGGTTTAGACTAGTTATTGACTCAGTTAATGTAAAAAATGTTGATATGCTGTCAATATTAATGTAGATGTCAGTCCAACACTAGTCCCTAATGTATGTAAGAGCAAGTATTTTTTACCTTGATACAGAAAGGCAGTCATGTGTGAGATTTAATATACATCCTAATCTATCTTGTCATTGCACTAGCCATGGGTGATGTGCTAATGTATGGGCAACCATTTTCTTTTTCTCTTCACACAATGGAATAGATACACATGAATGACAGCCAAGTCTCCGCTCTGTAATTATTCGGAGGGCAGTTAGAACCTACAGAAGGAATACAGTACTTACAGACTTAAACTCTGTAGTCTTTTTTTTCCTTTTTTTTTTTTTCCCTTTTTTTTTAATCTTCCAGGGAACTATATCATCACTAATAATTGAGGGGAAAAAAAAAACAAAAACCACAACCACAACAAAACAAAACAAACCCACCCAAACCAAGAAATGACTAAATCTCAGTAAGCATCATAACACACACAGAGTTTGGAATTTCAGTTCTGAGTCCTCACATACCCAGCCAAATATTTTCATGTATCTGAATGCATCCTTTGTGCTGACATAATCATTTTGATTCACTTTCCTGGCAAAATATGTGGTTTATAATACATAAGATTTGTCATCAAGTATTTCTAAAAAGTGAATAATCAAAATGAGCTCTTTAATTAAATGTCTCTTTTATATTCATTTTCATTTTCCTTTTCCCTTTCTCCATTTCTTTTTCAAATTGTGAAAAATTATGGAAATATGGCGTTGTGAATATAAGTTGACACAATGTAAGATAAGCAAGCAAAAATTAATGTCCATAGCATGTCTCGTCTTTGTGCGTGTTGGCAAAACCAAAAACCTGAGTATTGCTTTTTATATAAAGGGCATTTTGATGAGATTGCAGTTTCCTAAAAAGCGAGTCCAAAATTACGCATTTCTTAACGCAGCTTGAGTCAACAAATCTTTGCCTTCTCCTATTAATTTATAATATCTCTTCCTTTTGTTCCTCTTTTCCAACTGCAAGGAACTGTCCTTAACGCTTTCAATCTGCCTTTGTGTGAGTGCAAACGGGAGCGAGCCGCGCTGTCCAGATCATAAAGATAAGCAACCGCCTGCAATTTCAGCATTATTTTTACTATATATTTAGGGAGGGAGGGGACGTTTTCTCCCCTGTGGTTGGATGCTGTTATTTGTAGACTAAGGCTATTGCTTTCCTGGCACCTTCCCGTGTTCCGCTCAGAATTAAAATCGCTCTGCACATCTTCCCTAACTCTAAATGGAGACGGGTAGGATTTCAGCAGTGGAAACCGAGTGCAAAATTCTGCTCACAGGGCTTTATATGGAAATATTCCATTTAGGAAAAAAAAAATAAAAAAAAAATCCCAAAACATTCTATTTTTAGAATATATGTTATAATTCCCATACTACTTAAGTTTCCTCTGAGTATTCTTCTTCCCTGAGAGTAGTAATATAAGGCTAAATTGCTACCTTATGTTTTCCTGGGGTAGGTTTGTGACCACTGACAGTTATAATTTACGATGATTATGGACATTAGCATACTTGACTGTTGCTATTATTTTTATTTCAAATACGAAGGCTTTCGGTGGAGTGAGGGTGTGAGGAAGGGCTGTTTTACCCTCGCGGGGTGAGAGGAGGTCCCCATCAGGCCATGGCAGCGGTGATGCACCGGCTCGTTGATAGGAAGTGTTCGTTTGCACCTCGGAGAGGACCTCGTGTAAAGGTGTAGATCGAGTCACGGTGGGTTCTCCTGTGTGTCTTCTGGATCCACATGGGCTGGGAATAGCTGCTGGAGTTGCCATAAGGAAAGAGGGGTAGATGCTTTATATGCAAATATTTTCTGCTCACTAAAGGGTTTGTCATGGCTTCTGTGTCACTGCTCATTCGGTGACAAGCTCCACGCACATTCAGTGTTTCTGGGCGCCTGGAGTAAAGTGTGGGGAGGCACAAGTGACGCTGAGGCGGTGGGACAGGCACTAGGTGTCTTCTCACAGACCTACGGCTTTGGCAAGGTCAACGTTTTCAGAATAGCCCTTCAAAACCCGTCCGTCTTCCACCTTTTATAACTCAAATGGCAAAATCTATTGCCAGTTAAAATTTATGTCAGGGTTTAAATCTGAATTTCTTACCTGTAAAGGCTACCATCTCCTCTTGTAGATCAGCGGCGCTGCCGGTTGTATGTCAGCATGGAGGTACTGGGGAGATCCTGAATTAAAAATATCTACGATAAATTGTTGGAAAGCCTAAGAATATTGATTTGAAATTGAGTGTAAGTGCTAAGTTTTTTGGGAGGAGTGGGAAATCGGGTCTGCGCTTGACTATAAGGTGTGTATCTGTGATTTAAATTTTTCTCTCCTGAGCATTCAGAAACACTCGTGTGGTGCACGAGACCATTCAAACCAGTTCATTTAGTATCTTTGCAACCTGTCATGTTAATATGTAAATACATGTGCATACGTGTTTAGACAAATCTAAAAACATGCATTATTTACATGCCGTAAGAGATTTTTTTCTGAGCCATTACAGTCTATTATGTAAATACGTATTTAAAGGGCATAATATTTTTTTTAATTTCATTGAATTTTTGACTTGATAGGTCATAATGGCTAGGATCCTTTACACAGTACCTCATAATTTATTTCAGTCTGTATTATAGATGTTGATATGATGTTAATATGAATTTGCATATAAAATATGCTTCAAGAAGTTACTGTACACATGAAGATTAATAATTCACTGATTTTAAATGGAAGAGAGAACATCAAAACTGATTAGTTCACATGAGGGTAAGATTCATCCTCTCTGCAGAAGGCTAGCACAAAACCTAGGCATCATTTAAGCCTCACTTAAGCCCTCAAAATGCAGCTTAAATGGATTTTAACTGGTGCACAGGCTTTGCTCTGCCAATCGGTGAAGTACTGAATTTAATCTACAAGAGAATAAAGTGTTTCTAAAGGCTCCCCGTTTCTAGAAGCGAATCAGTAGGTCTCCTAGGAGCTCGCAACTTCCAGCGGTCCCCTGAATTTTATCTCATTGTTTGCAAGCGGAGGGAAATCCAGTTTTAGAAGGAACACGTGAAGTGCCTCTGTCTGTGAGGAGTCCCATCTGGTTTGGGTCACGTCCGTACCAGCGGTGGAACGCAGTCAGAGGTGGCTGACCTAGTTCAGAGGACACGGACACATCCGCTAGAGACCGAGGACGAGCATTCGTCCCGAATTTATATTCCAGCTCACACAAATTTAGATTCCGGCTCATATTCCATAACTAAATCTGGAATTCGGTGGGTTCTGAGGTGCCCTCAAGACCGTTATTATTCGTGGAAACTGTGTGTTCTTCTGGTTACTGGGATGAGGTTTAATGTTTGGATTTGTTGATTTTCAGTCAACAGATATGACTAAACACAGGCAGAAAGGGGAAAAAAAAAAAAAAAAAGAAAAGGGCTCAGATTGTTCTTTACCAGCTAATACTTCTGGTTACGGGACGGTGCTGGCACTGGTGGATGGTTTTGTAACAGGAACCTGACAGCCGCCAGTAGCAGATGCTGAGGGACCGAGGAGAGGAAGAGGTCAAGCATGGAGTCATGCTTCCCTGGCACAGCATCCCAGCTCCTGGCCAGTTTTCCAGACATCTCGTTTCCAGCAGACCGGGCTTAAGCTGCGAGCGCGGGAGAACAAAGAGAATACCTACAGGGTTTAATAATGGAGAGCGTCTCAGGAGGGACAGGAGGGAAAGGGAAAGTGTGACTTGGGCTCCAAAACCTGCTGGGAGTGAGGATGTCAGAGGGAAATAGACATGTCTAGATAATTGTGCAACGGCAGAAAGGCAGCTAAGCTGGTTTCGTCTTGGGTGCTGGTTGTTTTAAAATACATTTATCTAATTCTTGGTTTCTGAGCAATAGGTTTTGAAGTAGAACAGCTGTTTGTAGGATATCTCCAGGCTCAGGATGCAAATGAAAAGCCGCGGGGCCTTCCTTGAGTCAGCCCCGTGGAACCGTACCGGTTTATAATACACAAAATGTGCAAAGCACGTTTACAGCCTTGGAGTAGGAGAAGATTGGAGAGGTACAGGGGGAGCGTAGGATCCTAGAAATTCTTCCAAAGTCTGCATAAATCCCAGGAAACTCCAGTGGGGCAGTGTCCCACCCAAAGATGCCTGGCAGACAAGGGTTTGCATCCTTATGGGAAACTCATGTTTTCCATTGGGGTCCACGAGAAGCAACTGTGAGATCAGGCTCTGATTAACCTGTCAGTGAATCAGTGCCCTAATTGCTGGTGGGCAGCGTGGCACGTCTTGAGTTGGTGGCCATTTAGCCCAGGTGCCAGGGGTGCCACAGAAAAGGCCCCGTGTCCCTGCGCCAACTCTTCCTGTAGGACAAATTGTTCTGGCAATGGAAGGGGATTTGATTTCAGTGAATCTCCTCCAAACATTCTAAAAACCAAAGCCTAAACCTGGGTAATGTGCTCACATGTCACATTAAAGCCAGCTGCCTTCTTCCGAGTTGTTTTGAGGGTATTTGTTTGGTTGGTTACTTGGGATTTTCTTGGGGTTTTTTTTGTTGTTAGAGCAACCTGTTGAGCCAGAAGTCAAGTCCTAATGGGCCTTGAGGTCCTGATGGGAACAGAAATACTTCTAGATAGCTTCAGCAAGAAGTGTAAAACGGTCTCCCGAACTATGTGGTGCAGTCTCTGCTTGACCCGAGGCCTGGGCTGTGCAGGAAGAAACCACACCAAAAAAGGTATTTCTTAAACTCTGTCAGATGCCAGATGACACAGGACTGAGGCAACCTGAACTCCCTTCATTTCCCCTATTGTCTTATCTTTCTATCTTACAGCCATGGATTGAAAGGACTCTCTTTTCTGGCTTTCTACATAAACAGAGAGATGTCAGTTTCTCTGTCTGTAAAGAAAGCTCTACAATATCACTGAATGTATTAATTATTAAAATTAGTTAGAAAAGTTAATAATATTGAGCAATTGTATACAAATAATTCAAAGAAGTCCTCTGGAACATATGGATAAGAGCTGCTTACAGTTGTAAAGCAAAAATATTAAAGAATATACATCATTTGGGGGCAGAAATTACATTATCTATGCTCTGTGTGATAATAATTTCTTCACATTCATATTCGGAATGTTTACTAGTATATTTTATAGGAAGAAGTCATAACAGTACTCATTTGAAAACCTCTTTTTTTAGTGATTATGGATCTCATCCCTTTTGACTTTTGAAGAAAAGACCAGATGTTGCAATTCCCTATGGTGGGCTAAATTTTGTGCTTGCTAAATTTTTATTTTTTTAATAGACCTCAAAGAAATGGTTCAGCTATGTGAGCCTAAAAACTTTTGGGGGATTTTTTTTTTTTTTTTTGCTGTTGTTTGCTTTTGCTTTTTACACATTCCTCCGAACCAATTCTTTTTCTAGTTTGATTAAAAGAACCGTTTGAGGCTGGAGTGAGACCTCACTGCTCAACTTCTACCCTGGAGGAAATTTTCTTAAAAAGCCTGGGAGAAGGGGGTCAGAGGGGAAGGAGGGAAGGGAAGGAAGGAAGGAAGGAGGAAGGGGAAGGAAAGAGGGAAGGAAGGAGGGAGGGAAGCCTCCACAGTGGCAATGCTGCCTGAACCTTAGCTCTAGCATCGTGAGCGGTGACGCTACAATACAACGCTAACAAGGACTCCTGAGATAAATACAACATCAATTAAAGGCTTGCAGGTGTGTCACCAGGGGTGGATAAAAAGAGAGAATGGGAAAGGATTTGTGCCAGCAGACCTTATGGTTTTGTAGTAATTAGTAATCTGTGCAGGTGTCTATTATGACTAACTGACAATAAATCTTGGTTTCTGTTTTGAATATTGCTTTTGTTTCCCAAGTTCCATGCCTGAAGGGGAGAAAGAAAATGACTAGAAGATTAATTACTGCAATGGTTACTCCCAACAAGATAAAATGGAAAGTAGTAATCCACTGAATGAGATTAAATGTTCTTCTTATTATTTTCATATTTTATTTTGATAACAGGAAACTGAAGGCAGTGTAGGTTGTTGTGGGGGTACGTATGTACTGATTTTTGCATAATGATGGAAAAACAAGCCGACTTTGTCAACAGCCTTTCTTTGAGTTATGTGCGTAAGGCAAAATTTTTTTCTACTTCAGCAAAACGATGGAAAGGTACCCAAACCTTCCACGTTTGTGCGGTAACCTCTAATTCTGAGCGCAGTGACGAACTGTAAGTAAATTTTACCATCGAGCTCTGTTTTCCTTAGCCTCTCCATCTGCTCGTTTTTGACACCCCTGTCATTAACTGTCATTTTCCTTTAAATATACAGTGAAGCTGAAAGGCCAGCTCTACATCACATCATTTCAGATTAGGGGCAGTTCCTTTGAGCCGAGCACTGTTTAGGTGTCAGAAAGAAGTCTCTGACCTCTCTCGTAGCACACTGCCGCGGGGCCTTAATTAGTACTGACTCCAGCCATTACTGCAAGGAGGACAAAGGCGACCACATCATTTTTCTACTTAGGAAGTTAGCGGCTGACCTAATAACTTGTCCAGGCTCGCAGGACACTGTAATGGCCACACAATGGCAGCGGGGATTATTTGTCGGGTCCTTTCCTCCCCGAAATGTAGGATAGTCGGGGAAGTTAACTATGGGATCCCTCCGTCTTGCGGGAGCTGTTTTAGGGTCTCACTCTTGGGGATTCGTTGTGGAAAAAAATAACAGAGAGAGGAGGAGTCAGATACTCAGAAAAATAAAGAGGGTGATGACGAAGTGGTTTTGGTCCTTGCTGGAAGTATCTGATTATTTAAAACATTGCTCTCCTTGTAAGATCTGCTCTGGTGCTGTTGAGTTTAGTGGAATTCTATCACTTATTCATGAAGAGCAAATTCGAGTCCGCAATCAAATGAGTTCCTTTTTTCTCTTTCCTCCTTCCTTCATCCCACCCTTCTTCATCTCATCCCCTGATCTCCTCGCAGAAATTCACCCTCACGTAAGAAATGTTTTACAGTGCTTTTGGCACAGCATTTTTGGTCTATTTCTCTAGAAATTGGACTTATTGCATCAGATAGCAGCGTTATACAGTTCCACAGAATCTCCTTAATTTTCCTATTTGTTTGGTAACGTTCCACTGAGAAAACTTCATGCCAGGATATAATAAATTCTTAATCTAGAACTCTCTCTTTTATTTTTTTTTTCTTTTTTAAAAATCACATAAAGCGATTGAAATTGCTTTATTCTATAGAAGTTGCTCGGTCTCACACCACGTTCCTTTATTATCAGGCCGTGTCACATGCTGCAGCACAGAAGCCCACTTTATGCTACTGCAGCAGAAATTTCTTCCACTGTAAATACATTTCAGGGAGTTGGCAAGATGATCTGAAACTTGCAGCAGGCTGAGGCTCTGCTGATGGTCGGTTTGTCAAGGTGTAGATATAATGTATACTTAGTACTTTTGAAAGCTGTTTAACTGTAATCGATCTGTCTGCTAGCTTAAGGCTTGATTTTTGTCCTCCTTCTGTAGGCAAGAAGGAATTCTTCCTGCCTGCCTTGCACCTACCCGACAACAAAACAAAAAATATGAAAAAAAAAAAAAGAGGAAATAATAAAATTTGCTTCTAATTCTGATACGCTTTTCTAGTCATCTTGGTCTTTGTAATTTCAATTCTAGTTAGGATTATTTTTACCGTCGTGACTTTGAGCTGTATTGGAGTCTCAGAAACACCATAAAGTTACTACATCTCTAAGGAAATCTCTTCTGAAGTGATCACACAAAGGTAATTACAGCATTATCAAAGCTGCAAAATGTTCCATAGCGTTTCTTGTGCTCAAACAGCATCTAAAGCCATAGAATACATTTAAATTCTACAGCAGGGCCTAAACTGAGCACAATTTGCAAGAGAGCAGAGGAGTTTCTCTGTGGAGCTATAGCCTGAGATATGGCTGTTGGGGCCAGGCCCTTCAGTCTATGACAGTGTGATCAAGCATTATTTCATTTAGTCTAGGAGCTGAAATAACAGCCAGTAAAGTGCTTCAGAGTAGTCCTTTGACTACATATCATATATTGCAATTTCCTTATTCTCTTTTAGATTACCCACATACATTGATTTTTTTCTGAGCAGCAGGGAGGTGAACTTTACCTTCCTGGGCATAAATAATTCCAGATTCAGAAATATTAATTTCAGCAGAACGATGCAGCACAGAAGAGGTCTGTGTGAAGGAAGGGACGCCTGACTTTCTGTGGATCTGTACAGCCTCAGAAGTTTATTCTCCAAAACCAAGAACAGCGTTTGCTGGGAGGTATTTTAGCAATTCAGATGATGCTTTTTGCCCCCCCCCATTTGCTGAAGAACAGCGTCTGGCCCGTGTTCTATTCATAAGAAAGACCAAAATTTTAAAGGGCCATTGTTTAGCGACTTCTGCTTCTTTAAGGGTTGGAGCCTTCATTAGGGAAGCCACATGGAATGGGGAGTCGCTACCCATCATTTTCCCATTGTGGAGAAGCACTCGAGGGCAGATGGAGAGGAACCTCAACCCAAGGCCAAGTAATCCTGGGTGCTTCAGGTGCCCCCCCACCAGCAGCAGAGCCTGTCCTGGGGGCATTGCAGACAGCTGGGCTGGGTTGTCATGGTTGAACTGCAAAGGGGGGGGGGGTGTCTCATCTTCCCCCCTGTCGTTTATTTAATCAAGATTAAACACATTTTCAGATTATTGGCCACTTCACTGCCTCTCCCCACTGGTACGGAGGCCAAAGAGTTGCTCTAGCAGAGGGATACGAAAGTGCCAGGCTGCGAGTACAGAGTCAGAAAACAGGGAATGTGGAGAAATAATTTGTGTGAGACACTCTCTCTCAGCGGAGATTTCCTTTCTTTCGTGCCCTGTGTGGAAGGCTGGAATTTCTTCTAAACTGGTTGACTTGCCTAAATTCAGGATTCAGATTTGGGCGTTTGGAAGGTCTCTAGCAAGTGCTAGGGGAAAAGGACTTAAATAGTTGGATCGTATTTATGTAAATGTGTTTGGGTTTATGTGGCCATTAGTCGTGCGTACTCACTACGGACTGCACACAGGCAGAAGAACAGATACGGCCATTAATTAATGAATTCATACCTGGGTTTGTGTGTCTGTGACTCAGCTTGGGATGGCTCCCTTCACCCTTTTTTTTATGTTGCTGGTAACTAATAGACATTTTCTATCTTTCCAGAAAAATTTTTTTAGAACTGTTGTTTGAGGGGAAAAAAAAATCTGGAAGGGAAGGAAAATCAGAGACAGGGACTACTTGTAAAGAACATTAAGGCTTTGACATAAACTAAGCAAAGCCCAAGAAATCAAAGTTGAGGCTGACATGATATTTTTCACTTGCGCCTCTGTGTCTGCCTTTTTTTTTTTTTCCCTTTTTTTCCCTTTTTTCTTTGTGATAAGGAGAGTGTCAAACTTAACTTAGAATATGCTGGCTTTTGTTGGTTTGAGTCATAACCTCACTGTTGCTAAGAGCTATTTCTTTGGCCTGTGAATTTTTTTTTGTCATGATGGTGTAGGTAGAAGAGTCAGATAGTTTTAAAGCATATTCAACCATCCTTTTTACTTACTTTTAATCAACTTGTTCTTCTGAACAGGGTATGGAATTGATAGCTGTTATTGATTGCTTGTAGCATTACCTAATCTTCACTAAATGTAGGAAGCTTTTCAGATTTAGAAAGGTGGCAGAAAATGTCTAGTAATGACGCTGCTGGGAATTGAAGCTCAATACTGTGGTCAGTATAAAAGTGATATAGCTCTAAGAGGTATTTTATTATAAGCCCATTGTTTTTTACTAAATGCTCAAGCTGGTGTAATTTACAGAGATTTTGAAGTTGCTTATGTATTTGTCAGCTTTTTCAGTATTTCATTTGTTCCAATTTACACCAAGAAAAAAAACCACAACCCTTTTATTAATGATAGTGTGCTGGAACTTTGAAAAACTACAGAATGCAAAGAATACAGTACTGTACTAATGTAGGAAAGAGGTGGCATTTATGCTTTCAATACAAAAGGAGAAATGTAAGAAATCATTACTAAAACAGATATAAACGTGACCTTCACTGTGGTTCAGTAATTATCCTGGTCGGCAGTATGGTGTTTGTATCATGATTTTCCTTATTTCCTCTTTGTTTTCATTTTTATCTGGGTACTTCACTGGTGAGTAATAGCTAAAGGGAACCCATTATGCAAGGCGAGCATTCAGTTTGCAAGTGAATTTGCTTGTAGCTATTGCCACATTTGAACCTCACTAATGTATGTAAATTAAAAACTCTGGTATTCGGATCGCTCCTGTTTGAAATAAAAACAGAATCTGATCATTACAATCTGCAAGCCAGGTATTATCACTGGACTAGTGAGCCGCTGATGATAAATTGTACTGAATAGCTTGTGGATGGAATATTTTATCTCAGTTCTCTATCACACAGCACTGCATAAAATAAGAATGATTCATCAAGCATGAGAGCTGGTGGTTTATGAAATTCATTGCTCACGGCAAGTGTATTTTTTAAAATTCAAAAGACAAAGCAACTCACAAGGGTTATTTAGTAATCAGTGTGAATTACTTCTAGGTATAAGCCTTAGTGGAAAAAATTAAAAATACATTTGCTGTACAGGAAGCATTATTGCTGTAGGTGCTATAATTTAACTGCTTCTCATCTATAGCTTTTTTTTGTGCGTGTGTGACCATTTTGGATTCCAGTCCTCCTCCCCTTTATTTTTAAAAGTGAAACTGCATAATCAGTTGTAACAGGATTATTACATCGAACAAGTCTATTCTACGCTCTCAGCAGAAACATCTTCAGGGGCTTGTACACCTTAGGCTGCGGTGGATATTTTGTTTATTCAAAAAGACATGTAAAAGAAGAAGAGCAATATTAAGTCATCTTTTTTCCTTCAGATTTACAGTAAGAATGTTTCATTTCTTCTTGTGTATTGATGTCCCAAGGCAACGTTCCAAATGAAAAGATAATAACTTATGAAGAAGTGTCAAAAACTAATTAAGTTTTGTAACTTGTTTTTCCTTCACATAAAGTATATTTTTCATCACACTGTCCAGTCACATGCTGGGATTCTTGCTAACATCATCACATGCCAGTCACACCAAGTCTCAGTGGTTCTTCTCCTCCTGTCATTATTTTCAGCATCAATTAATTTTCCCCTGACCTCGCCTTTAGAAAATGTAGCAGGGAATTATCAGTGCATGCTTTGCACAGTCTATTTGGAAGACATTAGGCCACTGTGTGTATTCGAAAATGGAGTAGGCCAAACATTATAT
Source organism: Gallinago undulata (assembly GCA_026546715.1). Taxonomy (NCBI): domain Eukaryota; kingdom Metazoa; phylum Chordata; class Aves; order Charadriiformes; family Scolopacidae; genus Gallinago; species Gallinago undulata. The sequence continues at coordinate 122,636,682 of JAOTQQ010000012.1, forward strand.
TTTCTCACCTGCAGGGTTGCCTAGTAACCTGAATTAAGGATTTTCACCAAGCCTTCAAGACAAATAAAAAAACTGTAAAGCAGGTTGACCCAGGTGGGAGAGTCAGACCCACGGATGTAGATTAGCATTTTGAGTGGGGAAATATAAAACACGGCTCCTCATTAACATTTATTGTGGAAATAGTTTTTGTAATTAAAGCAGCCTATTTTCTCAGCGAGCAAAAAGAATGTGATGCATCGTATTTCACCGTTGCTGAACTCGTGTTACGAAATGAATTTTACTTTGTTGTACTTTTGGACATGTTATTTGCTTGTGGACTGTCAAAATCGACTCCTCGTTGGAGGGACCCAGGAAACAGCTTTAAAAGATGTAAATGTGTCTTTGGAGGCGTTCTGGCTAAAAGCATGCGCGCTCTGCCTACGTTGGGCAGCGATTCACGTAGATACGTTCAGCTTTCATTTAATCACTTCAAGGAACTAAATTCCTTGTTTAATGTATTGCCATTGAAAAGAAAGATTAGTGTACTTTAGAGGTGGGGGTCATTCTTTGTAACGCTATTACAGCTTTGTCCTTGACATGCAAGATTCCTCCAGAAAAGGAAGAGGGGAGGGAGGGGGGGGAAGCTGGAAATTCTGCCTCAAAGGTACAAAGCAAAGAAGTAGCACAATTAGGATGTCGGCACATAGTGACAGTCCTCTGCAAATGATGGTGTCAGGCCACTGAGGGGCCGAGGGTGGCAGGAGTGACATTCACCCTAGCAAGATGGAAATAAATGCCCTGTTTGATAAAAGAAAACAGACAATTTATGTATACCCTGAAGAGTTAACAGCTAGTGAGCCATTCCTATGGGTCAAGTGCTGCATTTGCATTTTGATGGGATGTTATCAAGTAATTAATGCACCAGTCAGGATTTATTACCTCAGGAGTGAACTGAAAGGTTCATTACAAAATCGGTTTCACTTGAAGATAGGCATTTCCTCAGAGTTAGCTTTTGACATGTTGTTCCTAGCTCTCTCTGCCTGTGGCAGCAATGGTAGAAGGCCAGTGAGGTGAAATTCATTGCTTAATAAGGGCATTCACTTTGGGTATTCTTGTGATAATAAATGTATACATCAAGGCCGCACTGCCTTGTCAGTTTAATTGCTTCTTGTGCTCCTTAACAAGCCAATCTTAATCAGTCTGGACCATGTTATGAATAATTTAGGGATCAGCAGACTTCACGCTTAATAAGATGTACTAGATTATAAAACTTAAGTGCACTGTTTATAGAAAGCACGCAAAACACTTTAAGTTTTTATTAGCAGCGAGGAAAAAAAAAAAAAAAAAAAACAAAATAAGACAAAAAAACCCACCAAACCAAAAAACCCCAGAAGACAAACCCCAACCCCAGAGCGAGGAGCGAGTTGTTTTAAGGTCTGCAGTTTGTGAGCAACAGCTGTGTCCCTCAGCGCCCTGACCCCCCTGCGCTCCCGCTGAAGGCCCGCGGCCCGGCCCCGCCAGCCCCCTCGGCCTCCCTCAGACATAATGGGAAATCTGAGTAGGCCGCGAGATTAAAGCCCGGGATCGATGGCCAACCAGCAATTGTCATTTTTAGAAAACATTCTTTTTATCTTTTTAAATGCAAAGCAGATCTTATTTTAAAACATTTTCTTGGGGGGGGACGGGACAAAATTACCTTTTTTGTCGGTGGTGGCTGATGGCCTGCGTGGGGTTTAATGCAATTATTTAGGTTTGAGATTGGGCTGCCAAACTCGTATCAGCAGTAGGATTTTTAAATATTTTTCCTTTGTTTAATAATACAGGTGAAATGTAGGATAGACTCTAAATCATTCTTACATAAAATGCGAATTATTAAAGTAAAGTACCTTTTATTTGTTAAGGTAATACAGAAATACATTAAAAAATAACAGAAATAGTCTCCGATCTCTCTGAGCCTATTATGATTTCTCCATTTAATAAGTATTGTTTGATTGAAAAGGAACATTTAACCTTTTTGTCTTAAAAGAATTCTTTGTCCTCCATTTTACCTCAACATTTGCAGGCTATAAGTCGTCCACAGAGTAATGCATCATTCAGTTTATGACATCTAATAAAGGCCTACTGCAAGCATTAGAACCAGGTGCTTCAACAATTTTCCTTTCTGCTTGTAGCTGCTTCTGCTTCTTCTCCTGTAGCCTAAATAGGGGGGGGAGAGACCAACAAAACCAAACCCAACAAAAACCCGCAACGTTTTTCGCTGTGTCCTTTTTTGATTCCTTTCTGCTTAAGCCTTGACACACGCTGACAGCACTGGGGTATCATTTGATGGCCGTGTAAACAATAGCTGGGTGTATTTCTGAACACACGGCGTATTTATTAGTATAAATAGAGGTGTAATTAAAGGCTATGCTTTCAGGCATTAGGTAACGTATTAAAATAATGTTATTGTTCACGTACATTTGTGAATCAGGAGGAGAGGTACCAGTAAATGAAAAACAACTTCAAACCTATTTCCCAACCTATAGCTGGACTATCATAGTCCTTTGTTCTTGTGCAGGTTAATAGAGATTGAGGAGATGGGCAGAGGAAAAGCAGTGCAATTTTCTGCTATTTAAGCTTGGCGAAATGGCACTCTTCAGGAAGCAGCAAAAAGTATGAAAGCGTAATAGGCATTTTAAAAGTAGAAGTCCATATAGCTGCTTGAGGGATCCTCAGATTTAGGCATGCATAGAATCAGGAATGAGATAATCAGCATTGTGAAATTGAAACCTGTCTGCTGCCTGCTGCTGTTCTTCCCTCTTTCAGTGGAGTGATTTGTAACACTCATCTTCTTCAGGCAAGGCAGCCTTCAAGATTATCCAGAACTGTCAATAGTAATTGCCAAAGTATTTTATTACCTACAGAAAATCAAAGGAATTTTATAACCAACAGTTATCAAGTTTCAATACACGGTATAAAGAGAGCAATTTTAGTTGGAATACAATCGTGTTTGGCTTGCTTTAATGTTCTTGAGACAATTCCTGTGCAACCAACTACAACATTCACTGTATTTAAGCTGGAGGCAAGAATACGCATATGTACTTGTAGTTTAAAAAAATTACATAATGCTTACAAGCTTCTGCAAGCAAGTGTTTTTTAATTGCCATACAAACCCTGCCTTAGCTAATTACTTCTAAAAAGAATAAGGTTTCTATAAAACCGGAGCTGACATTGTGAAATTCTGGCAGTGGATGTAAGTTTAGCTGGGGCATTCTCTGTCATGAGGTAAATAAAGTGCCTGGAAATTAGCAAAATATAACACTGATGATAAAGCCCAAAAACCTTAATGTTGCGGCTCTTATGATGTTCTGAGGCTATTATTGTGGCTGTGATTGTCAGCCCCTCATGGAAGGCGGTTCTGTTGTGCTGCAGGGCCACCCGCGACACGCAGCTTTTCTGGTGCCCAGCTTCTTACCCGGGCTGTGCCTGAGCGAGGGTCCCGGCTTCTGTCCCACCGGGTTCTCCCGAGCCACGCACCTCACCTGCCTTCCCTCACACCAGGGAAAAGGGAGCTGGGACCGTCCAAAAAAATTCAGTTTCTATTTTTGACGCTGTATTTCCCCTCTAATTTCATAAGGTCAAGACTGCAATGACATGATTCTCTCTATGGGTTCCTTTAAAAAAAAAACCACACAAATTTACTTGTGAAAAATCAGTTGGTATGGGGAAATGCCTCTTTTTAAGTTCGAAACCAGATGGGCACGTTTGTATTTTGAGACAAGTGCATAGGATTATTCCTGGCACCAAAAAATCAGGTATCGTTTCTACTGAAAGCCTGTGCTGAAAGAGAAATAAGCCATGAAAAAATTTTATCCTCCCACAGCCATGAAGCCATGATTATAGCATAAAAGAGAGCTCTCCTTTCAACTGTGAACCTCCTTGTTCTTTCTACATAAGCTTTTGTTTTTGTTTTTTTTTTTAAAAAAGGGCCTGTTAATTAAATTATTAATTGTTGTTGAAAGGGTAAAGTACTTTACCAAGAACCTTCTTTCATAATACTGCAATATATGAAAAATTTAGCAAAATGGTAATTAGGGGAGAGGTTATTTATATACTATTAAAATGCTGATGTTGTAATTATCAGAGAGTTATTCAATTACACCGGGTAATAGACATTTTTTAATATAAGGAAGATGAGTAGCCTGCTGGAAATTTGCTAATATGACGAACCTACACTGAGTCTTGTATTTTTTTTCACACTTATCATTTATACTAGTTTGTATTGTACGGTGTGTGAAACACGCATCGATACGTTATTCCATCTAGTGCTTCTGTATGGATTGCAGAAGTGTATTTTACATATACATCAGCCAGAATTCTGCAGATCTGCAAGCCCTTCTGAAGAAACTGAACTAAGTTGTCCCTTTTTGTGAGAACTTAGCTACCTCACATGCACAACCTGACGGGAGGAACAGTCAGGGCTAACTGTATAGTTAATAAAATAATAATTATGTTTCTCGTTAACTTTGAGCCATGGGTTTGAACTGAATAATGACAGGACAAGTTGATGTTTGCACTTTTCTGGGGCCAGACCTTGGCATTTAAACTGGATGGCTGTGCATGCTGTTCCCTCTGGTCCCTGGTTGTCTCAGTAGACCGTTGTCCCATTGATAAAGCCAGAATTGGCAAAAAGCCATCCCTAATTGTCTTAGTTTGGGTGTTTTGTCACTCTAATAATACGCATTCAAAGTATTGTTCTTTTTGTTAGATTAATTCTATTTTAGACTTGCCACTTGGTTTGTATGTTTATTGTAAGCATTTTAGAAGTCTCATTAATTTTTTTTTTTTATTAAAAGGAAGGAATATAAACAGTTCAGAGGAAGCACATACCATATTATTCCAGATACTGCATAGCTCAAGAAGTGAATAGTGATTGTTTTTCTAATCAGATGTATGATCATGATGCGGTGGTGGTATGGCCATGTGGCTGTAGTACCATTTTCTCAGAAGAATAAGATGTCTCCAATCCTAAACTGGCTGTAGTATTGGCATTCAGAGGTTCAGAGCATCAGAACAAAAAAACCTGTTTGTGCGTAGCTCTACTACAACTCATATTCATCTGCAATGTCTGACAGTAAAATCAAGTCAATCTTTTTTTAAACGGTCTTTTTTCCTTCAAAAAAAAAATCCAGGAAGCAAGTTGTTGGAAGTTTTAAAACAGGAGGGAAGTGCAGAACCAGGGTATTTGTTGATCACAGCTCAGATATATCTTTGTTTTGGACCCTGAATATACTCCCGTTAAATTCAGTTTAGTGCTAGCACAACTCTGGTAACAACTCTGGCCCTAGCCACTTTGAATGAGAAAGCCATAATTGCCTCTCATTACTGCAGAGAAGAAAAAAAAAAAACACAACGCATTTCTTTCTTAAATCTGTGTTTGTTTAAACACTGTCCTGTTGCATTTAAGAGCGGGTTAGGGTGGGGGAAGAGTTCAGAGGGAGATGGCAGAGCTGTGTGTGTGCAGAGCTGGACCTGATTCCTGCCTCCCGTCGTGTGAGCAGTGGTAAGTGAACTGTTTCTGTGTTGTTCACTCACTCTGTCAGATCGAAACTCAGCTCAATAGCATTAAACTAGCTCCCATTTGAAAGATTTGTCTTACAAAACCCTGAAAACTGCTCGGAACATGCATACATTGATTTTGTTGCCGGGATCTCCTGAGCTTTGATGAAAAGGAGACTCCACATGCAGGTGAAAGAGGGGGTTTACCTCTTCAGTATTAAAAAGAGGAGATTAAGGATTTTTGTTGGGCTCAGGCTGAACTAATCAGTGGTGTGCAAGGGTGGGAGGGCTGGCCTGGCAGCTGTGGTACAGTGATGGCATTTTCTTTAGTTCAACAACAAGTTCAGATTTCTCCAGTAGCTGCTTCTGAGTTGCTGGCTGCCGTGATTCCCGTTCGCACAGGTTATTGGATGCGGGAGGAAAAGGTTTTATTTTAGCCACAAGAGAGGGAGGTGGCTATTTGTCTGCTTAAATTTTGTCCCGGAGAAGATGCGACTGTTGTGTGGGCTCACAGAAGAACATCTGTATGATACCGCTCCGAACGCTGCGCGGTGTACTATTCACAGGAGAGATAAGGCATTTTTTGCAATCAGAAGTTTAGTTCCATTCCATTTAGTTCTATTAAAGCATAAAAAAATGGGAGATGAGTGATATTCACAAACTTTCATGTTTCTCTCTAAAGAAGGAAAAAAAAAATGTTCATTTAGGCTCGTCAGCTGGAAAAGCTCTATTTTTTGTCCTTGCTGCAGACACCTTCTGCTCTGCACTTGCTGTTCTCCCACTACATCCAACTTTTTTGAGGGCAGGAGTAGGGCATCCTGCGTTTGCTCGCCTCATCACCGAGGAGGGAATGTCACAACAATGCAATGCACAACATCCGAGGAGAAAAACTAGTTTTTCACCTCCCGCTGTCCAGTCTGGCTTTCTCTGATGTTCACCCGGGAAAATCCAGGCGGCACACACGGGGCTTGAGGCTGTGGTGGGGGCAAGGCTCCGGGAGACGCACAGGGAGAAGGCAGTATTTTTTTTTAAATGAACTAGCAACCCCGTGAGATATCATAGCACGTCACAAATATCTCTAGACTCAAGCCTTATCAGCCCCGCTTTTTGATCTGCAGTAAGAAATACAATAACAAAGCTGCAATGAATGCTACAGAGACAGATAAAGCTAGATAAGAGATTTTCAGAAATTAGATAACATTTATTTTCCGTCATTTGTAAGAATTGCTCGGTTTGCCTCTTAGGCACACGGTGGTTGCGTTCTGGCCCAGCGTGGTGCTCCTTCAGCAGCCCTGCTCCCCTGCCATTGCTAAACCCAGGTCGTGCCCCAGAAACACCTGGAAATCCAAAAAAACCAAAAGAGAGAGAGGGAGAGTAGCTTCTTAACCGCATCGCGTGGTGTTTAAACTCACCGTGGCTGATCTGGAAAACTAATCGATGGTGATGACTTAGCCTTACTTCAGTCTGAACATAGAGCAGAGAGGACAAGAAAAACAAGCTCTGGAATGACTCACGGGACTGGAGGATTATTTGTCTAACTTAATGCAATTGTGAATAATCTTCAAATCCTGCTGTAAAAATAATGTGTAAATACTGCTTAGTAAATTTGAGTTAAAACTCAAATGTATTTAGTGACCACATATATTCTTACAAGTATTTAGTGCTTTCATTGCCAGAGAAATATTTATTTTAGTACATTTCCAGTTTGCTTGACTTAGAGACTCTGAGTGGTACACCTATAGCTACTTCTGAGTTGAGGAAGTCAAAAGCAGTAATGATGAATTTAGGCCAGCTGCAATTTAAAAGAAGGTTTCTGGCATTTTAGAATTACATTATTCTGTCGGAATCCATTTCAGATTGTAATTCCGTTATACCAGGAGATGCTAGTTACAAGGATAGAAGCCCAACCAGCAACTTTTTTTTTTTTCTTTTTCCCTCAGCCAATCCATAGAGATGCCTCTTCACCTCTTTGATGTGATAAGGAAGTGTTAAATCAAAGTGAATCCTTATTCTGCATCTTGGGACAGAAACTGCATAAGCCAATTGTTAGTATTCCTGAGTGTTTTAGACAGCGAGCTGTGCGTCCCTCTCTGCACATCAGAGGAGATCCTATCAGTCACCCTGTACCACCTGCTATCACTTAATTAGTATAATCATCTAATTTCCAGTTGGAAATAATGGCATCATGCACTTTTTAGTAATTGTAACCGTCATAATATATTCCAAATTATGTTACGCTAACATTATGTGATTTAGACATTTTAGGAGGGGGTCTTTGCCTTGCATTTGCGCACCCGTCTTGCTGGTCGTGACTCCCACCCAGCAGCAAAAGGCCATAACCAGTTTTCTGCATTATTACGATCCTAAAGATATCCCTGATTCATATCATAACTCTGCCAACGAGCCTTTGGGAAGTGCTATTTAACCTTTAGTGGACAGAGGAAAGAATAAATAACGGAGGCAGCAGCTCATCATAATACAAAAAGCACCCAGGTTTCAAATAATTTAATCTGGTTTGGTCACAAAAATCTTTTTTTTTTTTTTTTTTTGCTTTTAAATGAAATGTTGGGGATCCCACGTGCTAGTTGGATTTTACATACATTCTGTTTGGGATTCCCAGTTGATCAGAACAGGTCTTCGTGTTGAAACGTTACTATTACAGCAGGTTCCTCCTCCTGGAGATTACATCACAGCAAACCAATAGGCAATAAACGGGTCGGTTTGGGGCAGCTTCATTTCACTGGGCGGTCCTGGGCTTCAAAAATAGAGAGAAAAGAGCAAGAAATAGGCAATGAGGGGAAGGGAGAGGGGCAAACCTGAGCCACCCTCGGTGTTAGTCCTCCCCCCTTCCCAGTGATACCATCTGGCCACACGAAGCTCTGCCACATATAGATATATATATGTATGTATTTATCTCAGGCGAGGTTATTACCACTCTGCTCTGTAAACATGCTCTGCCTTCTGGACATCTTCTCTTTTTATTTCATTTTTTTGTTATATCTTACATGTTAATCTGGGCCGGCGAGGGTCAGGAGGCATTCATAGCGTTGGGCCAAATTCATCCCAGGTGCAGTTCCAGGTCCATTGACTTCAATGAAATTACACCTGGGATGAATTTGGTCTATTATTAACTATAGAGCTTACATGTCCAGCTTCCTTAGTATACTAAAATACCCAGAATACATATAAATAATGAAGTATGTAATTACAGTCCTGGTTTTAATTTGTGTTCCTAAATGTGCTGATGCTTTTGCACATGTTTATGGTTATAGCTATGCTATTGTAGTATATTTTTGTTTGGTACAAATATATTTGAGTTTTTCTCTGAAATGGGGATACACACTTAATGTTTACTTTCAAACGTCTCAGTAAGTCTTTCAAACTCCATGTGATGGCTGGTTCCATAATTACAATATTAAATTATATTGGCCTTAAATATCATATGGGGGGGTGATACATATAGAGAGAGAGGAATATATGCAGGCAATTGCGATACTGCCACTTAAAACCATCCTGCAAACAGGGAGCTGAGGTTCTGATTGATTATATGTTAATCAATGCACACAAATAGGTGAGCTGATAGGAGCCAGTCGAAGCATTTCCTATCAGTGCTAACGATTCCATCCATTTGTACGTCCCCTGTTCCAAACACTACGGATCAGGGCAGTTGACGAGAATTTGCTCCCCACCCAAACGAAGAACAGGGCAGAAAAACAGGGCAAAAAGCAGGAGTGTGACTCCCCCGTGCCTTCCCTCTTCCGATTCCCTTCGCTTCCCGTTTGTCCCTTCCCGCATCTCGCAGCATCACACGCTGTGAGAAGCTCGTAAGTGAGTTAAAGTCAGATGACGCTAACGAATCCCAGCGCAAATGACCGAATCGATGGGAAACCAGCCACTGCTGTTTAAGTGTATCGATAAATGTACCTTTATTTTCTCTTGAATGGATAAGTGTCGCAGTTAAGAGTCCTATGGATCTCTTAATTGAAAGTTAATTTTAAATCAATAGAGAGAGTCATTTAAATATTGATCGGTCCTTTCTACACGAATTGTTAGCTGATTTTTTTTTTTTTTTGAAACAACTTTGTTTAAATGCAATCAATAGCCCACAATCAGTGCGTTCTATAAAAAATTGACAGATGTTCCCAAAATGCCTGCTAGGCATAATCTTATCTGTTTACATCTGGAGCATAGACATTTCAGTCCTTTTCAAATGTACCTACGTAGCTATGGCAGGGACGGGCTTTCCTTAAATACCAAACTGCGCTGGTAAAACACATTCTTCCTCTTGTTTTTCATTAAGGTGGTTCAAAATTAAAAGGGAAGATTTCTTGGATTTCCTCCGATTGTATAAGTAATATTCCCCTTGTTTTATTAACGCAGGCAGACTGCAAAAGAAGAATGCCCTTGTTTTGCTTACAGGGGGAAAAAAAATATTGAGATATAAGCGCTTATTTGAAGCACATGTAGTCTGGAATTTGTGTGTCATAATCCATCAGATGTGTTACTATATGCAGAATGATACTTAGCTTTTAATTATATAGACTTTTCCGCGCACAGTGTGTGTGCACGTTGAATAGTTATAATTTTTAGCTTTATTTCTCGGGTATTGCCTCTCTCTCTCCCCCCCCCAGCAGCACGCAGCCAGGCTTCCCTTCCTTTCAATTTGACAAAGCGCGCGGTTAAGTTAAAAGGATCCAAATTTCATTTCATGAGGTTTGTTGAGATTAACCTAATAGAATAAAGGTAGCCTCTCTCGGCGGTGGAGGCAGCCTGACCCCCCGGAGACCCCTTCCCCCAGCACACCTGCTGGCCAGGCTGGACCGCACGAGCAACGCCAAGGGTGCTCTCCTCTCCTCGCCTCAATTCCAGGCTTACGCTTGGATGGGCAGAGCCCTGAAGCCCTGAAAGTTGCCCTTCGCTGCCGTTTCCCTCATTTTTCAATAGTTCCAAACGTTGGAAATACTCAAACCCCAAACCTTTTAAAGGAGGATTTGCCCTCCTGAGGAACCAAGCCGTTTCTGAAGGGTGAGAGGACGAAGCTGGTTATAGCAAATTGCAAAATTATGTATTTGCAACTTTGTCAGAAGTAATGTTTTTATTTCCAACGGCGTGACTTAAGTATAAAATAGGAATGACATAATTTTGACTGACGTTTGACTGCAAAGCATTACCATAATTATATTTCCTTTTTAAGTGGCAAACTAAAAATCAAGTGGTGTAATTAAAACGGTTTATGACACATAGTGATGTAAGGCAGAAAATAATAAACAAAGTATTGTTTTCTTTCTGAGACTACCATCTTAAGGAGAATAGGGGTCACTCGGGGAAAAAACAGTATCCGTCCTGCGATCTGATTTACTCTATTTTTGCTGGTAATACAGTTGCTTCCCGCTGCTCTGAAAATCCACCGTTTCTTAATCCAGCATTATTCTCCTCTTAACGCCGCGTTCCGAAGCCATTTCCCTTCCCTCTGCCGTTAGAAAAGCCACCCTGCCAGGGAAGGAGAAGAAGAGGGGACCAGGTATGGTTAGTCCATCTGCATATGGCCCCGGCACGTGAGGATGCTGCTCCCGGGCTCGGCCCCGAGATGTGACTGATAGATCTTATTTGTCTGATAGAGTTGACCAGGGAAATAGAGCTACAGCTGGTTACTTCATTAGGTCCTCTCATTGATTGAACCCTGCTGAAGTGATGCAGCAGGCTCCTGAGATAACTGCTGGTAATAGAACAAAATGAATTCTTATCACAGAGATTGGAAAGGCCATTAACCCTGGCCTCCAATGCTTTTCAGAGGTCACAGACAGGAAGCCAAGCGGTGACTGGGAAAACTGTTTTCTGTCTAACTACAGGTCATGTTGGAGGGGGTGGGGGACTTCTTTTACCCTTCGGCTTCTGTACAGATGAAACTGTTACGCCGGCAGATGTTAATAATCAGCTGTAAATAAATATTGGAAGCAGAAGAAGAAAAACGAGAAAGCACAGGAATTTATTTCAATAAATATTTAATAAAAGAGCAATTGTTACTGCGATATTTACTGCCAGTTCTGCTGTAGATTTTTGCCTAATACTTTTCCATATAAATTGAAAAGAGAAATACATAGGGGCACTTAAAAAAGGAAATTTAATACGGTTTTATATAAAAATGCCTTTCCTTCCTTCCTTCAAAGATGGGGATTATAATTGCCTGCCCGCTTGCCTTATTCAGCGAGCCCGTCGCCGGTTCATCTGTGAATTAGTGCGGGGCACCGCTTGCCTTTCACCTGGTGGAGAAGGGTATATATCTAAGTAACAGTCCTATAATTTACATTTAATGCAACCTTTCAATTGACCACGAGCCCACAACCTAAGCCCCCGTCTCGCAGCCGAGGACTTTCCCACATTTGTCAAGTGGGTGCCACCCCGGCATCAGCCGGGAGGGACCATCCATTTCCAGCCCGGAGCTGCACATGACAATTTGCCTGCTCCTGGCCGGAGATCCCGTCGGGGCAGGGGGAGCTCCGAGCGTGTCACTGGCTTCCTCACTTCGAGCAGCGGCGCCGTGTTACACGCAGGGATTAAGAAAGTGTAGCGGGGAGGCGTTTTAGGGAATAAACGGGAGCGTTTTCGCCCTCCCGCTGCCGCGGAGGCGGCGACGCGGCCCCGCGGTGGAGGTTGTTGTCAGCAGTTTCGTTGGTGTGCTTCTGCCCTTGCCGTGATTGTGATTTAATTTCCATGTCTGCGGTCATGTGGTATTCTCTGCTGGAGCCGATCTTTCACGAGGAGCAAGTTCATTTAGATGTAAATGGGGTCCCGCGGATGGAAAAAAAACAAAACAAAAAACCTACCTGCTCCGTGTCTTCGGCGACCCACCCCAGCATTTGGTTTGGCCTTCCCTGCATAAATAATAACAAGAAGGGATGCTGTCAGGGCCTCGCTGCAAACACCAGAGGTGGTTTGGCACGGCAAAAAAAAACAAACCCCAAGCACTAAAAGGAGACTGGTTTGGATAAATTCACTGTTCAGATCCCCATCCTGATTAAACAGCGTTAAAAAAAAATTTTTTTGAAAAAAGGGAAAAATGAAAAAAAGGAGTTAGGGAGTTATTTTGAGGAGTTGTGAATTACAGGAACAGATGAAAACCAGCTCAGGCTAAGAACATACCACACCTAAAAATACCCTGAAGTAGCGGAAAACTTGGCATTTTGTTAACTTGAATCAATTTTTGCTCTTAATTGTTTGTAGCAATTTGCAAGAGTGGGATGAGAGTGTGGTATAAGCGGTAACATAATTAGCATTAATTTAGCATAAAAATGCAAACCTACATTTTCTAAGTAGTTACCTCCCCTTCCACTAAAACATAGAAGTATATTACATAACTCCAAAATATGTGTGGCTTTTTTCAGTGTGTTATTAAATATGGTAAAATAGAATGCTTTTGCTTTATTACTGCTGCCTGTAAGGAGATGTGAATGCTTGCACATCTCTTTATCGATATTTCTCTGGCACATATATTTTCACATATTTCTGCTCAACTCGTCTGTTGTCTTTCTCAGGGAAATATTCCAGGTATAGTTCAACAGAACTGTAAAATCTCCCTTATAAATTTCCTTTCCCACCAAGCACAATCATAAGCAGCTTTTCATCTGCGCGGGGCGAATAGATACATTTTGAGAATTATTTCATTAAAGGCACGCGCTTTTATTTGTCTCATTGATTAAGAATGTGATGTTCTGGGTGCAGATGTTTGGGGGGATGACACATGGGCCTGGAATCCCAGCATAGAGAGTACCTTTGGTGGAACTCCCTTTCGGAACACCCAAACTTCCCGTTAGCCGTGCTCCCCGCGAGGAACCGAGCCGAACTCTGACTTTCTTCCAGAGCATGCCATAAAGGACTGGTATTTAGTGTTTTCAGGGATTTCTCAGGAACGGTCGATAAGCTTTTCTCTTCTTTTTATAAAGTAGCATTAGTTGAAGACGAGCTAGATTTAAGGAGTACAAGATTTGCCATCCAGGGTAAGAAACAGGATATTAGTGTTTATGTTACTCAGCTACATTAGGTGTAGCTGTGAATCAAATAATTTCATCCTGGCGACTTGGAGACCTAAAATGTTCATCTGTCGGTCCCTCTTCCTTTATTTCATTGAGCTGGTTAAGTAACAATAACCAAAGCTGTATGTTTAGTTTTCATAAAGATTCCAGGGAAATAAATGCATTATAGATACATAGTGGCTGAGCTAATGCGTTTTTCTCTCTGACACACTATTCACCGGTGGGGGATGTACGTGTTGTGCTGGTTTTCATTATTCGGTTACATTCCACACCGACTGATTTCCACAGAACCTCTTAAGTCTTGTAGATGTGTTTGCTGACAACCCCATGTTGTTAGAATTTTTTTAATCAAAAAAAAAAAAAAAATTGAGCTCAAATAATGTCATGATAATTCAGAGGCAGAGGTGCTTCCAACCTCCTCCTCCTATCCGGAATCTTGGCAGCGCACGTGGTATCTGAAAAGCAACATTATTGGTGAAATTGGGACAACATCGGGTTTTTTTACGGGCTTTGGAATGTGTAAAATTACTTTCCCAAATGCTTTTTTTTTTTTTTTTTAAACCTTTGTGATTTGCAAGACTTAGGAAAATGTTGGGTAGACAAGCCCACCTCCTGATTCACTCATCTAGAGGAAGAGTCTTGAGAAAGCAGTGCCAACGTCAGGGGCTTCCTGAGAGACAGCAAGTCCTGTGGTAGGGTTCTTCCACTGATCTGTTGAAGATCTCTGAAGGTACATTTGAAAAAGTGGCACAGGAATTGTGATACAGAAAATTATCTAAAGACCATTGATGGACTAAGAACAGATACTGTATTTTAGGCAAACACTAGGTTTCTTACATGATGATAAGCTGTGGAGGACAAAGAGAGAGAGCATCACCACATTGGTTAAGGCAAGTTAGAATTAGAAGGATCTTTGAATAAGGCCTTTAGAAGAAAGGATCTCTTGCTTAATTTCTGTTAAACTGACTTAACATGGTTCTTTCAAAACAGCGGTATATCATTTCATGGATATTGTGAAAATTATGAGCATCCTTAATTTAGTAATTTTTTTAGTAGAGAATTTGATGGGAAGTGATTGAAAATTTACTTAAAAATAGGCAAACAAATAAATATTCAGCTTTTGCTCTAAAAGGACAAAGGGAAAGCCTTTCCCCAGAAGATTGGCCATAGCTTTATTAATAGACATACTTAACTGTGAACAACCAAGGCATTTAGTGCCTGAATTTGTAGTTTGTGAGCTGGCATCTTCCTGTAGTGTTGATATTGCCCACCAAGTCCTGCAAGAAGATACCTGACTAAGGAATGACATCCACGTCGCCTGCAGCCATTTTCAGTTTGGGAGGTCATACATGTGCAAGTTCTCTAGGTCTAAATATTGAAGCATAATGGAAAGGACCTTTAAGATAATCAAGTCAACCATTAACCCAGCACTGCCAAGTTACCACTAAACCATCTCCCTCAGCAGCACAGCTACATTGCTTAAATACAGCTTTTAAATACCTCCAGGGATGGTGACTCAACTACTTTCCTGGGCAGCCTGTTCCAACACTTGACAACCCTTTTGGTGAAGAAATTGTTCCTAATAACCAGTCTAAGCTCATATTCAGCCACTGTTGACCAACACCCCCAGCTCCTTTTCCATCAGGTGGCCCTCCAGCCACTCTTCCCCCAGCCTGTAAGGCTGCTTGGGGTTGGTGTGACCCCAAGTGCAGAACCTGGCACTTGGCCTTGTTGAACCTCTCACCATTGGCCTTGGCCCATTGATCCAGCCTGTCCAGATCCCTCTTCAAAGCCTTTCTGCCCTCTAGCAGATCAACACTCTCCCCTAACTTGGTGTCATCTGCAAGCTTACTGAGGGTGCACTCGATCCCCTCATCCAGATCTTTGATAAAGACATTAAGCAGAACCAGCCCCAGCACCGAGCCCTGTGGGACACCACTCGTGACTGGCCTCCAACTGGATTTAACTCCATTCACCACCACTTTTTGGGCCCAGCCTCCAGCCAGTTTTTTATCCAGTGAAGAGCACTCCCATCCAAGTTTCTCCAGGAGAATGCTATGAGAAATGGTATCAAAGGTCTTACCTAAGTCCAGGTAGATAACATCCACAGCTTTTCCCTCATCCACCAAGCAGGTCACCTTGTCACAAAAAGAAATCAGGTTTGTCAAGCAGGACCTGCCTGTCATAAACCCATGCTGACTGGACCTGATCGCCTGCTTGTCCTGTATGTGTTGTGTGGTGGCATTCAAGATGATGTGCTCCGTAACCCTCCATGGTATCAAGGGCAGACTGACAGGCCTGTAGTTCCCCGCATTCTCCTTCCACTCCCTCTTGTAGGTGGGTGTCACATCTACTAACCTCCAGTTAGCTGGGACCTCCCCAGTCTGCCAGGACTGCTGGCAAATGGTGGAAAGTGGCTTGGTGAGCTCTCCCACCAGCTCCCTCAGCACCCTCGGGTGGATCCCATTTGGTTCCTAGCTGTATCTGTGGCTTCCGAGAGGGTGAGCGAGTCACCCTCTTGAAACTGAGAATTAGGTACAGCAGTTTCATCCAAAACTGATGGGAACTCAAGCCCTGCTCTTTTCCTGTTGAATTTAAGGTACATCCCATCGTATTTTTTCTAGACCCTACAATAACAAATGGAAATTCTGGTTTGTTTTCTTACACTTGTAGGCTTTGATAAATGTTACATATTTTTCTCCTGTCCATATCCAATTTAATCAATATTACAAGTGCTCCCTTGTGGTAGGCGGAACGGTGGCAATAAAGTGAAATTTCCACAGCTTTTACCCATTGAAATTCTCCGAGAGCAAGATTCTTATAAACTTCACATTGCTTCCTCTGTAACAGATTTAATAGAGCCATTCAGGAAGAAAGTTCGATGTGCTTTCGCGTTTTCAGAATGTAGATAGTAAACTTAAGCTTTATTCTCTTTCCAGCTCGTTAAGAACTTTTAACATTTTAATATTCTTTTTTTCCCTGAGTGTTAACAAATGTACTTCTCTCCAGAGTTGCCCTGGTGTCCCCCTGTGATGCTGCATTTGAAAACGGGGGAGTTAACCGAGGTAAAATTTCAGACATTCCCGAGATTTTTGAAACTGGTGTAATTTAGGTCAGCTTGAGGCTATTTGGAATATCTTCTTATACACGCAGGAATTGCTAATGTCCACTTCGAGTGAACCGGCCCCGCTGGCTCTGTGCCACTGGGCATCCTTTGCATTTTAAGGCTTTTCTCCCAGCCCTTCAGACCTTCTTTTCGGCACCTGCGTGCTGCTGGAGCAATGAAAAACAACCTTATCAAACCCCGAGATCTGGTCTTTAGTCCCGGAGTTCATTAGAATAGTGGAGAACTTGCGTTGTGCGCTTCTTGTTATTTTGGTGTCCTCTATTACAAAGAATTACTGTATTGTCTTCTTCCTCGTCCAATGCATCACTGGGGCTCAGCAGTCACTACCGGAGTTCTACTTCATTCTTCATGACTGATTATTTGTCTTATTAAATTCTCCCCTAACAAAGGAGAGTCTTGAAACCCTGGAACGGAGAGAGACAGAAGAACGTTCCCACTGCTAAGAAGATACACCACCACTTCTAGCCTTTATTTATTTTATATTACCCTTTCTGTTGCCATTACACTCCTTCAGTGAGAAATAAACAAACAGTGGGAGGAATATTAAATAAGGGGTTTAGGCAAATTAGGTTAGATGAAGAAACGATAAAAAAGATTCAACGCAATTGAAATGAAACAGCAGGGTTCTAAATGATGCTGTACGTCTGTAAAACCCCGCGCGGGGCTTCGCTGTTCCTCGGTAGGCCGACTCTTCTCACACCACAAACCATAAAATTATTGTAACGGCGTTTCTGCTTAAGCAGGGGTGGGGACAGTCTGAAATGGAACAGGCTGTGGACTGTTTTCTTAATCAGGGGAGCCCTAGAATAATTATCAAACAGTGTTTTCCACGGGGTTGATCTATAATTCATCTGAGGAAGAAAGCATCTTTCCAATAAAAGATTTTTTTTGTCCTCAATTTTTTGAGGACAAAAAAAAAAAGGGTTTCTTTTTATTATTGCCATTAACCCAATTATCAAATTTCACAAGTTCTTCATTTCTCAACTGCTTTTTTCATATGCTTGTAGCTGGAGGGGAAAAACGTAGGTGGAGACATTCAGTAAAAAGGTTTTTACAAGAGTTACAGTTTTTCTAAGTTACAGCCAAGGGAATTTAATTGGGGGAAAGTTTTTGGAGGGTGGCTTGTGTTTTTTTGACAGTTTGTAATACTTTCAACTCCATAACTCAACAGCGGTGAGGCCGCGTTAAAATTCCTCAGATTTATAAAGCGGCCAAAATCTGAATTTATCTGTGACTAGGTGACCTGGGCTGTGGCTGGAGGGGACCCATCTGCTGCCCAGGCCACCGCCTGCAGCCCCCTCGCTCCACAATGCACGGCACAAAAGGCCCGCTCTCCTCACCGCAGTTCCATGCTGTTCCAGAGTTCCACAGATAGCTATTTACGAGTGAAAAGCAAGTGAATTACTTCAGAAGTGGATGTACTAAATATGTTCTTTTGGTGTATTTTACACATGGGTTTGCTTTGCTTAAGTAACCCCATCCCTGTGGTGCCCTGGGCAACCTAGAGTTGATCGTAACACGTTTGGGGTTGAGCTTTAGGCTTTCTCTTTGCTGAAACCTTTAGAAATGGTGGGGTTTGGATGGTATTTTTTGTTTGTTCTGTTTTCCCCACAACTATGACATCATTTTATTCTACTTTGTTGTCAAGTGAAAGTTTGCATTCTTGCATAACTCCGGGAGCTGAGATTGTGAGAAGCTCAGGACCCATTGTGAGAATTTCAGTAGAAGTTCCCAAAATGGGGCACTCTTCATACATTTCTGTGACAAGATGTGGCCTCCATGGTTCCAGCAGAAGCGCGCCTGTAACTGAACTTGCCGAAGTGCCTCAACTTTCATAGAATCATAGAATTTCCTGGGTTGGCAGGGACCTTTCAGTTCATTGAGTCCAACCATCAACCCAACGCTGACAAGACCCATCACTAAACCATCTCTCCAAGCGCTGTGTCTGTCTGGCTTTTAAACACCTCCAGGGATGGTGACTCCACCACTGCCCTGTTCCAAAGCTTAATAACCCTATCAATGTAAAAAATGTACCCAATATCCAATCTACAACTTTGATGCTTCAAGGCTCAGCAGCAGGGCTTGGACTTCAGTAGAGGGCCCATCTTTGGCCAAGGGTGACTGACTGACAAGTAGGACTGACAACAGTTTTCTGTGAAGACTTTCCTATTTTGAATATATGGAATATATGCAATAAACCTTCATTAGAGTTTGATCAGTGGCTGCTTCTGGAAGCAATTCATTGAAAGCTGCTGAACCTGCACGCTGTCTTTGAAGTATTTAGCCATTTTATTTTCACCTTTGATTTTTTTTTTCTGTTAGAAACTAGGGGTTGAGTTCAAACTTAGTTATGCTGAGTTTACAGTAGTCTCAAGTGACATTTCTTATATGATTTTTCAATGACTAACTTGCAAGGAAGAAGACCTAGTTGAATCAGATTCCATTTTTGGCTTGTTTCTCTTAAAGGCATGGTAGCTGATTTTTCCAGAAGAACTGAAATACATTCCAGGCCCCCAGATGGACCCTCAGACCAATCCTGTTTCTGTTTTATTTGGAAAGGCAACACATATAAGCCAGTCATAACTTATTAAATGTTGTCGGAATAGTATTTTCATTCTGTTTTAAAAAGAGACTTAAAATGTGATAATTAGATAAAGGTAAAATTTATTTTTGTTACACTGATACCTGAATTTTCTTATCCCAGAGATGCAGAAGTGTTTTACTTAGTCCCATGACTGATGAAATTCAAGTGTTTGGCTTTATTCTTTTTTTTTCCCCCCTTGTTGAAGCATCTAACTGCCCTAGTTAGGAGCTAGTACAAAATTGCATAGTTCTCCTGATTCCCCATGTTCCCAGTTCCTGTTGAAGGAAATTCCTTGTCTGTACATATATATATATACGAACAATGAAAAATATTTTAGCTTTTTTGTGAAGTTCAGCTTTGTATTGACTTGGTCAGGTGGTGTCCAAAACCAGAAATGTGTTCCGCCTGTAGGCATGGATTTTGGAAGTAAGCACAAGCCATGCAGTCAGCCTGAGCTTGGCTGTCCTGCCAGGTGTCCATCCTCTGAAGAGACAGAAACATGTACATGGTCCCTTGTAGCCATCAGCTCAAACACGGCATGTGTCAGCCAGACAAACTGTGTGTTGCACGTGATGGAATGAGCGAGGAATGTCACTTCATTGTCACATGCAGTCCAGAATAGACTCTCATTCAGAAAATCCTTGGATGAAGAGTCTCTTCCTATTCCCTCATCATTTGAGACTATAACGGGTATGTTTTTCTGATGCTGGCATTGAGTAGGTCAAGCACGTTGGGCTAACCAGGAGTCAGGGCTTCCACAAGGAATCTGGGGCAATGGAAACAACAGGCTGATGACTAATTCCTGCCCAAACAATGCTCAATGAAACCAGAAATGCCCCACTTTGTCTCCACAATTCATTTCATACCTCCCAGTTCCCCAACCTGTGATTGCGGGACCAAATCTTGAAGGTGGACCAGAGCACCAGTTCTTTGGTTCTTAACCATAAAATACAATAGTTTGGTAACGGTTTTTATCAGTTAGGTTGATGGTTGGACTTAAAGGTCCCTTCCAACCTAGACAATTCTAGGATTCTGTGATTCTATGAGTGTCGAGCAAATAAATATGTTGTAGATACAGGAAAGAAAGTAGATCTCTACCCAAACTTCTTTGGGGTACTAAAGAGAGAATATCTTGAAAAAAGGGTGCTTAGACAGAAAAGTGTGGTGCCTGCAGTAATTACTTTGTCTTCCATCCTCACACGGTGACCTGAAATGCTTACCCTGTCTTTCGTGTGTAGTCCTCTGAAATGTCCCAGGTCAGCAGTTCCGACTGACTGCACGTATCAGCAACCTAAACACAGCTAACTGGGGCTGTGCCTAAAAACCACTTGGTTAATTTTCACAGAATTTATTTATTTAAAAAAATATTCACAGAAGATTAAAAAAAAAATATTTAAATCAAGCTCTTTTACCCATATCTTAAAAAGAACTTAAAAAGAACTCAACATTGTATACTCAGATACTGTATGAGACCAAAACTAGAAATCTCTAGAGATGCATGGATTAACTATACAGTAAGCAGCAGAATGTAATGTTGTTGGAGGTTGGGTTGTTTTGGTTTGTTTTCTTTTAAGAAGGTGCCTAAATTAATCTTGCTTTTATAATAAGCAACTTCACAGGGTTGGGTTGGTTTTTTTTTTTTCTGATTTTGGAAGTTATTTGCTGCTTGCTTCACATCATGTTCCGCTTTTCAAGTGAAGTACTGCTATAAACGAGTGGCTGTTATACTCCCCAGACCTCAAAGCCCGGCACACATGGTTTGGGGAGCACATGATCTGAAATGAGTGGGACTTTCTCAGTGTGTTGGTAGGCTCGTGTGTATGGAGGATATATGTTTTATGAGGACTATAAAATCTGCTTGAAGGCCAGGTGTTGACCATCTACTTTGCATTGGTAAAAGGCCTCTGTGCCTAATGCATGGGGCTTTGCTGATTTCTCTGAGACTATGTAGAGTCTTGGAATCACTCGGCTTTCAGTCCATGGGTGCTGAGATAACTTCTGGAAATCAAATGTTTTGTGTTCTCTTAAGCCCATTTTTCTGTAGTATAGAATCATAGAATCATAGAATTGCCTGGGTTGGAAGGGACCTTTCAGATCATCGAGTCCAACCATCAACCCAACTCTGACACAAACCATCAGTAACCCATGTCTCTAAGCACTATGTTGAACCATCCTTTAAATATCTCCAGGGATGGTGACTCCACCACTGCCCTGGGCAGCCCATTCCAAGGCCTGACAACTCTTTCAGTGGTGAAATGTTTTCCCAATCTCCAATCTGAACCTCCCCT
>JAOTQQ010000012.1:122658327-122669630 GCA_026546715.1 Gallinago undulata
TCCTCACCAGACTTGTGCTCCAGACCCCTCACCAGCTCCATTGCCCTTCTCTGGACCCACTCCAGCCCCTCAATGTCTTTCTTGTTGTGAGGGACCCAAAACTGGACACAACTATGAACCTCTGAATACTCTTATTGAAGCAAAGCCAGTCCATGCCAATACTTTACAAATGCCATTTTTTATTTTTTTCTGCCGTTCTGTAGCTTAGTGATAACTGTGGGGCTGATGTATGCTGAGGTGATCAAAACATTGTGTTTCAAAGAGAAAACACTGAATGTCACAACCATAACACGTCTGCCCGACTGTAATCGTGCCTCATCTTTACTTGTCTCTCTCCATCATAAGGGAAGTTCTTGTAATTAGGACGTGGATGAATTGACTGGTGTATGTCTGAGCGCGCTGTTTGCAAACTAACAACATTATTAAATGCCACTGATGGAGGCACAGAAAGCTGCCAGTGTGCAGAATCTACAGAAGACACTCTACACTCACCCTGATGCTTGCTAACTGCACTTTTCCTAAATTCCTGAGTCCTCTTCCTAAATTGTCTCGGGCCGGGTCTAATGCTGTGGAGTCCATCGGTAAAATGTTGTGCTTTTGTGCGAGGCGTTATTCACGCCACCCCTGGGAGCTTCTGAGCTTCAGCCTGGTTTGTGCAGGAGAGTCCTCACGCCTTGCCTCACGGTCCATCCTTCGTCCGTGACGGGTAATATTCAGCTAACAAACAGTGTCTGTGAAGAGGTGCTGCTTGTTGATCTCCTACGCCTGGGCGAGAAAAAGAGGAGGTTAATATATTGAAATAGTGGGGCAGTTCCACTTCTGCCTCAAAAAATAATCCAGGACTAATATACACCTTAATTACAGCTAATACACACCTTGATATGCACCTAATACCGCCCGAATTCAGCCCCAGGTGTGCGTGTGAGGATGCGGTCTGTAATTCCGTGGCCTGGTGGTGTTTCCCCCTTGGGGAACCTGGAGCTGGTGGGTTGGTGGGTGAGTCGGTGCTGCGCGGGGTCGCCAGAACCCCCCCTGTCAGCCTCCCCCTGCTTGCAGAGAAATTGGGAAAGCGTGCAGTGAGGGATGGCAGGGGGTGCCAGGAGGAGAAATCATGGGGTGTGTATGTTTGAGACAACTGAAGAACTTCCCTCCGTATCTGTCTCTGCTGGAGAGATTTCTATTTTTTCATCCCAAGCGGGTCACCTTACCTGGACTTTTCAGAAGAGTTCCCTGCCTGCGTGGCCTTCGTTTTCCGAGTGCTTGATTTGAGGCTGTGCTATAGTGTTAAATGGGTGCTGAACACACAGAGCTGCAAATGAAAGCAATCAGTGCCGTGCTTTGAGCATGTGTAGTGCTAGATATTGCTATGTACTGGGGAAAAATCGGGTCCCATCTGTATCAAACTGGGTTCTCCAAGTTAGGAGGTTGTTTTTTTTTTTTTTTTTAACCTCAATTTCTCTTTACCTCCCCTTTCTGGAATTGCAGAATCGCCCGCTCATCTCTTAGGACATAATGAAGATAAATTCATTAATGTTTGCGCAGCCATAAAAAGTCGATAATGAAATGAATAATTTGGCCTTCGGAATGGGTTGAAGAGATGTAGTAAATAAAACATGTGGCCATAAGTTAGTGAGAAGAAAGCAAAATGTTGGATGGCTTTTCAGTAAAGAAGTATCAATAATTTTGTGCAGTCAGGAGGGTGAGAGGCCTTGCCATAAGGTAGAGCTTGATCAGGGAATTAAAGGTTGTGTCACAAGGAAGTGTTTTGGTGTATGTTTTAAGATATTAGAGTACTTCTGTGATATTATTAATGGGTCTAAAAACATGTTGGGTGGTTTTTTAATCTATTATCCCTTTATTTTTTTTTTTCAAAGACTTAAATTGGAAAAAAAAAAACAGTTACCATGTAGCACTCTACTGAAAGGAATATGAGCCATCAGTGGGTTTGGGTTTGTCGCACAAACCCCTTTGACTGGAGCTACTGAACCAGCTGAGGGTGGCAGGAGGGTTTTTGTCCTCGCTGTGGACAAACACTGGTGAAGCCAGAGGAAGGACTGGAAGATCAAAAAACCAGGGATTTGATTTTGAGCCGTGGCTGACACCGTGTTTTACTGACATTAATTTCCAGGCTCTTTCCTTAGTAACCACTGTCTTCCCCTACCGTTTTCGCTCCACATCTGTCCTCCTCCTCTTTTTATACATTATTTTTTTCCAGCGATCTCTATTTTTCTTGCCTTCTTCTGCATTCTTCAGACATCCCTTCTACCCTCCTGGGCAGCTCCAGCTCCCTTCCCAACCCATCCCCGCGTGTGTCCGTCCCCGCTGCTGCCAGCTTTGATGTCCCCACCTCACACACATGATGTCCCTCACGTGTCTCTCGGTGTTTTTGCCTCATTTGCTTATTGAACTGCAGTGATTTGCACTTTCACTCCCAGCCAGCTCCCTCTCCTGAAGTCCAGTTTGCTGCTGGAGTTTGATATACTCCCAATTCTAGTCCCAGTTTTCCATTTCCAGTCCCTATTTTTCATTCAACCCCAATTGCAACCTCAGTTTCTCCTCCCTTCCCCATCTCCCGGTCTTTCATGTTCTTTGCCCCGGACCTCATTCTGCTTACCTCTCCTCAGATCTTCCTCTAACCCCCCCCAAAAAAATCTCACTTCCATACTTCTTTTGCTCCTGCCAAGCTGCTGGCACGGAGGGGACGTGCTGCCCCTGCTCTCCTGTAGCAGTCGGTCCCCAGGGCGCTGCGCGGTGACAGCAGCAAAAGAATAATTAATAAGAGTAAGGAGGGAAAGTTTGGTTTCAGTGACGTAGGGATGCTGTAGCCTGGTTGCAGGGGGAACTGCTGGAGGGGTTTGTGTGAGAGAAGACCTACTCAGTGCAGGTCGGAACCGGGCAAAGGGGTTTGGGGGGGCTCGGTGGGATGCGCCTGAAGATGCACTCTGGGGAGCTCTCAGCGCGGTGGGGAGCCTGAGTTCAGTCATTAGGGATTCCCAGGGGAATTTCAGCCCTTCAGAACAAGCGGCTTTTCTGAGCACGGGTGAAGTGGAGTTTTTCACAGCTGTATTGCTCGGCTGAATTTGGGCAGTTTAACGCAATGTGGCACATGCCAGAAATCATCCTGTCTGCCAAATTCTGGGTTCCAGTTTAACATCACTGGAACAGTAAAGTTTTCCAAAACGTATAAAATCTATTTGTCCTAATTCTATTCTTAGAAGTAGCTGAAACATTTTGGCTGAAATTTTAAAAAAAAAAAAATTAAAAAAAAAAGGCATATGATATCCAGCACAGATCCAGCAGCCCATTTCAGCCCAAGCACTTCAAGTTTACTGAAGTTATAAGCAAGGGAGAAGGCAGATGGCTGGTGGGAAGTCTACAGGGAGCTGACAATCGGGTGGCCCTGTAGCTTGTCTAAACTCATCGAGAACAAATTTTGAGTTCGGGTCTCGTTCGTAAAGCTTTCTTGGGAAGGGAAGGGAAGGGAAGGGAAGGGAAGGGAAGGGAAGGGAAGGGACGGGAAGGGAAGGGAAGGGAAGGGAAAAGAGGAGAGGAGAGGAGAGAGGGAAACATCTAGATTTATTAAAAAGAACAATGGGTATGAATTAATCCACCCGTACCATTCTGTTGCCATGATACGGGAAGCTTTACAGCGAGACTGGGTGACCTGAAACTCTTGACTTGGCACTGGGAGAACTCCTAGATAGAGCCTGTGTGTTTGAATTGAGAAAAGCTGTGTGTGCAGCCTGCTCTATTCCAGCTCTGCTGAGTCACTCGTTACTGTGCTGAGAATGAACTGGTGGTGCTCATCTGCAGAGCGTGCCACGCACGTGCCTCCAGCAAACGTAACAGTGGACTTGAGTGTCAACCCTCGGAGTAATCAATAGGATGGTGTCATTCCTGACCTCAGACAAGGCAGCAGAAGACTGCCTTTGGGTATTGAAGCACTGAAATTGAGAGCAACCTGTAGGCTGTTGTGGATGAAGGGGACAGAGATGTGTCATGTCATGGCCATGGGTCACAAACACACTAAAATACTATTCCCCAGAACTGCATAATGCTTGAGTAATGGCACAGAAGTTTGTGTGTTCCGGTTTTTCCCGACTGGGACTGGCGGGGGCAAGGCAAGACAGCAACAGAACGGGGTGGGAGACAGGAAGGAGGCAAGGACATATTGCTGGTTTTACTACTTTTACTACTTTTATGAACAGACATTTTTATCCTTTCCTTCTGTCTCAATAACAGAGTTTTACCGGGTGTTGGTACACTATATTCCTTATAGTACAGCCACAGCGGAGGCAGAAAACCCAGTTTTCACAGGAGATTTTTGGAGGAATTTGTGGTAGAAGTCTTGGTGGAGATTCTTGCACATCACTCCACCCTTGTGATCTGGGTTGGAGGGGAAGCTCAAAGCACCCGTGTTGTGATTCCAAAACACCAAAGACCACTTCATGTATGCACGTGGTAAAGCAGACAAACTTTTGAACTCTTAAGATTGCAAAAAATTTTGTTGTTGATTTGCAAAAAATAAGCTCGTAAAAAAACCATGGAGTGCTATATACACTGTAGAATATTTGTCAGGTAACCGTGGAAAACAAACAAACAAAGGAAAAAACCCCAAACAAATAATTCTGTAAAGGTTATTTTTTAAAAATTCAGAAAGTGCTTATGTTCAGGGAAAATTTTATTCACTGTAAATAGATCACCTACTTCTGCCTGCAACACTTAACATCAAGAAAGAGGAATATTTAAACTGGAGGGCTGTAGTTTGCTACATGACAAGACATAGTACAAGAATTTATTCAGGTCAGAAAAAAGTATCCTCAAAAGTGGAAATAAAGCCAAAGTGATGTTAATAAAACTGAACACAGAGGTTGGCTAAGAGGAACAAATGTGTGAAGGTACCTGGAAAAGCTAAACAGGAATTATTAGTGTCTCAGAAATAGAAGGCCTGCAGAAGAGGCCTTAGGTCTGCCAGACCACCAGAGAATAAAGAGTCAGCCCAAGATGATCAGGAGATGGCAAAGAAAAGGAATTCTTTTACTCTAGTATTCTCAAAAGACAAAGGATAAATATATGCACTAACAGAATTCTTTACAGATAATTTCAGAGACATACTGTTAGCGAGCCAAAAAGAGGTGAATAATTCAGAAAGGAAGTCTGGAAGGTAGATGAGAAGGACTTTACAGTGTCTTTCAGAGAGAAACCCCAAAACCGAGTCACTAATAAAATATGTCACTTAAATGACATTTAAAATGAGTTGTTAATTAACATTGTGGATTTCTTTGTAAACGCACTCTAAAGGATTATTCTGGAAACTGTGAACGGGAGAGCCAATCTCACCACTTACACGATGCCTTGGAAACTCAGCTCAAGGAGGAGGTAGGAAAAAAAAGCAAGAAATGAGGGAAGTGGAGGCGTTTGTGTATGAAGGGGCGTTGAACAGCAACACCGAGAAGTCAAACGAGGCTGAACAAGAGATATAAAAAAAAAAAAAGGTGAAAGATGCTGTGAAGATCCAGCATGTTTCCTTTTTTTCCCCCAGCAGAGTGGGGCAGGTCACGAGGAGACTCCCGTTGGCTTCGTCAGGCTCTTGGGCCGAGGTCCCCCCACGGCACAGCCAACGTTTAGCCGCAGTGCCAGGGTGAAAAGTCCCCGCTCCGAACACTAAACTTCCCCCTCGAATCCCTCCGTGGGGAGGGAGGAATTCCACAGTTCAGCCTGCGTGAAGTCCAGGTGGTGCCCCGAGGTACCCGTCCCCCCCTCGGTGGGGAGGAAGCGGAGAGCAGCGCCGGAGAACAGGCAGGGTGTATCCAGCATCTCGAGTAGGAGTTAACAACGAGGTTTAATTTTCTTTTCCAAATAATCCTGATGAAAATGTACTAGTCTTCAAGCCAGACAACGCTAGTGCTGATGGGGGAAACAGCCATTTCTACGAACCATAATGGCAGCCAAAAAGAAAAGTCCTGATCAGTTGGAAAAGTCAGACTGTTCTCTATTCGGATTCATGCTTCAATGCTTTTTCTAGAGGTGGCCAAGTAAGAAAACTATCCCTTTTTGCATAATAAATGACTAACTGTACATCTCCAATCACATCTGGAAAACATCGCTGAGTTTCGTTCTGAATAGCTGACATTCTCTGTTAATGGTTTTGTCAGCATACGCTGCTTTTGCCTCTTGCAAAATATTTGATAAAATATTAATGCAGAAACAAAACAACAAAAATACAAAACAGAGATTTTTCCCATTTTCTGATAAATCAGTATGGCTCAGCATAAGCTTACCAACTTTTTTCCCCCCCCATTATCAGGGTAAAACACACTTCTCTTCCCGATTTACTCCGCGGCTGTGGGAGGGAGACTAGAAAGCAGGCAAATCCCAGCCAGCGATGAGGAAAAGGGAGAGCTTGCTCAGCAGCCGGGCTGGAAAGGACACCCCACCCCTCTGAACTTCTGGGGACAGCATTCCTTTTCCTTCTCCAGCAGCTGGAAGTAGACTGTGGTTTAAAAAAAAAAAAAGAAGAAAAAAAAAATAAAGTAGAAAAAAACTAGTTTAGGAAATTATAATAAAGAGCTGGGACAATTAGCTGGTATGATAATGAATCTTTTCTACCTCGAAGAGCTGAGAAGCAGAAAGAAGTAGGGTGGATGAGAGCTGCCTCTCAACGGGAGCGGGGGATTGGGGCTGCGGGGAGAGGCGGGGGGATGAGGTGGCTGTGATTTGTGACACCCCCCGGGAGGGAGCCACCACGGTCTCCTCTGACACAGCGACGTGTTTCAAACGGAAGAAAACAAGCATCAGAGTGCCATCAAAATTCAACGGGTGCACCGCAAAACAAAATGGTAGAGTTTGCTGCTAACTGCTGGTTTGTAGTGTCTGGTCAAGGTGACGATCGTCACTTAATTATTGGCCCGTTTGTGGGAAGTTCAGCACTCCAACAGCCAGAGTTTGGGATGGAGCACAGTGATTAGCAACACTTATTAACGGGTTGGAGCCCTTATTCCCCTCGAGTCCCTAAATGAGAAATTAGAAGTCCTCTTTGAAGATGGAATATGATCACCAGAGGATGCAGTCAGGATCCCGACTGAGTGGGGACTCCTCACTCATCCTCACCCCACTCATGCTCTGCAAGGCCAACCGGAAAAGGGAACAAATACTTTCTGGAATATTTGGGTGAATAAACGGCAATCCAGAAGTCAGGGAGAATTTGTCAACTAAGTAGTGTAACTAGGATAATCCAGGAGTAAATCCACAAGTCCTGCTTTTAGTTATTTTTTTTTCTTCTCTGGCATACTCTGTGGGGTTTTTTAATTTATTTTTGTTAGTTTCTCCTTTCCCTGCATTATGTGTTGTCTCTGTCCATCCCTCCAGTCCACCCTCCCTTTGCTAGTGGTTATGGTCTCATCCTGATGGTTAATCTCAATACACTCCAGGAATTATCTCACTCTACAGTTGAACCTGGAACACACCTGTACTGAAAACTTGGGGGTACCACTGATTTAGCTATTTATTGATCATATTGAATAACCAACCCCAATTATTTTTTTTAAATCTCTCTCTTATTTTGTATTTACTCACTTACTACTTTAGTCAATTGATTTATTCTTTCCCCATCCGTCCAGCCCTCAGCCACAAACACTTTCTTAATCTTGCTTTCTCTCTCGTAACCACAATTACTCACCCACAATTAGTAGAGCATCCTTATTTAGGATATTACTTGCAATTTGGAGAGGGCTAAAGGGATACCAACAACAGCAACGACAACAACAAAATCCAGCAGCTACTGGCTGTTGGTTGATGTATCAGGGATGTAAAAAAGCCCCAACCAGAGTCAGCCCTTCAATATAATACTTTTCTTAAGTAAATCTGAAGACAAAGTCCCAATGCATCAGTTCCCTACATCAGTAGGGAAACTTCTCTGATAAAACACAGGGAAAGGGGATTGGTACGCCTCCGTTAATTTTAATTACCACAATGCATTTAAATCAGAGGAGGGAAGATTTTTTTCAACTTGGCCATGTCTTATTTCAGCTATTCAGTATTTTATTTCAAAAAATATTACTTGTTTCTCTATAGCTTCCCTTAGAGATGGTGGATGCATTCGTCCCTTTACTTGCGTCTCAGTAAATCAGGCTTTTCTGATCTGTCTGTGAATATTGGCCTAATTTTGCTGCGGTGTCTGTTGTTCAGCTCTGGCTGAGGCCTGGCTTTTGCAATTGAAATCATCACACATCTTGACTTCATCAGGCTGGGGAAGGTCACGGGGGTCTTCCTTCATAAAACCGGTATAAAACTGGGGCCTGAGAATGTAGATTAACATAGGAAAGTGTATGATGTAAAATGTCTAATGTACCCCACCGGCTGATTAACGTCACCTCTGCAGCTTAACGTTCCCGTTTTCCCTCATTCTGCAGTTTGAGCACAGACTGCTAACCTTGGGTTTGGGTCTAATTCTAAGGCACTTGTGAGGAAAAAGGTTGATAATGGCTAAACTCGAGAGATCCAACATCAAAAGAAATTTTCAACATTTGGACAAAATAAAACCAGGTGTGAATAAAATATCGTATTGCAATAGTAAGTGTTATTAAAGCCATTAAAGTACATTTGAATCCAGTGTTCTATTCATTTTCAAAGCTGACATTTGTAAATGTGTGCAGGCAGGACTCTTGTAAATTTAAAACAGAGCATTAGGGCTTGTTCTGGAATCTGCAGCTCCACCACGGTTTATTTTTTCGAAACATAATAATTCATAATTGTGTCTTTGAGCAGGGCCCATCCCATTTTTATTTCTGAATAGTACCCTTGTTGCACAGCATAGGAAGTAAGAACAAACC
Organism: Gallinago undulata; assembly: GCA_026546715.1. Taxonomy (NCBI): domain Eukaryota; kingdom Metazoa; phylum Chordata; class Aves; order Charadriiformes; family Scolopacidae; genus Gallinago; species Gallinago undulata. The sequence continues at coordinate 122,667,159 of JAOTQQ010000012.1, forward strand.
TGTTCCCTAAAAGAGATGTTTGTAGCATCCTGGCATAGGTGTGTGGTGCCTCTGCTAGCACACTTCATTACACGGCCTCAATAGCTCTTCTAACAAATGCTCTGAAGGATTATTGTCTTTTTGGTAATCTTCTAACTGCTCTTAAGTTCGAGCTGTTGTTATTTCCATCCTGTCCCTTTGATAAATGTCACGACAGCGTGAATCGCAGACAGCCTTTCTCTAATTCGGAAGGAAAAGAGGAGAAGTTGTATTATCATTTCTGTCTATGAAATTTATTTCTGAAGCGAATGCCATACATATTTCTGAAACGAGCGCCAAATGCGTTTTCTAGAAGTGAGTGCCACTGAAAGCCAAGGCAGGCAATTTATACCGTGCATAATAATGATATTAATTTTTATGGTGTGTATAAGTTACATTTTGATTAGTTTTTTGCATGATTAAAAATTTGCAAAGCCTTTATGGCCCCCAGGAGCCTACCTGTAATAAACAGCTCTCACCTTCCAAACCATAAAACAGGTCTGCAGTACTTGAACATTAGAGCTAATTGCCTTGGTACATCAAAGGGAGCACCACAAGACTGAGAAAAATCAGAGAAGGAGTTGGGGGGGGGGCTGGGGGGGCAGTTTCACCTCCAAAGGTTACGTGTTTGTGGCTTGGTGGAGCCCTGTAAAGTTATGGCCTCGGAACTGCTGTTTGCGATTAAGTTGATGGGGAAAGTCTATCCCGCAATCTCTCCCGCTGCTGACACAGGGCCTTTGTTCACATTCAGATTTCTCAAACTGTTGCCAGGGTCAGGCCGAGGTCAGACACGGCGATGATGTATAGGAGAACATGTCTGGGAATTTCTCTCACACTTAAAACACATACCAGAAAAAAAAAAAAACAGGAGAGCACCCTGCAAAAATCCTCTGATGAGACCCAGATGATACTGTAGCTTTGCTTTTAGTACCTTCATAATTTTCTTTCTCTTTGCCTGACACACACACGATGTTTTATTAATGTGTGCCACGATAGCCCTTACAATTTTATGTCCCCTCAAGATAAGGACACTCAGTAGCACTTTGACACTTCATTTTCCAGCCCGGGGGGATTGGGCCAGTAAATCTAGTAAAGGCGGCGACGCGTCCCTTCCCAAGGATGAGAGGGGAAGGGGATTGCCAGGGGCTGCGGGAGGAGGCTGGGGGGACCCCGCGCTGGAGGGGAGCTGGGGGTGTGAGCGCTGCCCCAGTCTGGAGGGATCACAGGCTGCCAGCATCCTGCATCCCGCATCCCACCTCCTGCATCCCACATCCCGCATCCCGCCTCCTGCATCCCACCTCCTGCATTCCACATCCTGCATCCCACATCCCGCATCCCACACCCCACATCCCGCATCCCGGCAAACCCAGCCCTGCTGCCCACCCTGTTTGATCAGCCACCATGGCGGGAGGGGGCAGGGGACCCCATCATGGAGAGCCCCGAAACGGCACAGGGAGGTGGGAGGTTCCATTCCAATGGAAATGTTTTAATTATTGTATTTTAGTGTTTTTAATATATGCAATTCTTTTTAAAAGAGAGGGCCACCTGCTTTGTTCCCCAAGGTGGACACTGGTGCCCAGCCCTCACCCATCACCTTCAGAGCTCAACCCAAAACACATTCATCTGCGGGTCAGGGTTGTGCGTTTTGCTTTTTTGGGTTTTTTTTTTTGTTTGGTTTGTTTTTTGGGTTTTGTTTGTTTGTTTTCCTTTTTTTTTTTTTTTTTTTGTGGGGGAGGGTTGGTTTCCAAAATTGCAGCTGTGTCTTCCCAATCCCCAAAAGGGTCTGCAGCAGAGGACGGGGTGGGTTGGGCACATCCTTGTGGGGGCTGCTGGCCCAGGCTCCAGCCCCTGCCTGGCGAGGGAGGCACTAAGCAGCAATTTTTTTGTGCTCAGCTGCTCCATATGACAGAGGATATTTCATTCGGCTGTCAGAACGTTATTAATAAAACATGGGGTGCGAAGAGGGCCACTATTTCCCCTTTCAATCACTATAGCATTTACAATGAAAATTTTATGCAGTGTGTAATTTTCGGTTAATGCTTGACACTTAAAATGTCGGTAGCCGCGTTTTGTATGGCTCCTGAAGGGTTAATTGTATCATGTTCCCCGCATAAAAGCTCTGCTTATCAAAAGTGAATAGAGGAGTGTATGCAAATGTGCGTCTGTGACCTTTTGCCTTTCCAGGGTTAATTTATATGGTCATTAAAGATTTTATGAAATTGAGCGGCCCGGTGCTTCCAATCCCATTTTACCTTCACCTCCTGATTTATAGAATTCCTACCTGGACTGAGAAATATAATTTTTTTTAAAATTTTATTTATTTATTTTTCTTGTTTGCGTGTGTGCGCTGCCATGAAAGCAGGGAGTTGGGGGTCGGGTTGGTTCTCTGGCGTTACTCGAGTGGCTAAAAAATTAATTAAAAAGGGACATCGCGGGGGGGGGGGGGGGGGTGTT
>JAOTQQ010000012.1:122669734-122680012 GCA_026546715.1 Gallinago undulata
GGGTGGGGCCCGCCCCCCCCGCCCCCGCCACGCACCAAACTTCCATCCTCGGTCCCCAGTGGCTCCCTCTGGAGACAAAACCCGACACTTCTCCCGCAAAGCCCGAGGTTTATATTTAATACAGCACCTAATGCCTAATGCTTAACTCACCGCAATTAGCGGGATGCTGCCGCACTAATAGGATTTAAAGTTCAATTCCACCCCCACCGCTTTTTTTTTTCTTCTTTTTCTTTCTTTTTTTTTCTTCTTTCTCTTTCTTTTCTTTTTTTTTTTTTTTCCTTTATTTTTTTTGGCTCCAAGGTGGGTTTTTACACGCGCTGGCTTTTGTTCCGGCCTCTCTCTGTCTCTGTGTGTGTGTGTGTGTGTGTGTGTGTGCAGGCGTGCGCGGGTATTTTAACACAAATCACTTCTAGCCAAAGAATATGAAATGACAAGCTATAAATCTGTCACACTGGTGGAGAGGGGAGGCTCTGATAAAGACACGGCCAGAGTTTCTGGGTTAGATTTTGAAATATTGCAAATCATTCGTAATTAATATTCGGCCTCTTTAAAGTGCTGCTGTTTACCTTTCCCTCTTCTCCCCCTTCCCCCTTCTTTATACAGGACTTTAATAATTCTTTATTCTTTTTTTAAGTGCTGTGAAATGGTGACTGGGTTTCTTTTCTAAGATCATTTCTGTGCTTATCCACAGAAGAGCAAGGTGAAGATACAGAAGGGGCTGCTAAAAGTACATCAGTGGCTGTTGCTGATGATAAAGACTCAAGTGAGAGAGACAATAGTGAAGGCAAAAAATCTTGTAAAGACTCTGGTAAGCTGTCTAGAATTTTGTCTTTCCCCCCTTTTTTGACTTATGAAATGCTCTTTCATTTTAAACTGTCTGGACATTCCCACTACTATTCCTCGCATGTGCATTTTGCATGTGATTTCTATCAGTAGCCTCCCATTGACCTATTTTTAATCATAACCATCTGACAGGATAGATGCGGATAAGTTGAGGAATATTACAGGACGACCAGTGAGATTATTTTTTAATCAAATCAGTTTGTGTGCTTGTAATTTTTTAAGCGCCTTTCATTAATCTTAGCTGTACTTGTGATTCCTCTGATGGCATATTAATTTTTCATAAGCATAGGATTAGGTACCACTTGAATTTTTTTTTTTTTTCTTCAATCAGGTTTTGCCCCCCTTTTAACCCAAAGAATGTCGGGGTTTTTTGTTATTATTATTTTTTGCTCTCGCTCTCTGATCAGTTACTCCCAAGAATCTGGCCTCTTCCTGGGCATTTATTTGAGGCATTTCGAAAAAAATACACAAAATCCAGTGAAAAAGTTTACAGATGATTCAGCCTAAGAAAGAGGAAATATCATTGAAAAGGGATTACGGGTTGGGTAATTTTGATCTCCTGGAATAGACAAAGCCCAGTAATGAAAGCTACTGTCTTTGAAAACAAAACCCCCGTGTCATGACATTTACTTGTGCACAAACAAACCCAGGGCCAGCATCTGGCGTGGATACCCAAGGCTTTTTCTGTGTTTGATTTGGCAAATATGTGACTTCATCCCTGCTTTTTTTATGTATGAGATGGAAATCTATGGTCACGATGAATATTACATTGGCTGCTTTGGCCTCACGCTATACCTACTTACATTACGTTGGATTCACTGAAGCAGAAGAAGTGCTGAAGCAGGTTGAAGCCTATTAGTTTCAGGTAGTCATATATCTTTTCCTCGGGTGCCAATGACAGCAGCGTACAAAGGAGGTGGGATGCCCTGTAAAGACATACAGTTGTAGGGAAGATAGCATCCTACGTAGGAGCTCCTTTACAACCCAGTTCTCCCATACCGTAATTTGCTCTTTACATATTAAACCTTTTTTTGGATTTATTTCCCCCACCACCACCCCCCCCAAAGCCTCACGGGTGCCCTTGCTGTGCCGAATCAGTTCATAGGACTGACTTAAAGATTAAAGCTTCCTCCAGGTTTGCTTGCTGATGTGCTAAGGTCAGCACCCACCACACTTCAGAGCCTCAGCTCCTCCTCAGTGGCTTGATTTTTTGAGATCGAGAGACATGAAGAAAGGCCGATGATGACAAGTGTGATGTCGAGCAAGAAACTGTGTTATTTAGAAAAAAAATAATAAAAAAAATATATATCCCCCTTGGCTGGCTCTCCAACTTGGAGAAGGGTGTCTGCAGTGTGGTGAAGCCACATTCCCAGGTGGACCTAGGTCTTTGGGGGCTGTTCTGGACCCCCCCCAGGAGAGATGTGACAGCCACCTGCGTTTCCCACCACACGCTCTGCCCAGGGGACCCTGAGCCACTCCAGGGAGCTCAGCAGCCCTCTCTTCTGCTGGGGCAGGACCATTTATAGTTGCTCAAGAAAGAATACAGTATTAAAGTTCCAGCCAAGGGAAAAAAAAAAAAAAACACAAGATGGAATCTAGAAAAAAATACTGAAGGGGAATTCTCAAAATTCCATCAGGATTAGCTGCTCATAAGGGCCAAGTTTAATTAGGACAAACCTATATCCAGATGCCTACTGGGTGCACTACTAAAAACCAGCATAATTGTTCTGCATTCCCGTGCCAGCAATTACACAAATAACTTTGCAGTAAGATTCGTTTGAAAACAAGGGCTGAAATACATGATTGCCTTTGTGCTTGGCAAGAAACGGTTCGCGCTGTAAAATCCTAAATCTTTCAGAAACTTTTATTTTCCTAATCTAAATTAATTCTGCATATGTAACGTTCAGACCATCATCTTAATTTTCACTCAGCTGACAAGTATTCCTAACGACTGCATAACTGCTTATGTATAATTGAATGTTAATTTGGGCTTTCTCGTGAATTGAGTGTTGCAAGTCTTGCCAAAGAAATCTCAGGAAAACCAATAAATTAATCACAATACTAACAAGTTAGACAGGAAGGTGGTGTGACCCCTCTTTAGCATGGAATCTATTAGAGGAGAAAGGATTACCATGCATTTAGTGGCAGGGTGTTTGTGTAAGCTGTTGTGCTGTATTGCTTACCTTATCTTCAGGAGTGGAGCTTTCAAAATGAGGCTTGGCAATATGCAAGTTTTATTTGTTGAATATTCATTCAGAACAGGAAAGCCTACTAATGCCTCATTTATATTGTCATTTAAATCTAGTGCCACTTTAGATTAATTATAATCCAAATTACAGCTCTATGCAGTGCAAGAATTAATATGGAATTTATCCAGATTAATACATTTGCATTGAAAATGTAATATGTCTCTGCCATGGCTAAGGGGAGCGCTTTTTAATAAGGTAGTAAACATGAGGAAGGATGGAAATTAACCTTCATTATTGCAATGAAAATTATCCTTTCATTCTACTCTAATTAGAAAGAATACTCTACCAGTAATTATAATTTTAGAATTATTTTGAGGCTGAATAACATCATCTGATGTGTCAAAAGTCTTAAATTATGCAATCTTTATCAAATACATAGATTCCTAAATAAGAAAATATTATTTTGATCATGGCTTTTCCAGAATTTGTTTTCACCATTCTATGTGTTTTATTAACTTTCTCCTTCTTCTTAGTCACACAAACTGTTGGGTTTTTTTTAAATTTATTTTGGAGTTTCAAAAACGTTACGAAAGTGGTGGCATCTGAATTGCAGTGAATTATGTCATCTTTATATCAGCAATCTTACACAAGTTAAATAATTCTGTAACCGACAGGCAGTCATTGACTACTCTATTTCATGGCACTTATTTAGAATTAAACTTAGGTTTTGAGCTAAATGTATGGAAGTGACATTATTCACCTAAAATAACGTTGCGTACGTTACGTTATAAAATGAATTACAGTTGTGTTTCGCGACTAGGAAGGAAAAAACCACAAAAAGTAACACGTCTCAAGAATAGAAAGTGCTATTTAAAACGTGAATGACAGTGGGATTTAGTCTTTTTCGGCAGCTGCCCGGTAAGGAGGGCACGGCGAGGGAGGGCCGGCGGCCAGCAGTGCCACACGGTGTGTTTGGGACCAGAATAGTGTCTCTCTTCTCTCCCTCCTCCTCCTGTGCCCTGCTTATGAGACCATGACTTTCCCAAAGGAAGCTCCTGAAAAGTTTTCAAAGCTCCTTAAAAGAATTCAAGGGGGAAAGCAGAAAGTTGGTGTCGCGGGAGGATGCTCTGAGCCGTAGGGGCTGGACGGGGCTGGTCCCCTGTGGCTTTGGCACGTTATTTGGGCGTCCCCACGCCAGAGCAAAGAATAAACTCCCTTTTTTTTACTTTACTTTGACAAAACTCACCATAAATCACAGCCTCGGTTACGTTACTACAGGCCGGCTGTGACTTTGGTGGTTTAAGAAGTAACGGGGCTTTGAGGTTGAATGAATCCAGAGCAACAACAACGACAACAACAAAAACCAACAAAGCCTCTGCAAATTTCAACAGTTTGTATAAATATCGCGGTAAACACAGTCAAAAGCTATGCTTTGTTACGCATTTATTGACCCCAGCACAGTGTTTTATAACTCTACGGTTTTATTATATTGACCACAAAAGAAAATTTAACCAAAAAAAAAAGAAACCCCTTGTTTTTATAGAAGCAAGAACTATGTGTTCCGTGATTATTATAGGCCCTTTGAAGTAATTAAGTTATTCCGTCCCGTGGTGGGAGATGCTGTGGGACTGGGTTATCATCACACACCAAAAAGTGAGCACCAGAAGCTCTTGGGGTGGTGGGCTCAGGGCTCCCCGAGGACTCCAGCCCCGCTTCCCCAGGGCGTCAAAATTCAGTGGGGCTCCAGAAAAGCAGCTTTTCAGATATTAAACCCACCTTGACAAATTGTTCATTAAAAGTAGGGGAATACGGCAGGAATAAAGTTTAATTTGAGCAAGAATGTGCCGAAAGTACCGGTCTAAGTTACAGCAAAAAGAAATAATTAGCAATTTAGGAATGAAAAACAATGCATGGGGAAATCCCTGTTGATGTATGAGTTGTAAAATATGGTTTTCTTTAAAAAAAGCCCTTCAGAAAACATCCCTGAGTGGTTTAGTTTTCAATTGTTTACTGTTGTACCATTAGGATTTGGTATTTACCTTCAAAACTGTACTCTTTTTTTTTTTTCTTTTATTTCTCTTTAATGTTGCTCTTTTAATACCGAATATGGCACAAAGTCTATCTTAAAATAATAACAATAAAAAGTTTGTGGGTTTTGTCCGCAGAAAAATACAAGCATATTCTTTGTTTGTGTTTACTTTGTTGCCAAAACATCCATGACCTTATTTTTAAATTAATCCTAGGTTATTGTGCAATGAGGTGCAATTTGTTCATTTATATGAACCTTATGTGGATTGAAAAAAATCAAGATAAATCTTCATGCACAGCATACAATCAGATTACCCCTGGACTATATATTTACGTTGGGTCTGATAGCAATCAATGGTTTAGCTTCATTGCATTTCAAGATGTATTTGCACCCAGTGTCCAGTGATAGTGTCCTCACCCTGGAAATAATTTAGTTGCAAATTGACTGGAAGATGGTGAAAATTGAAAGTTAAAATTAGAAATACTCATAATAAACAGCAGAAAAAAGGTCAGATGATGCCGCACTATGATGAGATTGGAATGGTTGGTAAATGAGGTTTTGTGTTTGTCGTGAGATGTATGTGACATGCCTACCCAATGCTCCTGTAATATCCAGCCTAGCAGAAGAGATTATCTGGCAAATTGACGCTGGAAAGAATTTTCTGATGGACTGGGAAATTAGAATTGCACTCTTTTCTTTGATGTGTGCAAGACCGGGCCACATTACACGGCTAGTTCAGGCATAATATTAAATATAGTATTTAATGCTTAATAGTAGAACTATCTATAGAAAACAATTATATTCCGGGTTTGATCGCAAATGCCAGACTATAAAAATTCACAGTGTAAACATCTAAGGCAATCCCAAATGACTGATCTTTGTATATAATTAATATTAAGTTAGCTCTAAAATCCTATTCTCTAAAGTATTTCTTTTAAAGCCTCACTATATTTAGCTTCAGAATTGTAACCAGGCAGGAGTTATCAAAACAGCACAACAATCATGCTGCTCAGACAGTTTAGAAAAGAGAGAGGGTAATTAAACAGCAGCAAATTAATTATTTCAGAAAACAGGATTTTAAAGCAAAAGCTGATTTGTTTTAATGTAATACACAAATTCATACTGAGCTGCTAAAGGAAGAACATTATTGATTAATCTTTAAAGGCAACCTAAGGTTATCCAAACAGTAGAGAGGAGTCCATTTTTAAATGTATTAATAGAGTCTCCATCAAGCATAAAAGTGCATTTCCACCTTTGTGTTTTCCAGAGTTATTTTATTTGACTATACTTTTTCTCGGAACTTAGGAAAAAAAAGAAAGAATTACCCTCAAAGACAATACAGACCTTGGGAGTCACAGCCTCTTTGTAAACCAGGATAATTTTAAAGTTTAAAATATGTTCTTAAAAATTATGTTTTCGGAACAGGAATAGTCACACCAGAGAAGGAACCAAAAGTGAACACTGTGGTAGGGGCACAACAGCTTCTTCTGGCAAAGGAAGAGGATGGTGCAGCTAAAAAATCAAAGCCTCCAGAGGACAATAAATTTTGTCATGAGCAGGTAAAAGAAAATGTAAATGATTTAATTGTATTCTAGAACTCTTTCAAATAACTCAAGATTGAAACAGAGACGATACGGTGTTAAAATAGCAATATCAGCAAGTTATAAACAGAAACGCTGACTAATAGCCTGCATCTTCATTTGATTTGATTTTTTTTGTTTTTTTTTTCAGTTCTACCAGTGTCCTTATTGTAACTACAACAGCAGGGACCCAAATCGCATCCAGATGCACGTCCTGTCGCAGCACTCCATGCAGCCTGTCATCTGCTGCCCCCTCTGCCAGGACGTCCTCAGCAACAAAATGCATCTCCAGCTTCATCTGACCCATTTGCACAGCGTGTCCCCGGACTGCGTGGAGAAGCTGCTCATGACAGTAAGTGTTCCCAAGTCACCAAGAAGTTCCTCCTCGTGTTTAGATGGAAATTCTTGAACATAAGAAGTTCCATCTAAACGCGGGGAAGAACTTCTTTTCTTTGAGGGTGGCAGAGCCCTGGAACAGGCTGCCCCAGGAGGTGGTGGAGTCTCCTTCTCTGGAGACATTCCAAACCCACCTGGGCACGTTCCTGTGGGACCTGCTCTGGGTGGACCTGCTTTGGCAGGGCATTGGACTAGATGATCTCCAGAGGTCCCTTCCAACCCCATATCATTCTGTGGTTCTGTGACCCATGGCACTCACAATGGAGTGTGCACAGAGCCACGTGTTTGCCGTGACAGAACATTCTGGTAGCCTGAGGAGGGGAGTGGGTCAGGACTCCTTGGTTCTCCTGCCAGCTCATCCAGTGACTGGTGTCCCTTGGGAAAAAACGACTGAAGGTGGGTGGTTTTCAAAGATACTGAAAACCTGCAGTCCCTCATTGATGTTAACCTTGGAAAAATCAAGCCTGTCTCTGTCTCTTGTGGGCACACCTGGAAATTTGGTCTAATAATACCCAGGTCTCCGAGGGATTGCGACTCCTTTTTGTAAAATAACAGGAGTTCCCTGTAGAATGGAGCTGCCCCACGTTAAAGAATTCCCGTGTAGAGCCTGGCTATACTTGCATCATATCACATGAAATTCACTGTAAAATATCAATAGTGGTGCTAGCTGGAGAACACAATTATTGCACAGAATGTCCTGGTTCTTGATTTTTGCCTCTGCATAAAAGACCTTTAGGGATTTTTTTCCTGTGACTAGAGTGTGAGTGTGAAACAGCAAGGCAAGTCCTTGAATAGGCAGAAATCCAGTTAGATCAGTTCTTTGGGGTATGGAAAGCCTGATTTCAAGCACTTACCCTGGATCAGGTGGGAACTTGAACTGGCTTCTCCATGACTGGGATAAATGATATAACCAGCAAACTCCATTTGGAGGACAAATCTTGTTCCAAACTCGCCAGGAAAATCCCGTTCTTCACTGCAAAATTGCAAAAATCAATGTCAAAATAGTACATTTATGTGAAAAATATTGACTTGCCACCATTCAAAACAATGTCAGTAAAGACAGAGTCAGGTCTATTATTACATTATATATTGTTAGAAAACAGACCTCCTTAGACACTCTGATTCTGGTTGTCTTTCCTTTTTAGAAGAAAATGCACTTGGAAATCTTAAAGATCCACCTCCTTAAGGATTTATTTCTGTGTTCATAGACTCTTCATTTATACAGCTGTGGTTGTAGGTCTACCACCTCCTTCCCAAGTAAAGTGGCAAAAAAGTATGAAAGAATTGAAAGAGCTCTTCACTGAAGGCCTAAGACTCCTTGTGCATATTGCTGATGAGCAAATACAGAACTGGGGGCCCACAATTCTTCCCTTTTCCTTCCCTTCCCTTCCCTTCCCTTCCCTTCCCTTCCCTTCCCTTCCCTTCCCTTCCCTTTTCCTTTCCTTTCCTTTCCTTTCCTTTCCTTTCATTTCCGAGAAAGAGGGCAAAACATAATCTGCATCATCTAAATTGTCCCAGTTGCTAACACTAATATGCTCTGTTGATATCTGAACTCTGTGATGATCAAATAAATACCATTTACAGCAAATTTTTCTTCTCTGGGACAGTTATCTACATCTTTTTTTATAAAAAATTTCTTCCCTCCCAAACAAAATCAAAGTCCCTGGTCCTCTGAGAGGGTGCTGTTAATGCCATGTTTAAATTACAAATATGCGAAGCCCAGGGTTTTTAAAAAATGTCTAAAATATTTTTTCCAGTAGGCAATTGGTATAAATACATATCTACATAATATATATCTCATTCCTATGTATCCTAATAAAGGTTTAAAATAATTTGTTAAACTGTTAAAAAGGAAGAAAGGGTATTTCTGCTCATAGCTAGTATTGTATGTAGCTTCCAGTATTATGGTAATTTACCCCTCAGGAATCTCTCCTGTGGGTGTTCTTGTCCCCCCTGTCTGAAGGAAGGAGATCCTACCCTGACGTTAGACGGGGAGCTGCCGTCTGATCTGATTTACCCAGAGTCACTTAGACAGAATCCGGCAGCAGAGGGGTTTGAGTCTTGGTCTGAACCCCTAGAAAATCCTTTATTTCAGATGCGAGGATGTTTTAAGGATGTTTTAAGGATGTTTTAAGGATGTTTTAAGGCGCTAAGCCGAAGGAAAACATGAAGCGTTGAGCTTCATGTCAACTAAAGGGAGTACTATCAGCCACCCATGGCAGCGTGTCCTTCGAAGATTTCTGTCAACAATTCCAAAGGGTAACAAAGCAGGTGAAGCAGCCTGAAGAGGATACATAAGCAACGGAAGACAAGAAAGAGAAAAATCTTATTTTAACTGGAAAAAAAAGTTCCTGTTTCTCTATGGAAATAAACTTACAATCTTCTTTCAAAGATCATGGAAGGTCTGGCGTTTGTTTATAAAACACCACAGGTGAAGCAAAGTGGAAATACTCTTAGTCAAGAACTGACCGGTGACCGTATTTCTACATGATCTCCGTCTTTGGAGGATGTCCAAGGAGAAGTCCCAGATAAACCCAACACACCTGACATAGACAGCAAAACCTTCTTGGTGGTGCCATTGAGACCAATGAAATATTGAGAGCGTGTACTTCTAGAGCATCACCTGCTTGTGGATTTTTTGGAGCTGATTCTCCACCAAGGGACACCCGCTGCTATGGATTTGTCATCCGTCAGAAACCACTATCAAGGACTGAACCAAGATTTAGACCTGGCAGTCTTTGATCCAGATATGGTGGATCTTTTGAAATATAATTTCATACTCTTGTATAGTATTAAAAAAGAGAAACTTTTCCTGTAATAATATTGTGGTTTTGGTTTTGGTTTTCAAAGGTTCCCGTACCAGATGTCATGATGCCCAATAGTATGCTGTTGCCAGCAGCGGCTTCAGAGAAATCTGAACGTGACACACCTGCGACCGTCACAGCTGAGGGAGCTGGGAAATATCCAGGTATGCGAGAAAAAGCCCAGACACGTAAAAAGCTAGGTATGGGCAGTTTAGAAATTTAGGAACCACTTTCTTCTGTCTCAGTAAAATGAATCTGATCAACACCTATAAAAACTTAAAGGGTGGGTGTCAGGAGGATGGGGCCAGTCTTTTTTTCAGTGGTGCCCAGGGACAGGACAAGAGGAAATGGGCACAAACATGAACATAAGAAGTTCCACCTAAACATGAGGAGGAACTTCTTCACTTTGAGGGTGGCAGAGCCCTGGCAGAGGCTGC
>JAOTQQ010000012.1:122687994-122692994 GCA_026546715.1 Gallinago undulata
TGAGTACAGGGGGACGATCACCTCCCGGGTCCTACTCACCACACTGTTCCTGATACAGGCCAGGATGCTGTTGGCCTCCTGGGCACACTGCTGGCTCATGTTCAGCCAACAGTCACAGAACCATAGAATGGTCCAGGCCGGAAGGGACCTCCAAAGGCCATCTAGTCCAACCCCCCCCCCAGTCAGCAGGGACACCCCCAACTAGACCAGGTTGCCCAGGGCCTCCTCGAGCCTCCCCTTGAATGTCTACAGGGAAGGGGCCTCAACCACCTCCCTGGGCAACCTGTTCCAGTGCTCCACCACCCTCACTGGAAAGAAATTATTCCTAATCTCCAATCTAAAGCTGCTTTTCTCCAGTTTAAATCCATTGCCCCTCATCCTGTCCCTGCAGGCCTTTGTCAACAGGCTCTCCCCAGCCTTCCTGTAGCCCCCTCAGGTGGTTTGGTTTCAGTTTGGGGGAAAAGTTCCCTGGTGCTGTTTAACTCGTTAGTGCCAGAGTAGCCTCAGAGTCTGTAAATTGTCCTGTTAATAATACAAAAGGTATTATTGCAGGCAAACTGGTCCGTACTAATTCAATTTTCAGGTTTTCTAATTTCCACCAGATATTTCTTCTTTGAGATAAATTTAGATTTTTAGCACCAGAGCATACACAGTGCACTGCCAGTTGAGGTGGATTTTTGCCCCCTTTTCATCTTGCATCTTTTTAAGGTTAATTAGCCCGTTGCGGGCAAAGCCCACTGTGTAAAGCAGAAGTAGAATCTTTTTGTTAACTTTTTCTTCTGCCGTGTGCTAAATAGCCCCTACACCCCCTTTTTGTTGCTTGGCAAATACTTGCATGCATAAATCTCAATTCCCTAATGATACATAATGGAGCAGTCAAAGTGAATGGAAAAAAAATAGATTATTTTAATCATTCATCATAAAAAACCACCCCAGTAATATACTCAGATGTTCTCCAGTATGTGCTCAACACTTTCTGCACCTAATTAACCCATTTCTGTTTTCTTCTCTACCCTGCTTTGTCTGGTAGCTCGCATTCGTACTTGACGATGGGAATTGTTTTGAGAAGTGTCTTTTTGGGAGCAGGCTGCCCAGCAGGGCTTGCTTTGGCTGCTGTTCCTGCAGCAGCACGTGCCCTCTCCGCCAGCAGGAGAGATGCTCTGCCCCATCCCTTGGGGGAAGGATGTCCTCAAGCCAGCTCCACGATGACTCCCTGGCCCGTATTTTGAGTCTACTTCTGGTGAATTCCACTGCTGGGGCATCAGTTCTTCTCTGTGGGACCCAGTCCCCAAAACGCACTTCAGAAGAAGTCTTACTGGGGTCCCTTAGATTCAGATATTTACCTGTTTTCATGATGATTCCAGAGTTGGTAACTATTTCCTTCGGTAAAGCCCATCCCTTCTGTCCCACGTGTTTGTTTAAAGGACAATGTCAACATCAGTAAGACCCTCATTTTAAAGAATATGCTGGCTGTTTGCTGAGACCTGGAACCAGTGAAACTATAATAGCAAACATCACTTTTAACATTCTCTTTCGTGTTTCTCTTTACTCCTGCTGGACAGGGAAACCAGCCCGATGACTTTCACTGTCCGTGCAAGTTTAGGAGGGATTTCACTTTCCTGTCCTTGCATTCACTGTTGTTTAGGGGGTTCCAAAAGGGTAGAAACCCCGACAATTTTGCCAAATATTATTCTTTTTAAAATGCAATATTTGCTTTTACCGAAAGTTTGAAATGGAGCACTTGAAAATAATGCTAAATCACAAAAGATGGAAAATCTCAAACCACAGTTTATTTTATCTTCTTTGTGTAGTGCTCAAACTGGACTTGTATTTGCAAAGGTTATTAGATTTGTCAAAATAAGATAGCTCCATTTCTGAACAAACAGATCCATTTACTTTAAATTCAGTTACCTTGTTCTAAACCAAGTGGTTTTTAATGTCAGAGTGATTGTATGGTTCTAGGATATGTTGAGGAACACCAACTTGTGGGCATCCAACGCTGAGCAAGGTCTCGAATTTACCACTATGTTTGCTCAGCAGAATTCCTCATACGGAGTTATTTGGTGGAATTTTAATTCACACAGAATTTTACTTCTGGCTCGTCTTTGTTTTTCATGCCCTTCCCAGTTTTCCTGGTGACTGTAGACAGAAGAGTTCACCTGCTGTTTTCAGCTCTTCTTAAAATTCACATTCTCTTTTCTTCTTATCTTTGTGTTTTCGCCTGTGATCCCTTGCAGAAAACTAGTGCTTCATCTTGCTTCTAGCTATTAACACTGGTTCTCTGAACCTTTTAATGCCATCATCATTACCATAGGTTCTTTGCACATCACTTAAGCCTGGGCTGCCTTGAAGATTCACAGCAGCTTTTTCCAAGAACACACACATCACTGGGTAATGTGTACTTAGTGGTTTTTGAAATCTTATAAAGAGAGAAATCTGATTCAGCAGCAATTACTTTCCCTATCATTAGGGCACTAAATTCTGTTCTCTGTTTGCTTTTGGCCCATTGGTAACAGTTTCATTTTTATATTTTTAGACCTCTGATTCCTCCAAGAGAAAGAGAGGTCTCTCCTCTTTGATAGTCACTTAAAGGAGTTAGCAGGATTAGAATGTTTCTTCACAATTAGTGAATTTTCTATCCGACAGCTCTCACGTCTGGAAATGGAGCATTAGTTTCACCAAGTTTTCTTCATTTAGTTGGAGAAACCCTCAGTTCCACATTTAACTTCCAATACAAGAGGATTTCACTCTTCTCCTGCAGCCTGCATGGGTATGTCACCGAATGCTGTGCGTTTCCACCGAATTCCACAGGGTTTCTGGAGAACAGGATACATCTCGGCTGCTCTGGGCATCGTTGGTGTGAACAGACTGAAGACAACACCATGTGTAAGGGTTGGAGAGGTTAAGAATAGAAAGAAATCAGAAAAACTCTTAATTAGCTGACAGGCCCAAATGACCATGACAAATCTGGGGCAGCAGTTCCCACTAATTGCATCATTCATGCGTTTTCCATCTACGGTATTTATCATTTAATGTATTTTCAGCAGGTTCCACGCACAATTGCCTGTTACTTCCTCTTGAAAGCACAGGGGCCAGCAACAGCATCTTCGGTGTCGTTGTGCAGTAACCGTGCCAATTACCCACTTTTTAATTATAACTGTTGTGACTTGTTTCACTGCGCTATCTAATCCGCGCTCACAAAGCATTTTAACCCCTTAGTGTTCCCCTGCCATTGAATAGGAGTAATGACACGGTGACAAACATTAAACGGCCTCTTTTGTTAAATCTGATAATTATTCCCTTTGAATCCTAATTGCTTTATTCCTAAGTAATGCTAAGCACCTGGATATTGATGATTTAAACATCGTTCTTTTTCACTCCATTAGTGCTTGCTGGTAGCTAATACCCATCTAACCTCCGTTACGGAGCCTCGTACCTGCGCTCTCGTAGGCTGTTCCCGGCGTTGCTTCACGTTGAGTTCTGTGTGCATCATCACACACCTCCCGTGCTCTTTTCTCCAGCATTCCTACTTGCCTGAAGAAATGACAATGGGTGTAATGCACAGCCTCTCGCAGTTAGTCGCCTTTTCTACCCGGTGCCATCGTTTAATTTTCTGACCAGCTCTACATCTCGCAGAAGCTGCTTTTTAATAGACTGTTACCAGCCACTGCACTGTATCTAGTACTTGAAACGGAGAAAAGATTCCTTCCATTAAGTTACGAGGCATGCTTCTTGTGTGGGTGCCCCCTCCAGACAGAGCCGCTCCATCCTCAGGCTGCCTGCTCTAATGAGGAGGAGGATGTCGTGCCTGCATGCTTCAAGTAAACCCGGAACGGCAGCCTTCCCGTGTCAAAGTACTTTAGTGCTATTACACTTATTTCCCAGCAAATCCTGCGCTGACCTGATTGTCGTGGCAAAGAAAAGCTTTGCTCAGGCTCTCAGAAATGAAGATGCGAGCTGTGCGGTGTCCCGGGAATGAACAGCACTGACCCCACCGCGTGTTCGGTCGGTTTTATTTGAATGGTCATTTCCTGTTGATATTTACTGATCTAAACAGCTTCCTTTTCCTTCGTATTATGGCATTTTCCCCCAGCAATTTGGATAAAGATTCCTTTTTATTTGAGAGCTAATTACTTGTAGTGAGCACCATAATTACCAGGTTTCTTAGGTGAAGGATGTGTGGGTTATATCATCCCAGAGGCATGATAAAAATTAGTTAAAATGAACAACAAAGTAGAGATCTCTCAAAGTATCAATTAGAGGGAAGCACTCTCACTGTGCTTAATGCTTCTTTTCTAATAATCTACCGGTGAGGCTGTGGAAGGAGATGCACAGAAAGGGGAGAGTGCTGGTTCTGCAGGTATGAGTCTGGCGCTGCCAATGGAGCTGGGTTGATCTTCCCTTGCCCGTTGTGGGGCTTTTCTGCAGGTTCCTGCACGCCCCCCCCCTGCTAGTGGGACCGGGATCGCAAAGTGAGTAAAATCTGGGTTTGCTGTGGAGTGTCTGTTACCGGTTTAAGGCTGCAAGACTCACGGAAACGTACCCAGTGCCATGGTACGAGGTGGTTTATTCCTGCCGTGGGTAATTCCAGAACAGGTGAGAAATGCTGAATGTTACAGGACGTGTTTTGCCTCCCGCATTGACGACAGTCGTATTTTTGTTGTTTTCAGCTTTAACATCTCCTGGTGCAGGCATGCTTGGGTTTCCTACTTCAGCTACTTCGTCTCCTGCCCTGTCTCTCAGCAGTGCCCCCTCCAAACCTTTGCTGCAGACTCCACCACCACCACCACCTCCACCACCACCACCACCACCTCCACCACCTCCTCCTCCTCCTCCTCCTCCTCCCTCCTCCTCTTTGTCAGGACAGCAGACAGAGCAACAGAGCAAAGAATCTGAGAAAAAAAATACCGTTAGTAAGCCAAACAAGGTCAAAAAAATCAAAGAGGAGGAACTAGAGGCCAACAAACCCGAAAAACACCTGAAAAAAGAGGAAAAAATCT
>JAOTQQ010000012.1:122697994-122702920 GCA_026546715.1 Gallinago undulata
TGGAGGAAATCAGAGTCACCTCTCCTGTCTCCAGAGCTGTCTCAGCAGCGAGGGGAGCTGGTGGTACCCTGTGCCCACGGTGGTCGGTCAAACAGCGGGGCGTTTAACTCCCCAACCTCCTGCCTCCGAGGCTCGGCTGAGAGCTGGAGGCCAAGTTCAAGCCCTTGCTAAAATAAGCTTGCTGATCTTTGTCCCGTCCCCGGTGACTGCGTGTCCACATCTCAAAACTGCTCAGTAAACATGAGTAAAGGGGGGGGAAAAAAATAAAAAAAATAAATAAAAAGTCACCATCTGAAAGCTGCCCAGTAAATATAGTTTAGTTAGGGTTTACAGCTTGTGTAAAGTTGCTCATAACAGAGTTCATAACACAGCTGTAATGCAGTTTATAATAATAATTTTTCTTTTTAAAAAGCCTACTGTTTAATTTTCATCAGCATAGCAGGCTTGCTTCTTCTTACCCACGGATGCCGTGCTATGGTGCGCGTTTACTGGTTCTCTAGCCCAGCCTTATGTTCTGTGGGAATAGGTGGCAAAACGCAGCGTTGACTTTTTTTGGAATAGAGGCCTGAATTCTAGCACAGACCTAAACTAAAAATAAATACGGCTGATCTCTATCCCTAACCCCATGCACAGCACAGGGATTTCACCATCCCTAATGGCCTTGGCTCAGGAATAGCTCACAAACGCTGTGTTCAAACGTTGCACGTTGTGAGGGGAACACGTTTGCTGTGTTGGGTTCAGTTCTGGGTAGAGACTCTCCAGCTTTTGCTCACAAAGTGTGATTTTTTTCCACAGTCGGGTTCAAATGGCCCTTGGATCAGGTGAGATATTTTGCTGTTTTAAAGTATATAGTTGTTATAGCTCAATGTAGCTCCTCCAGAACAAAAGCCATTCCGGGTTCAGGTGTATGTCTCACCTAAAAGTTGTTTTCTGTTTTGCACATCAGTGATTCTGTGCATTGACTGTCTTTTAATTTGGGTGAAAAAAACGCCAACCCCAAAACAGTGACTCATCGAAATACAAAAGAAAACAAAGATGATATTTTAGCAATGGCAAAAAGTTCTAGCAGAGTCGTGCCATTTTGTTAGTGGAAGAACCGAGAGAGAGCATTTTTGGCCTGAGCAGAGCATTTTGGACAGCAGCGCTGGTGCCTGGAGAGGGAGGGTGTCAGTCCCATAGGGTGTCTGCCATCATCACCCTGCCTCCTGACACGATTTAAGCGAGGCGTATATATTGGGGTCCCAGATGCAAAGATGCAGGATTGGTGCTCGGCCACTTCGGAAGTGCTGTGTATTTTGTGTCCCATTAACGTTGCCGCAAAATCATAGAAGCTAGAAATGGGGAAGATTTGTTAAATCAACTAGTACAGTCCCCGCTCCTCCGGAACTGTGTTATATGAAATTTGGTCCAGTTCAGTTTTAAATGAGTCAAGCAATGGGTCTCCTGCAACCTCCCTTGAGGAAGGTGCTTTGCAGGGTGTTGAATCTCTCTGTTGGAAAATAATCTCGTGCTCTTCAGCCTGCTTGTTCCTTCTTATTGAAGGTAAGAGTTCCACAAGTAGGGGTCAGACTGCTTGGAGAGAGGAAGTTGGTATTTGTCAAGATGAGTCAGCTTTCTTTTACAGAATCTTCTCTATGAAAGCCCAGATATCCTTGGAAATTAAAGCCTATAACCTATAGACGTTATTCTGGACTTTAAAAAATTCTTACAATTTCTTCTAGAAGATAGAATATAAATACGTCTGATGCCATACAACAAGCTCAGCAACAAAGAACACTGCCATATCCTAATGACACTTCTTTCTGCCTCCTCCCTTTGATGCCCTATAAATTTCGTCAGGGAAATATTTGCCATGTGGCAAATGGTCAATGGCAAAATGTTCGATGTTTTGAACAGATTCAGAATTTTATCCATACTCGGCAACCGTGGGACTAAAATGCAGATCTCCAAAGTCCTGTAACTGCAAGTAGAGGCACTATTTTCATTCTCATGATTTTATATCTTGTATTCATACTAATTTTTTTTCTACCCAGACCACAGGAGATTAGCTGGAGATTAGAATGCCTATAAAATACCTGTATCATGTTAAAATAGCATGTTAACAGGCCCAGTATTAACTACACGAGTCTGTGTTTTGCCGTTTTTCTTGACACATATAGTCAAGGACCTTGACAAGACAGGATTTGCTGTACGTGTACACCTTACTCTTTTTAATTAATACAGCAAGATTAAGCCAGGAATCCATCCTAACTAAATGCTCACAGAATGGGTTCCCCACGCAAACACTTCTGGCCTGGACCATTCTATGATTCCATGATTTCCTGCCCAAAGGCTCCTGGCGCGGCATGGCTGGGGAGCATTAAACGCCTGCTCTGTCTGCCCCTCACCCCATATGTAATATACATCTCCCTGAGCCTGTTTATGCCAGTTCAGAACCTGCTGGGCTGAAAAATACTATGTACATTTAAAATGAATTATCTACATAATCTTTTGAGTTGGGTTGTTGCAGTTTTTTTGCCAAAAAATAGATCTTCTTTTATTGGGGTTTTTTTTCATAGCTATTAATTGCTATAATTGCTATTTTATTCCTTACACATATTTATCAAGTAGTCTTCCCCACTCTCTGCTGTGACAGCCCTGTTAATATTGCATAAAAATCACCTGATCAAATTGCTGAGGATTTTTATTGGAGTAACTCTTCATTTCAGTGAGGCAGCAATTGCTCTAGGACAGATTGTGTGAACAGGGTGTGTTGATATGCCCTGATATTTGTCCAAAAAAGATTTTATTAGCACTAAACAATTTATTTAGCCAATCATATAATAAGGAGGAGCTAATTCAATGTTGAGGCATTAGAGCTCACTGTTTTAAAGCATTGTTTCAGATTCCAAATAACAAAATTCCTTAGTTTGCTTAGTTTGAAGACACATTAGAAAGCTGAACAATAAGAAATTAAGTATTGAAGAAAGTCCACCTGAAAATTATTTTAAATCACTCCTGTCATGTTCTGTCATGTACTGAGAGCTCTCCTTTTTAAATATAATTTACGAATTGTTTCTATAAGAAATCTTTCAATCATAAATGTTTTAGTTGAATTTTTAATCAACTAAATTCACAAATTTTTGAATCTTACATGGCATTCTGAACATTTCATTTTCCATTATTCCTTTATAGGGATTTTTTAAAACCTTTCCCTCCCTCCGTCCCTTTTTTAATTTCTTCCTCTCCTCCCTTCTTTCTCTCCTTCTTTCCTGCTTTTTATCTCTCTTTCGGTCTCTCTTCTCTGTTTTGGACAAATACCCGCAAACCTAGGTTGCCCCTTTAGCTTCAATGGATCTGCACAAATAGATCCCCTTCTGCTGCAAGGGACAGCATTCCCCAGGGCACACAAATTAATTCCCCAGGACACACAAATTAATTCCCCAGGGCACACAAATTCCTCCCCTTGCTCGAGTTGGACTGACAGGAAGGGTTGGTCCTTCTCACCTCTCTCAATTTCAGGCAAAGGAATTGAAGAAACATTAGTGTGTGTGTGAAACCACTCCCTAGGACCACTACTCCTTTTCTCCCCATGAAAGGAGGGGAGGAAACAGATTATCTGGGATTTGTAGACCGGGAATCCCTCGTCTGGAATTCATAGGCAATGATGACCAGAGGGGTTTACTTTCTACATTACGCAGGCCATAAAACTTCTTCTAGTCTTTCCTACAGTTGAGAAGTGCTTTGCTGTAGCCAAAGTGACCGTTCCTGAGCTGGGCAACACACACATTCCTTTCTGCCAGTCTGAGCCTGCGTCTCCCCCTGCCCAGGGTCTCTGACAGACCCTTCATGGAAGAGTAATTAGATTCTGGTCTGTCACACCAGGGCGAGCAGCAACCGGAATATACAAATACGTGCAGCATTCATTATTGATAAGACCCGGACAAGCATTAGATAATGTGTTACTTAACTTATTTATTGGAGGTGACTTCAGATGGATGGTGACTTCAGATGGATGGTGACTTCAGATGGATGAGGGATCACGCGGTACTCGGCGACCCAACACAGCTTCTCTGTTCACT
Source organism: Gallinago undulata (assembly GCA_026546715.1). Taxonomy (NCBI): domain Eukaryota; kingdom Metazoa; phylum Chordata; class Aves; order Charadriiformes; family Scolopacidae; genus Gallinago; species Gallinago undulata. The sequence continues at coordinate 122,702,056 of JAOTQQ010000012.1, forward strand.
CTCGTGGATGCATGAGAGTCCCGATGAGCCAGCTGCAGCATGAACCCTTGGCACAGCAGCTCTTCCACACCGCTTGTCCGCCACACAGACGCTGCAAGGTTTGGAGGCATTCAAAAAAACTGAAAATTATTTATTCATGCAATCTGGGTAGCTTAAGTACATTTAAAAAAAAAAACAGAAAGCAAAATGAGTTCAGACTAAGAACTTTGATGACGAAACTGTTTTTCTCATTATGTATAAAAACCCACAGGATGCTTTGTCATACAGGCTGTCCCTCCCCTGCCCCTTCCAAACCAATAAAATGGTGTGGAACTGCTACTACTGATCCTGAACTGTTCCCCAAAGTCTAGGCCTTCTAATAGGCTGCCCAGAGAGGTGGTGGAGTCTCCTTCTCTGGAGACGTTCAAACCCACCTGGACATGTTCCTGTGGGACCTGCTCTGGGTGGACCTGCTCTGGCAGGAGGGTTGGACTGGATGATCTCCAGAGGTCCCTTCCAACCCCATAGCATTCTGTGATTCTATAATGAAATCACTGAATTCCACTGAATTTTTTTTAGAGTTGGAAGAGACCATAGAGATCATCTAGTCCAACTCCCCTGCTGAAGCAGGATTGCCTAGAGCATAAAATCATAGAATCATAGAATGGTTTGGGTTGGAAGGGACCTAAAAGATCATCTAGTTCCAAACCCCTTGCCCTGGGCAGGGACACCTCCCTCCAGACCAGGTTGCTCAAAGCCCCGTGTCCAGCCTGGCCTTGTTAGAGCATTGTTACTTCCTTGTTACTCAGGATGGCATCCAGGTGGGTCTTGAAGATCTCCAGAGAAGGGGACTCCATGACCTCCCTGGGCAGCCTGTTCCAGGGCT
>JAOTQQ010000012.1:122741565-122767638 GCA_026546715.1 Gallinago undulata
TACAGGGAAAGGGTTATTGCACATTGAAATGGGCTGCCCAGGGCAGTGGTGGAGTCACCATCCCTGGAGGGATTTAACATCTGGGCAGACACAGAGCTTAGAGACATGGTTTAGGGATGGTTTTTGTCAGACAGAGTTGGGTTGATGGTTGGACTTGATGATCTGAAAGGTCCCTTCCAACCCAGGAAATTCTATGGTTCTATGATCCTATGAATAGAAGATGCCATATATAAGCCTATGTAGGAATAGTTGCTAATGAAGCTAAGAATACTAAAAAAATATAGTAGAAATCCTTCAAACCAACAACACTTTGCTGAAACAGAAAGCACCAAAAGTTTTACAATCCAGTGTAAAACATTATTTGTAGCATTCCTACTGTTTTCTACAGTTGGGCAGGTCTGTAAGGGAAACATCATACAAAGCTGACAGGAAAGACAATTTTGTTCTTAATGTGTGCTGTGCAGCAGTAGATGGGTAGAGCATACAATAGCTGCACTCTGATTCCTTCAACTCCCTCTTCCTCATCCCCGAGGAGAACATGGCTGAAGACTGTACAAGGGCAAACAGCCACGGGGCTCACTGCATCAGGTGGGAGCCAAGGACACACCACGGCAATATTCCCCAACATCTCGCTCCCACTGCTGTCCTTCCAGAGCACGCACCGAGGCACGTGAAGCGTGGTTGCAAAGCATCATCCAGTACCATCCCCATACCTCACCTCCTCCTCCACTTGGAGATCAAAGGATCAAGTCAATCCCTACTGGATCTTGCTCTGTCACTTCAACAACTCCAGTTCAATCACTATCTGCCTTCCCACCCCTCAGCTTCTCAGCCCACCACCACTTCAGCCACTGTTAACTGTCTGCTCTGGTTTTCATTCCACAGGAGAAAACACAACAATGGAGAAGAATTTCCAGATGTCCTCCTTTATAATCCCTTAAATTATGCTTACACTGTTCCTATGTAAGCAAAGCTTGCTTTCTGATGAGCAATTAGGTAAGCATTCTCAATTTAAGCAACGAAACCGTGCACTGTGCTGAAGTGCTCTGCTGCAAAGATCCCGGGAAGTTTGCCACAGGCCATGGCGCTAACCGGACCCTGCAAGTGACTTACAGATTATGTCCATAGCTTTGATCTTGTCACCTAAGCACATCTCAGCACGCTTACTCTGACTGAAGTGTTCTGCTACACACCGGGCTTGCTTCTGAACTGACTGGAGGTTTTACTGCGCTTCCCAGGGAAGCACTGGAAAGGGAAACCTTGAAATCTGCATTTTTTTTTTCCTATGAAAACTACCTGCAAATGGCCTCATGATCTGGAGAACAGCACCTTGCTCTTTGAGAGAAGAGGCCGAAATTATAATCTCTATTTTGCTGCAGAGAGAATTGTCATATTTTTCATCTATAGTGTCCATTTTTTTCAAGGGATAATAATAAATAAATGATCATACATTTTTCCCTTTTAAAATTACATCCTCCTACAAAAGTCCTTTCTGTAACTTGTTAGATTTCTCAGTTTGCACTGTTTTCACAAACAGTGGTCCTAGAGCAGGAATAATTGAGACTGGTTTAAAACTAGCCAATAAGCACAGTCCGTAAGTGTCACAACACTGAACTTGCACTTTTTAACACTATTTTTAGATCCCTTATTCTGCTGAGCTATACAGACTATAAAGAGAATACTGTTTTTCCCTCCATATTTCCATATTCAGTTTTATGTGTCGTGTCCTTACTGTTTACTTCTTTGGTCTACTTTAAGTTATTTAAAACTTAAGAACCCAGAATTGTAAGAACCCATGGAAGAAACAAATACCCACATTCAGTTAAGGACACACCGGGCTTAGCTTATAGGATCAGAGCTTTGCTTATGGGCTAGAGAATAAACTGGACGTGTGATTAACTTGTTACACAAATACACTTTAAGACCAACCACTAAAGACCACGACTGCTACTGGAAAGGTTCTCCATTTCACACTGTCACAGATACTGTGTAGAAAAGAATAAAAAACTGCCTCCCAGAAATAAAACCTCAAGGGACATTTCTTTCTTTAATAACCTATAGTTTGTCTGGTGTTTTTTTTTAAACAAAACATATGAATGATCCCACTTGTACAGTACACTGTGCAACAACAACAACAATAATTATTGTACATCACCAGGGAAAGAGGAATTTCTCCTGGTGTATGTTAGCGCTGTTATCGAGCATTGTACAAATTATGAATGAATATATTTTATTTGGAAACATGTTATTGACAGAAATCTATCAATAGTAATGCGAGTATTGTCAACAGCTTGTCAATATTAATGTAATTATGATTAAGGGGATAACATGGATTTTAGCTATAACACCAAGTAACATCTCCTGCGTTGCTGCTATCAATATGAGCATTATTATTGACCTGCTCTGGGACTATCAGTACGAGATGTATTACCATCGGGCATATTTGTCAATGCATCCTGCCCACGAAAATTCTACATTTAAATTTACAGGTCTGTAAACTTTGCCTGCAGAAACAGACCAATCTGAGCAACCTCTAGGTGCTGTGTTTCCCACAGGGCTATGAGGAACCGTGGGGTTTGTGCCGTCTCAGCGACTGCAACCACAGCCCCTGCTCTTCTAGCACAATCTGTAAAAGACAGACAGATATAGATTATATGCAGAATCTTTAAGTATGATTTGTCAAAACACTTTTTGAGAAGCCAAATAAAAATATATATTTTATTAAGTCAAAAATGACCTTTGCTCCTCGCTGCTCTGACTTAAAATCGCATTTAGGAGGCAAGAAGCAGCTCACCCATCACTTCACCAAGTTCCTGATTTAACCGTTTGAGATAATCTCCTCTGCGCAGCCCAAACAGCCAGACTGAGCCCTGCTCTGATGCAGGAATGGAACGGACACCACAGATGGCCTCACCCTAACCCAGCGTGAATGCAGGCTCGAGAACATCTTCACAGATGTTTACCCACCGAGAAAGCCTATTCCACCCTTTCTCTAGGTAGCTTAGCCCAGTGTTTTAATTACAAGTTAAATTACAAAGCATCTCTCGTATTCCTTCTAAAGCACCCTTATTACAAATAAAGATGGTTTTCATTCCCCAGGAGAAAACAATGACAACAATGGAGAAGAATTTCCAGTTTGTCTGCAGGTTCTCAAGAGGAAGAGCAGCGGGACAGGCGAGGGCACTGACTACATGCAGATATCTGCCAAACCAGACAATGTCCTCCTTCCTACAACACGCCTGGTGTGACTCTCCAGGAAACACAAAAACAACAAAAAACCACCTTTACTTTTTTCCAGCAGAACAGTTAGCATTTACCTTGAGGTCTACTGTATCTTCAGACCTATCATTTTTCTGTCCGAGTAATTATTTCCTGTTCTATATTCACGTATTTGAGTTCTTCCTCTTGAATGCCATGCTTCATTTTTCATCTTGCTCATTCCAGAGACTCTCTCCAAATTCATCAGTGTTTTGGATTCAGATCCCATGTTCAAAACAAAAAACCCCAACCAGTCCAAAACTTTCGACCCCTCTCCAGTTCAGTATCATCAGTAACTTCTGCGCGCCTGTGTTCTCTTCCATCATCGAACTCATTAATGCCTTTTCATCTTGACAGGCTACGATAGATAATTACTCTGTAAAGGCAATTTTTCAACTTGCTGCTGATAATATCAGCATCTAATGGAGATAGTATCGATAGTGCGTTTCCTTAGCTCGCTGATGGGGGGAAAGAAGACTTTATTAAAATCAAGCTGTATTGTACTTAAAGTTTCCCTCCTACTCCCTAAGCCTGTCATCTTTTCCAAAAGGAGAACACAGACCGAGGTTTCTTATGAACAAGTCACGTCAAACCACAGTGCCTGTTTTATAGTTGCTCTTCTGCTCAGTTTTAGATACAAATTAATTGCTAAACTCCTGAACCTTTATTTGGAACCGAAAGCAAGAGCTTCAACAATTCCCTTAGAAGAGTAAAGAGACACAAAAGCACACACACACACAAACCCATTTCGCTGGCTATTTTCACCCTCTGGGACATTAAATAAATAAATATATAAAATCAGTGGTGCCTAATTCCTCAATCATTCTGGGATGAATTTTATTAGGATTTGCCACTTGAGCACATCTATATTAAGATTCCTTAGGCTATTCTTTCTGTGCTTCGGTTCCACTCTTATTTCCTGTCTAAGATTAATTTTATGAAAGCAGCAGGTCACAATATATCTCTTTTATAAAGCATGAAGTAAAGAATCAGTCTTTGAAAATCTGTTACTCGTTCTCTTTTCTTATTTAATAACAGATCTAGGTAATGGAACTATCCCTTTGTGACTCCCCTTACTTAGCTTTTTGGACCCTTTCATTGATTCTTTTTTTGTGCTTTGTAAATTGAAACTTATTTTATTCTTTAGAGTCACTGAGGTATTTTTTTTAGTTTGAGGTGGGGTTTTTTTGAGTTGTTCTTGTGTTTTTTGTTGGTAGTTTGGGGTTTTTTTGGTGAAAATGTATTCAGTTTCACTGTTCTTTTCAGTTACTCTCAACAGCAGAGAATATTTTAATGTCAATTTGAAATCAATAAACTTTAAAGATAAGAAATCAAAGTATATGTATCCAGTTAATTTTAAAATCTTCCTCTACATCAGCTCTCATAATAAAACACACTCGGCCTCCAGCTGCTCAAAGCCTCATGTCTTACCATTAATTCTCATCTCTTTCTTGCTCATCAAGTGTAGAAAGAAATATCCTCAGATCAAAGTCTAAGTGGGAGCCCCAACTGTGTTGTCTCTTAATCACTGTAAAATTAACTTATCACTATATCATTACCTCAAATAACCTTACAAAAGATTGATTTTGTATTACTGTCTGGATTTCTATATACTTCAGCTAAATACCTATCATTTTGTAAAGCACATAAACTGATTCTTTAACCACTTGGAATAGCTACTGACACTAACGGAAAGAAAGAGTAATACACTGCAATCGCAGAAAATATTAATTTCTGATATTCCTGTGAGGCAGGACTATTCCCCAAAACAAACAAAGTAAAGGAAAACACTGAATGAATAACTGTGTAACAAATCAATCCCATAGACAAAATGGAGATTTTCACTAAGAAGACTCAGTGAGCAACTAGTAACAAATCCCAGAGCCCTAAATGCTAGTTACATTTAATGTCAGAAAATCAAGCCCAAAACAAAGACACATTCAAATCACAGGTCACTTTTCCAACTTTAGGTCAGTAAACTTAGATTCCATAAAACGGGCCCCAAGAGACTAGCCTCTGCGGAGTGCCTGGAGACAGCAGAACACAGAACGATAGCTCATTGATTTATCTTCCATAAACTACCTGCCAGAGTTTAAATATTGGGGTTTCACGTTCCAAAATCCAGAGGAGCTGCGGAGAGCCAGCAGTGGCACGGCAGGGATGCAGAGCAGTGGGCAAGAAGCTGCTCAGCGGTCATTTCTGTCGGCATTTGATGGAAACTGAAAATCCCACACCAGTGTAACCCAGTCCCTCGCTGCAACCACCACCACGATTACTGGCCACCACTGGAGACTCTCTGAACCCTAAGAGCTCCCACTGACTTAAAAAAAAAAAAAAAAGTGATCAGTCAGCACTCTTAAAAGACATATTATTAGATACAAATAAAATTAGATCTGATAGAATAATTACTGCATAACTAATATTTAAAATACTACCTTTTAAAATGTATTATGTTAAATTTAAGGCTACAAAAGGTCAAACTACATTCATATTCCCTGTAGCATAAAAGCCATAGATACCATCAGTCTACCAACTTCTGAATACGGCCCTAATTTTCCTTTATTAGAATAAATAGGAAGCATGTAACAAGTCAAATGTTCAATCTATTATCCCATGTCCCATTCCCCTTCCTTCCCCAACTTATTTCCTCTTTTTTGTCACCCCTCTCCTTAGCATGTCAAATTGCAAACTCATCTCTAAAGGGATGTGTCAATTCTGCTTGTAAATCCCATTCTCTGCTGTACTAACTGAAATCTACCTGTTCAATTACATCAGGGATAAAGAACCCAGAAGCTTAACAAATCAAAGCTGTGTTGTACCTTGAGGCTTTCCAGAAAACATGGTTCAAAAAAGTTCCTTCCACACTAAGACGAAGAGCCAAAATATATGCCCAATAGGCGATATTGACTCTTCTTCTCTGGAACTAGGCAATGGGAATTCTCTGGAGAAGAGCCTTACATCTACTGTTGCCCAATCCAAAGGGAGGAAGGTCTGGCTGGAGCAGTTTAGCAGAGCTGTGGCTGCGATGGGTAACCAGGAAGGAAGAGCCCCTTGCAAGGAAGAGGCCATATCTCCGACTAAGGCACTATCAAGAGGTCTAAGAGCATGGGAAAGACAAGGAGCATTTGTGCTACAAACGTAGGTCTTGACTGTTGATGAACACATCAGCAGATGGCAGGGAGACTCTTGTGTGCGAAGAGACTTTGGTTATGATGAGGATAGGAGGTTCTGGTACAAAAATGGATAACTAGAAGTTCTATTATACTGCGTGTGTAACAGTGAGAAGGATGTAGAGCTCGATAGGTGTGCCATCCTGTGTGTAAAGCCAGTGAAACACCACACAGTGATGCAGCTCCCTTTTGGAATGGTTCCAAGACAGAACAGGAATGCGTGGTTGTGAGCACACCGTGGGCAGTTATGCCAGAACTATTCATTTGCTGGTTATTGTCACTTACCTGAAAATTTGGCCTTATGCCTCATGACACATGTAGTATTTGCCTGCTCACTGTTGTAAGGGCACTGTATCTCACACAGATTTATTTAGAACCATAGAATTGTAGAGGTTGGAAGGGATCTTTAAGATCATCTAGTCCAACCATAGACCTAACTCCGATAAACAAAACCCAAACCATCACTAAACCATGTCACTAAAGTTGTCAAGCACAGAGTCCATCCCAATTTTATGCATCTTTTCCATGCCCCTCCCTACTCTTCTTCCATTCAAAACTACCTAAAAAAAAAAAAGTCACCGAACTGAAATTCCCATTTCATAGCCCTGTGTTTCTGTTCTGCTCCCACCTCTCTGATCCATACGAGTGGCTCACCAGACAGGTAGGGATAGCCAGGATGAAGACTGGGAAGATATGCTGCGGAAGGGGTTCAGAAGCAATGCCTGCTCTATACACCCTGACACAATTTATCATAAACAACAGAACCTTGAAACTTGGCATTAAACACCTTGGGCTCATCTTTTATGAAACATAAAAGTCATTGCCCAGATTTTATTCCAACTTTCCTCCTTTTTACATACATATGTATACTAACTGCACACTCATGAATATTCAGTGGTATGCATGTGTAACAACGCTGATCCAAGTACTACACTGCAGGGACAGAACATCCTTTAACCTTTTATTAGAAATACTTATTAGATGAGAAAGGTAAAATCTATCTTAAACACAGAGCTAACTCATCATTAACCTCTGTGAACATCTGTACCAAAAGGAGGACTGTAGGTAAAAACAATGTTGTTACAGACTGTACATATTTATGATAGGTTAGAGCCAAGAAGGCCCTCCATCAATCAAATGACTGTTCACTGCCAGTTTGGGCTTGTACCATATGGCATAACTTGGGAATAAGTGGATGTAATTATCATCAAGAACTCTCAACTAGTGGAAGGATAAAGAACAGTACTTAACCCGATACATACACCTCATTTTTTGGGCTTGTGTTCTACAGAAACATAAGCTGATGCCATTTCTGACAGCTCCAGTCACTCCCTCCCCTCTCCCTTCAACTGTGTTCGCCACCTTTCCTTATTCCATTTACTGAACTGTCCCTCCATATTAGACTGGCAGAAAACAAACCTCTTTATAAATTTAACTTTTTTGCAGATTTAGTACACAAGCAGGTGAGCACAGCACAGGTAAGACACACACAACAGCAGTAAGAAGAGCACCAGGGTCAGGAAAAACAGGTAATTCTGAAACTGGCTGCCTTTGAATCACAGCATCACACTCTTGCACCCACCACCAGCCAACTGCCAGACAGAAACCCAGGTCTTTCATTCGACCAAAAGAACTGTTCCCATGGTCTTCAAACCCAACATGTGGAACGTGCACAGATAACACCACAACACTGGAAATACCAATAATGAAACTTTTTGCTGTCTTTCAAGTATTATTTGTAAAAGTCCACGGTAGGACTTGTGCAGACTTGGAAAGTGAGAGGCTACACTCTTTAAATGTCCCACACTGCGGTTCCTCCCACGCTTACCTTTCTGATGTGATTGTACTTTGAAATGTTTGGCACACACAGTGACTAACAGGGATGCTGGGAAAATTAGATGTGCTCAGTGTCCCCAAATCCTGACAGTTTTATTACTTGGTAATTACGGTAACTTTAAGCACATGACGGAAGACTGATATGCTTTCACCACACTCTCTTCAATCCTGGAACTTCATTAGCATTTTAAAATCCACTGGCAGGGTTGCACACACACACAAGTAACAGTTGAGCAGAGGGATAATCATTTCCTTACCAGGCAGCCCGAGCTGTGCACTGCCACAGCTTCTGTAACTCCTCTGCAACACCAACCTGAACTCCCCTTCTTCATGATTTAGTTCTGCCCCACAGACTCATGGCCCAATACTAATTTCCTTTCTAGGAAAAGTTCCTTTCTCCTTGCCAGCCCACCTCAGTGACGTCTGTCTGCTCCTCTGCTTATAAAATTAATATTATTATTTTTGAATGTATTTTTCAAGTTCTCTTAAAATTTAAATTTGGATTATTTCCCTTCTTTTCCAGCCTTACTGTCAATACTAGCAAAAACATAAGGCGGTGGAGATAAGCAGTGGCAGGGTTTTTAGAGAGGTTGCTCCCAGGTAAACACTGTTACAAACACAGTGACTCAACTCACTTCTAAAGACCAAAACCCTCCCCAGGTCCTCTCCTGTAGGGAAGGAAAGAAGTGTCCAGGCCCAGTCGGAGTCACCCTTGATTCAAGAGCTGCCCCACTGCCATAATTCTTCTCTCTTCAGTATTATGTACTTGTCTTCCTCTTCCTCAAAGTTTTGTATTTATCTTAATTTTTAAGAAAACAATTTCTTCCTCTGAAAAAAAATCTGCATTTAGTTTCCCTTTGAAAACAGTTTGAGACAATCTCAAACTTCTAAATCTCTTGCATTCCACCTCCAAATCAAGAAAACCCCTACCGCCACCTCCAAGAAAGGCATGTTACAAAGAGACAGCATCCCTTCTGTTCTCCTACTCCAGAAGATTTTTGTGAAGTTGAGATGTGAACTGACAGCGCCTGTAGATGTAGGTCAGACGTACGGCTCGGGAACCATTCACCTCATCTGAGCAGCTGTGGGACTGAGACCCTGCTGCCTTCTCTGTCCCTGTACAGCACAAGCTGACTCAGCGGTCTCCAGCTTTTTAGCAAAACACCCCCTTTTTAAAATTCCTTTTTTTTTTTTTTTTTATTTGCTGCTTTAAACTTTATACTGGAAGAGCACAGGGAGTGCTGTGGAGTAGGTGGTGGTGTGAGCATACCAGTTAGTTAAAATGAGAGTTGTGGCATCACACCCCTTCTCTTCCCCCCTTCCCTGGTCTAGGTGAAAAAGGATATATTCTATTAGGTCTCAAAAGACAAAAAAACCCCAATTCTGTCCACCTGCCTCCCCCCCGCCCCCCCAAATCAACAAAACCCTGTCACCATTAACAGCAGGAGCGATACAGTCAGCTCAAACCTGTTCCTACTTGTAGCCATACACAACTTACCACCATTTAGGTTGGAAATTTAAATTCGCTCTCTGCATGCTCTAAACAGTGGGGTGAATGCAGGCGCTGTTCCTGGAAAGTGAACATTTGGAAGCCAGACTTTGTTAGGGAGAAATCTACATCGGGGTAATCTAGTGAAAGGCTGATTTTAATTGACAAAATTATCATCTTCCAACTTCACACATCGCATACAAATGCAAATGCATCCTTTTCAGAGTTTGTATCTCTTAAGTTGTTCAGCTTAGTATGGACTAAACATATGTATAAGGCTAATATATTTGTAGAGTGCTAAGGGTACGTATGATGTGAAGGATCAATACACACTTTACAGTATTTATAGAATGGAGTTGGTAGTGATTTGAAGAAAAACATGCCTCTCTCGAAGCTTGCAGCAAAAGGCTCTTTTTTTGCAGTCATCCTAAAGTAGGATGGAGTGGTTTCCTGCGCTGAATTTCTAAAGTATGTGTGTGAAAGTCTGCTGGTGGTTGCCAAATCCTGCTTGTGGATCTACTGCAGGCTTCTGGGAAACAACAACAAAAAACATAAAAAAGGAAAAAATTCCAGAGCTGACTGTTACCCCCTCCCTTTTTATTTTTATAAGTGTCATAACAGGGACAAGCAGAAAGGGATCAGTGTGTTTCTTGCCAGCTTGTGAAATCCAGTCCCTATGTGCTCAAGAAGGGCCAGCCAGAGCCAGATCCCCAGGGCCATGTCCAGACAGCTTTCTGTACCTCCAAGGAAGGAGACTCGATGGCCTCTCTGGGCACCCTGTGCTGCTGCCTGGTCACCTTCCCAGTGACAAAGTGTTTCCTCGTGTTCAGACAGAGCTTCCTGCATTTCAGTGTGTGCCCATTGCCCCTTGTCCTGTCACTGGGCACCACTGGAAAGACCCTGGCTCTGTCCCTCCTTGCCTCTGTACCTCCTTCAGGTATTTATATACATCAATAAGATCTGTCAAGAGTCTTCTCTTCTCCAGGCTAAACAGTCCCAGCTCTCTCAGCATGTCCTCACAGGAGTCATCTCCAGTTCCTTCATCAACTTCGTGTAGAAATAAAGCACATTGGTAATAAGGTACTTACATTCTAACCTCAGGTTGTTGACTGATTTGTCTGGGGTTTAATTTAATACTAGTTTTCCCTCAGACATCTGTTCATCTCCATCTCCTCCCTCTACTCTCTCTGAACCTCAGAGCTGTGAAATGATTTTCATGTTTAAAAATAAAAGACAGACATTCCCACTCTCTCCCATTATAAAGACATAATTAAATGGGTATTTTTCCTGAAAGACCATGTGCTTCATTACTATATCCAGATATACACTAATTTGGGATTCAGACATCACTTCCTACCCCTTCATCATTTACGTCTTTACGACTTGAAGAGTCATTTATTTTACAATATGTTTTTTGGTATTGACAGTACATAGCCATAAACTTGCTTCCCTCCCTCTTTCCCAAATACTCTCGGGGTAGAAGCCTTTATTAATTTTCAGAACTGCCACTTTAAATGTCTACAAAAGATTAACCACAGGAGAAGATCAAATGTCTGTCTTGAGTTGCACCACAGCAGTTGATGTCAAAGCACAAATGGAGGTCTTGGATGAGTAACAATGTCAAAAAACACCAGAGTAAAAATTATCTTTGCTGTTCTATTCTATGAAAGGTCTAACAAAGTCTTTATATACAACCAACACCTGTTTGCAAGTTTTAATTGAGTTTTATTTAGCCCATCACAAGAACCTTTGCTTCCGACATGTCCTGAACCACAGTAACTATCAAAGCCTTTCTATCAGACACCACTTTCTCTAATAAAAGAGATTACACACAGTGTCTCGGGCTGGCGCAATAACAGAAGAATCCAAAAGAAGACAAACACACAGAGCTCTGAAACAAACAAACAAAAAAATCTCTACCAAATCTAAACACCGTCCTTGCACAGAACAGACATTCCATGTATCTACCTTAATCCTTAATAACCTACCAGCATGAACCGGGGCATACCGTTCCAGCTGCCCGACAGCCCTGGAATCAGGGGGTGGATCCACCCATTACCTAAGACATTAAACTTTTTAAAAACAGATTCAGAGGATATTTTATATCTGCTGTACTAAGAGTTTTAAGGGCAACGATGAGAGACCTCAGCATGAGCTGGTTCAGATACACGTAAGTTCCACGCTACTATGTTAGAGTTTGCAGCATTTCTAATATAAATTAAAGACACTTTGCCACTCATGCAGAGAGATGCCTAATTTCAATTATTTAATCAATTATATCAACATTATAAGTTTCACTAAAGCTTTAATGAGAACTGATTTTCTTCAATTGGTGAAAAGGATGCTCTTGATAAATAAAAACCCCACAAGTTTGCAGCAAGGCAGGCCTAGAATTAAAAGGAGTTACAAACAGAGGCACAACTCTGAGCAAAGAGTCATTTCATCCACCGTGGCCCCAGATTAATGCAATTTCCTTATGCTCTGTACTCAGAACATGCACTCAATTCTTTCTTTAAAAACTGCAAATATATATACATAACATTGGCTTTAAAAAAAAATAATATAAAAACTGTTACTAATAAAAATATCCAAAACACCCCACCTCTTTCAGCCTCCCCCAATACAACCCAAACTGGTGGGCAAGAAAGAGGAGGTAAATATAAGGTCCTTACAAAACCTTCAGTGACAATATGTTTAAATGTATCCCACTTCCCAATTCACTGACTTTATAAATTACTTAAGAATACAGAAAACACTATAAGCATCACAGTAATTAAAGCGTAAATGCATAAGCTATTAAAACAGTACAATTTTAAAAAAAATAAAAAATAATGCTGCTTTCTGAAGACTGTACTTGCACAGGCAGACACAAGCTTTGGACAATTTTTAGCAATAAAAGTAACATCTGATTTACCCAAAATAAGTCAAATTATTTCCAAAACGTTACTGCAGTGCATAGGATAGCAAAATACTGGAAGGATTTTTAAATTTTTTTTTAACAGAAAGCTAAAATGAGTTTGAACTGGCCTATTCACCAGTAATCGCTCGTGCACAGCACTGTCTTGTACCCACCTGTATCACTACAGACACAAGTGCTGAGCTATTCTCTCCAAAGAGAGTGTTCCTTTTAACTCCCAAAAAGTATTCTTACTAGCAACCACAGCAGGTGCTCCAATACTGACATGACCATTTCCATAGTGAATTCCAGAAGAATTAAAATATAAGTGTCAAATCCCTCCAATACACTTGATTACGTGCCCTACTGGTCTATTCTATTTCTACTGAAAAAGTGAGAAAAGCTTTTAACAAGTTCATTTATTCATCTCATAAGTAGGAAGTTATCCTTCTAACTCCAGAGCAAGTCACCAAAATGACTGTTAGTCCCTTTAATAGTTTATTCGTTACTTTAATTCACATCTCAGCAATGATGTGTTCAGCTGTTTTCCCACTAATCACTTCATTACATTCATTAGTTACGATGGACATACAGGAAGTGAAAAACAAACTGCTCATGAGTAGAAACTGAAGCATAAAGGAAAACAAGTTTGTAGAAAACAGCACTGATAAGACAGATCTTTATAAAGAATAAAAACAGTATTAAAGTGAAAATCCTTATCAGCAACTGTTGCTGAACTGCCTATTAATAACAGCTCCAAAGAAGTTAGACAAGAATTCATTAACTTCTAGTAAAATCAAGCAAATGGATAAATATTTTGGAATCAGACTTTACTACTAACTGGCTGTACTTCATCTTTGACCCTGATGAACACTTTCCTCCCGCTGACAGGTAAAAGATAACACCAGAAATATATGTAAGGCCTGTGAGTAATATACAGTGCTGTGGTTTTTGGTATGGACCGTATCATAAGTGGAATTCATCCTCTGCCAAAACACACTGGCAATTCATAGAATCATAGAATTGTCTGGGTTGGAAGGGGCCTTTAACATCATCAAGTCCAACCATCAACCCAACTCTGATAAAAACCATCCCTAAACCATGTCTCTAAGCATTATGGCTGCCCATGTTCTGAACCCCTCCAGGGATGGGGACTCCACCACTACCCTGGGCAGCCCATTCCAATGAGCAATAACCCCTTCTGTGTAAAAATTGTTCCTAATCTCCAATCTGAATCTCCCCTGGTACAACTTGAGGCCGTTTCCTCTTGTCCCATGGCCTGTTCCTTGGGAGAAGAGACCGACCCCCCCCGGCTACACCCTCCTTTCAGGGAGTTGGAGAGAGCCAGAAGGTCTCCCCTCAGCCTCCTCTTCCCCAGGCTGAACACCCCCAGCTCCCTCAGCTGCTCCTCATGAGACTTGTGCTCCAGACCCCTCACCAGCTCCGTTGCCCTTCTCTGGACCCGCTTCAGCCCCTCAATGTCTTTTTTTTGTGGTAAGACATTCAGCCTAATATCTGAATGATATTAGAAAATTAAACATAAGAAACTCAGCCTAAACGTACATTAGTTTTGTGGCAAAGTGATGGTTTGTTACTTGCACTGGACAAATCTGCCTTAACAGAAGGTAGAGAGGAGTCACTGTCACCTTTAGCAGGCAGTGCCTATAGGAAGCACCACCCTGCTCCCTTCCTACCTCCCACCCCGGGCCCAGCTGCAAACCCCGCAGCCTCTCTGCGGGCTGAGAACGGCAGCGGGACTCACCAAGCCTCCCGGAGCCAGCGTGAGGGGCTTAGTAAAAACAGAGGTTGTTACGAAGAGGGAGGGAAGGCCTAGAGGAGCCGCGGAGAGCCTGTCTCACACCGGCTGTCCCAGCGGCCTCCCAGGCCCACGGCCCGCCCCGAGCCTGCCGCGCCGCGGCAGCTGCCAGCCCGGGCTCAGTGGGGAGCGGCGGCCCCGGCAGCAGCCCCCGCACCGCCCCAGCGCCGCCCTTCGCAGCCCAGCTGCCCCGGGGACCGGCAGCACCCCCGGTACCTCCCGCCCCGGCCCTGACTGACCTGCGCCGCCGCTGGGCCCAGGCCGCCGGCACTCGGCAGGGCTACGGGTGCGATGGGCTCGGCCTCCAGCCTCCGAACGAAGACCTGTGCGGACGGAGCCTCCTAGGGCCGCCCCCGGGGGTTCTCCCCTCGGCCCGCCGACCCCATCCCGCCGGCAGGCCCCATAGGGTCATAGAGCCAGCTCCCGGTGCCTAGAGCGGCTGCGGCGCGGTGGGGACAGTCGATACGGCAGGTGAGCGCCTAGAGCGGCACCGCAGGAAGTGCTCCGGGAGACAGAGAGGAGGCGCTAGAGGGGCTGGCAGCCATGTCAGGGCGAAGGGCGGGAGGATTTGATTGACAGGCCGAGCAGCAAATCAGCGGCTCGAGGTGGGGATAAGGAGCCAATAGGGTAGGCAGGAGGAGGGCCGCTTCCGGGGCAGAGCGTGAGGGGGCGGGCTGAGGAGGGGTTGGCGGTCGTTGTCGCTGCTTCCCGGTGCCGTGAGCAGGCAAGGTACCCGCTGGGAGCGGAGCTGCCTTTTCCCCGTCTTTAGCTCGGCAAGCGCCTGTCAGCGGCCTTTGCTCGTCCTGGCCGCCCGTGTGGCGGTGGAGGGGCTCCCAGCTGGGGGTGGGGAGGTCGAGCACGTTGGAGTTGAGGGCGCCCTGGGGCGCAGCCGCGGCCTGTGGGAGGCGAAGGGCTTACCTAGCATTTACTGACAGAATTCACAGGACTGTGAGGGGGGAGACCCAGCAGACGAGGGAGGAAATGCGGCAGCAGTCTGTAGATGCTGCTGGCAGCTGTTCCTCCAGCAGCTTTGTGCCGATGCTGCTTCAGCTGTGGTTGGTCACTGGCCTCGGTGAGAGCCAGGGCCTCCCTCATGGGTCCCAAAGTGGTTTATGCGACTCAGAAGGTGTCATTTCAACATATTATACACTTAATTGAGGAAAACTGAATTGGAAAGTTGGCTATTATGATTCCAGAAAGCAAATTAAAGGGAACTCTTCTAACTGTGAACTTATGAACAGGTTGAGAGGAAGCTACATTGTTTATTATATGTAAAAATTAAAAGATACTCAAATAGTGATTTATCCATTTCCAAGCGGTAACTGGATTTAGTTTTGGCATATTCATGAATCCACCATTCATCAGAGGTGGCGTTAAGGGTCCCGGTTCCTCGGGGAGCTTGC
The DNA here is from genome assembly GCA_026546715.1 of Gallinago undulata. NCBI lineage: Eukaryota > Metazoa > Chordata > Aves > Charadriiformes > Scolopacidae > Gallinago > Gallinago undulata. Next base: position 122,757,434 of record JAOTQQ010000012.1, read on the forward strand.
TGAGGTGATCCCTCAGGAGGCTGGGGGGGTTCCTTGGGCACACGTTGTTGGATTTTATATTGTCTTTTTTGAACTCGCAGCCAAGAAATTAGGTAGCACTCTGGACTACTTGTGGTGTCACAAAACGGGGCACGGGCCTTTCTGAATATTATGAACTTGTAAATATTTAAAAAAGCTGTTCTTTCATGTTATTTTTCACAATGGAATCTTCAAAACAGATGCCTAACTTAAAATGAGTAACTCCTCATTTAGAAAAGTTGTTTAAATAAGGCTAATTTACATGGCTGATTTCACAAAATGGGAATTAGATCTTTTTATATGAAAACTGCATTTTGAGCAAAATGAGGTAGCTTTATCTTTTGAGCTTGGAAAGCTCATTTGTCTTTCAGAAAGGCATTGTAGTGCAGAGCTTATGACCGTTGATGAAGGAAAAACAATCACCCTCAAATGTTTAGATATTCTGTCATGCACACCAAGGTATTTGGAGCTTGTTTTTGAAAGCAAGCCATGCAATCATTTATTTCTGTTGAGGAGTAATTAATTTAATTGAATTGTGGAATTAATCTTCTACTTAATATCATTTATTTGTCATTGCATATTTGAATTAGAAGCAAAAAAAAAACCCTCTTGTGAAGGGCGCTGTGAAGAGCTTTATCAGTGTATAAACATCTTGTGAAGGGAGACCCTGTGCGACACGGCCATACCAGGTAAAGGCAGCAGAGGACCTGGAACTCAAGACTGAAGCAAGGTGTGATTTCTTGGTGGGGCTTACACTGTTGTGACTGTCTCTGGGACCTGTGCTTTGTAGGTGAGAGGTTGTTCTCCAGCCTCTTACCTGTGTTCTGACCTGACACTCCACGTGCAGGTGGCCATCCGTGTCTGTCACATGAGGTCTCTGAACAAATGCTTGTAACGCGAAGTTGTCGGTGCTTGGAAATACCTACAGACCCCGTCATGAGGTCATTGGGAAGTGCTGAACAAGCCTCATGTGCAGAATTAGAGTTTTGAAACAAGTTCTGGAAGATGAGTTTCAGAGTGAGTTTTCAGTCCAGTTCTGGGCTCCCTGGTTCAAGAAGGATGGGGAACTGCTGGAAAGAGTGCAGCAGAGGGCTACCAAGACAATGAGGCGCCTGGAGCATCCCTCTGATGAGGAAAGACTGAGGGACTTGGGTCTGTTTAGTCTGGAGGAGAGAAGACTGAGGGGGGAACTGATCAATGCGTCCAAATACTGAAAAGGTGGGTGTCAGGAGGATGGGGCCAGTCTTTTTTCAGTGGTGCCCAGGGACAGGACAAGAGGGAATGGGCACAAATTTGAATCTAAGAAGTTCCATCTCAACATGAGGAGGAACTTCTTTCCTGTGAGGGTGGCAGAGCCCTGGCAGAGGCTGCCCAGAGAGGTGGTGGAGTCTCCTTCTCTGGAGACATTCAAACCCCCTGGATCCGTTCCTGTGGGACCTGCTCTGGGTGACACTGCTCTGGCAGGGGGTTGGAGGGGATGATCTCCAGAGGTCCCTTCCAACCCCATATCATTCTGTGGCTCTGTGAATACTTCATGAGTAACTCTTGGTGAAGCCACCTTTCCTTGTTCACTCCAGTTCCTGAAAGGAACCGTAAACAAACAGGGGTCGTTCATATCTGAAGTTTGTCCTTATTTATCTGCTCACCTGATACTTGCATTTCCTCCTGCTCTGTTCACCTGGAGATCACCTGGTCCCTGTGCTACTGAGAAGTCTCCCTCTTTTCCAGAGTTCAGCGAGGTCGAAGACAGTGAGTTCACTGGGCTGGTGTTACAGGCTGGACAGTCAGCTTTTTCTCAGCTGGGAAGGAGCGTGCTGGCTTAAACTGTACCACGGTGGTGAGAGAGGGAGTTTTCAGATAGGCAGGATGATGTGGGTGGCACGCTGAAGTTACCTTTCTCTTTGAAAAACTTTCAACACCGCTTCCTCCCTGCAAGCAGGGCTTGAATTGTTGTGGTTTGCTGGTGATTCAGTAATCAAAATCTTATTTGTAGTGTCTTCGTAGCAGACTGCACAGATTAGGAATTCAGTCGCTGCAGTTAATGTTCTTCCTGAAGCGGAAAACCACAACTAAGGGACTGAAATATGAAGAAAGAGTGGGGGATGGAAGAAAAATTAAAAGCTAAAGCATACCTTTGTCCAAGGTTTTCATTCGTGTCTAACCTTCCATGTCATTTCTATCTTTCTAATTCTTTCAGGAGATGATAGAAAAATCTCCTCTCCGACTACAGAAAAGCACTCTCAAATTTCTGTGCCACCACTTGAAACGGGGTGATGCTTTAAAAGCAGACATTTTCCATGGCCTTAGCGGCTCACGGGTCTGTTCTGAAACCAAAATAGCCACTGTGCATACCTAGTAAGTACTGTTCATAAACATTTTTATAATGTTTGACCTTAAGAGTGACCTGAAGATTAATGGATATGTTGTATCAGTTTTAATGGGTCTCTTCTCCCTTGGATGCACACATGTGACTCCCATTAGCCTTAATGGGAGTTCTATGTGTGCCTAGAGGTTAGAGGAGATCTCCAAAGGTGCTGCTATGCACTGTTGTATTAACGATCTCATAATTGCTGAGGTGCTGCACCTTTGCAAACTAATTAAATCAGGCTGGTGGAAGTTGGTGTACTAGCATACCTGGCACGTATGTGTGTTTTCCTGCCAGTCCCTCAGTACGCAGAGGTAGAGGTTAATTCAAATGTGGAATTTTAATTTTAACTAGGACTTGCCTTCCTTTTTAGTTATTTTTTTTTTTATCCAGAATGATTTCTTGACTTTGATTCCTAAGAAAGATGATTGTTCATGACAATAGAGAGGAAGAAGCTGAATGCGGTGTTTTATTTTATCATTAAAGTGTGTATTGAGAAAAGGGACTGAATTGATTCTTATTTTTGATGTTCGAAATCATGTGCTTTTAAAAAGGCAATTAGGTCTAGAGGATTAACATGAAGCTTGATGTTGAATTTTAATTATGGCTTTGTTACTCATTTCTTCTAAGTGCCTTTAGACAAAGCACTTCACCTTTTTTTTTGATTTCCCGATATGTAAAATACCTGCTTGCTTCTTAGTGTTGTAGACATAAATTAGTATTTGTTCTATGCTTTGAAATTTTACGGTTGGTACATCCAACTGTGTTCTGCTGGCAGAGTCCTGACAGCGCAGGGGGAGGGAAAAAAATCCTAGTATGTCCCCTAGAGAGCCAGCAGAAGCGGTGGTGGAGGTGCAGAGCTGTTGAAAGAAGGGGAATTTACATCTATAGACATGAGACATTTGTAGCAAAACACACAACGATTAGAATTTCTCTGTCCTTGTGACCACGTGCACGCTGTATTCCGTGCTATTTCCATACATTTGAGAATCAACCATAGTGTAGTCTTCTTTGAAGATATAAATTTGAGGAAAAGAATGAATCTTAATATTTACATTCGGGTGGAAGAGAAGGGATTATGTGGTAACCTCCGCATTGAAGGTTGGTTAGTTGGTTAGGTTTTTTTCTTTTGTCTGATTGATGTATTATATAAGCACAATAATTTTGCTAATTGCGAAGTCTTGTATCTTTTCTGGTTTTTTGGGGGGTTTTTGAATGTTTTTTTCTTAATAGTGATTTTTATCTTGCCCATTTGTGGTTCTTAGTCTCTAATAGAAAGCAGGCAATGTCCTCAGAGACTGATGGAAATGCCTTTAGCACTGTCATTTAAAATACCTGGACAAATTATGTGACTGGGTTTGTGAATATACCTCCTTACATTTGACTCCAATGCATAAAATACACGGTATAGTTTAATCAAAATTTTCTTTCTCACATGATTTTCAAATGTTAATTTCCATGTTTTTTTAGCAATATGTTATTATTTTTCCATTACTTTTTCCTTCTAAAGAAGAAATAGTTATTCTTATCAGAATATGTATTCTTATCTAGAATATTGGTAAAGAAAGTTGAAAATTAAGACAAAATTTAGCTCATTTCAGTTTTTATATGTATACTTATCCATGAAAAAGAAGGACCAGATCTATGTTGTAGCTCTGACAAACTGTGTGCCTTTAATTTCCAAGTTTTTAGGTTTGTTTCTGTGTACTTGAGGTTCTTTGTCCTAAATTTTGCTTTGATGGCAGATACTAAAATCCCAGAGACAGGGACCAATTTTTACAGTGTCAAGAACCTGCCCCTTTCATGAAAAAATGCCCTATTTTTGCTGTTATTTATAGATCAGTTTTCTAAGCAGAATAAACAACGTCTTCAAAAGGATTTAGATTTTTTTTTTTTTTCCCAGCATTACTATGCTTATATGACTTTTGGCAGTATAACGGTTGACTGAGAGTGAGTGATTTATTCTCTCCCCCATATTGTAGGGATGATTGGATACTGGCAGAGGTTGCCCAGACGGGTTGTGGAGTCTCCATCCCTGGAGAGTGTTAAAACTCAACTGGACACAGCTCTTAGCGCCCTGCTGCGAGTGCAGGGTTGGATGAGACAGCCACCTGAGATCGGTTCCAGCCTCAACCGTTCCTGGAATTTGGGTAGTTACCTTCTCAAGACCTTTTTGTTGTAGACCAGCTTTCAAATACCAGTTCAAATATTTAGAACTGTAATGGAGATTGAGTAGTTTTCACCCCGATCTTAAATGAAAAAGCACATCCGCAGACTCAGTGTAACAGGACTGGCCACGTGGAATGGTGTAAGGTGGAACAATTGACTGTGCTGAGGACATGAGAGTTTTCTCAGAATGGAAAGACTATACCAATATGCAAGCTGCCTACATTTTAGCCTCATTTGACATACTACCTAATTAATTAATGCAATAAATATTAATTGCATCAATTACTTATGTTTAATTTTTATGTGTAAACTCTTAATTGCCTTACAAATTGCTTTTATATTAAGTATTCATAGTTTTAACATGAATGAAGGTTTTTTTGGATATAATAGTTAAATTTTAACTGAGAAATAGAAATATTAGGTTGTTTATTGGGAAGTTAAGGTGTTGAAGCTGAGAGCAAAAGCAAGATACTGGGATTTTTTTTTTTTTGAGTTATATCCTGATTTTGGAAGCTGCTTTTGAATAGTTCTGTTAGAACTATAATAGAACATAACTTAGTTCTGATTCTGATTCCCTGAGGTTGCTGCAGTTCTGTAAAAATGTGGCCGGGTTGGTAAACTAAACCACAGGTTTGCATTTTAGCCTCTCTGTTCAGCAGTCCGGTGCATTTGCTAACAGTTGTAAGCTTTAGCGAGCTGAAAAATGGAATGATTTAGGCATCCGTTGGCTTTTCACTGCAGGTGTTACTGAAACAGTGCAAGTGGAAAAGGGATTGGTGATACCATCTCAGTGATTCGTTTGAACTTGCCCCCAGGATTTTGGAATCTTGTCATTCATTCCATAAAGTCGTTGTGTGTGCCAACTATATGAAAAGTCACTGATTATATCCAAGGGAAGGTCTGTGCATTGCATGTCCCCAAATAATTGTAAGGATGCTAATAAATCATTTTGGATTAATGATTTCTATAGGAAATTAGGAAAGAAAAAAAAATGACATGAAAACCTAAAGTTGATTTTGGTAACCCGTGCTTTTCATTATCTCTACTGGACGCTTCAAAAAGGGAGGAAACTGGATGGTGAAATTTGTTAGTGGTCTGTGGAGAGCTGGATTGGATATTCTTTCTCTACCTGGTGTTGAACTCAGGCACAAAAAAATTAGTACATTAGTGCAAAAATTGCAGATGTCAAAGCAAATTGGCTAAAAAGGGCCAAAACTTGTCTTGACTTTTTCTTTATTATGTATTTTTATAATAAGATCTAAATGTTGTCTGTCCTTTTTCTTTGTATTCAGGTTTGGAGTGGGACAAGAAGCAGAGTCCAATTCTGCATTCTTCTGTGGGTGAGTGATTTGTCCTGTTTGGTTCATTTTGTGCTACTGTCGCAGAGAAACGCTGTAGGAATTGGGAGCTCTTTAACTCCATTTTCATAAACCACAGTTGCTCGTGGCTGTGCTAAAGGGGCTAATCTGATTCTGAGTGAAGGGATGTGGCAGATAAACAGGAGTATTTGTAGGGTGCATATTAATGATGATTTCATCAACTTGACCAGACTTTTCAAATTATTTCAAATTGGAGGAGATTATCACCAAACATGGTCTTTGCCATGTAAGGAAAGAAATTTCATTTCACTGTTCATGTACTTACATGTGCGAAATCGTCTGCGTTATGCAGGTGCCTAAGAGGAGGAGAACTGGATTTGAGAGGAAACCTGTGTAGTATTCTGATATCAACAGTGACTTAGATCACATTGGTATCGCATCAGAATAATGTTTTACAGCCTCTGCCAATTTAAAAATCAAATTGATGCTAGATTTGTATAGAACAACACATTTGACTGACAGAAAAGGCTGTTATAGATGGAAGTGATGTTCTATCCTTGTATAACAAGGGCTTTGACTGACAGTTTAACAATACAACACTTTCTATCCCATATATTCTAAATGATTATTATTACAGTACAAAACATTTTTGCACTCGCTGTATATAGATAACGTGTACACTTTTTGTGTAATAACATTCAAGAGGAGAGGATTTCTTTTATGTCTTAAAGATGATGACAATTAATGAAGGCTCTGTCTGACACTTCTAACCAGTGTCAAGGATTGCTATTGTGGTGCATGGGAATGTAAAAACTCCTGGGTGCTTAGCTCTCGGCGAAGGATCAGGGGAACTCTTGACACATGCTATATGCTGGATGAAATAAATCTCCTTGGAGAGCAATAGAAATATTTCTTAACCTGAAGAGTACCCTTTCTGTTCTATAATCCCTCTTTTCAGCTTTGCAGTTCTTTGCATCACTGTAAAATGCAGTTTTAATCTGAAAAGTCACTGTTTAAAATGGTACCTATTAATGCAACAAATTTGCTTTCAGGGCTTTGCAGTCAACATCTATCTGATACGAGATTCGCTATTGCTCTGAGGAGAGATATCTGTGTGAGATAAAGAAGGTACTTTTTTTCTTATTTGGGTCTCTCCCTCATTTTCTTTTGGAAGGACCATCTTTTAGTATTATCCTTCTCGTTTTAAGATTTACACTTTGAATTGTTGGCATCCTTTGTCCCTTTAGATCGTTGCAGCGCTGTGCACGTGAACCTCATTCTCACAGCACAGGTACCTCCTTTGTGGAGGTTTTCCTGAGAGCGGGAGCACTACAGTGTGTCTGCCTTATAGCTGATGATGAGACAAAGGTCAACATTGAAATGTAAACTCTGTAAACTTCAGTTTAGTGTTGCATCTGACTAAGGCAGAAGGCATGCTCTCTTGTGACCCAACCAAAGAAAAAAAATATTAAAGAAAGGAATGAAAAAACTGGGGCCACATTCATCAAAACAGGTCCTGCGCTTATCTTTCTGATTATCTAGACTCGGAAAACATGTTAAATACAAAGATTGCTTTTCCAATATCTTTTTTTAATTGCCTTATTCTGAAGTCTTAAATAACTGTATTTGGTAAGGGAATTAAATACATTATTTTTTTCAGCTCATTATGTACGATCAGAGGGATCTTGGAATCTCTGGTTTATTCACTATGATTTTACTTTTCTATGGAAGGACAAACTCAGTAAATGTTTTATCCAACAACAGGGTTATTTATTAGCTTGGGGCAGTGATGGCTATATCTCCTGCAAAGCACTAAAAAGATCTTTAAAAAATATTTACCCTGTTACTGGTGGTGCCAGCTCAACTCTTTGTCAGTTTTAGATATAATACCAGTGCTTCTCCAGCGGTGATTTATGACATGAAGGAAGGGATAAAAGTAATTTGGGAAATAATATTATCCAGTTAGAAAGCGATCACTCAGAAAAAATTGTAGCTTTATCAATATAAACTGCTAAGTTTTTAAGTGAAGCAAACTGAAAAAAAAATCCATTATCTGGAATTATATCGATCTTCACATAGTTCATTGTTGTAACGCAAACATCTGCTACTTCATTTGAGAGAGGACTAATGATAATCAGTGGTGTGTGGGCCAACTTCTGGAGGTTGTTAAGAGCACAGGCTTTGCTGCTCACTGAGAACTGCTGAGATTGTAAGCTCAGGTTGTTCTGGTTCCTGAGCAGGATGTATTCTGGAGGTACAGAGCTGTACTCTGCCTCCTCTCAGCTGTCCCTGTCCCCTTGTTCTGCACAGCTTCCCCTTCCCTGCCCTCTTTTTCCACCTTAGCTCCCATCCTCACCTGACTTTCTCTGTCCTCGCTTTGCTCATTGTCCTTCCTGAGCAAATACACGTCTAAAATGTTCTCATTTTAGTTTCTCCCCCTTGTGCTGGGCTGGTTTTTTTTGTTGTTGTTTGACCTTTTGTATCATTGTTCCAGTAGCAGTTGTCTGTCTAATCTACCTAATTGTCTTTGGTCTTTCTTCCCTCTTCTAGGCTTCTCTCATCTGTGAACTCTGGGTGCTCAATTAGTGGAGGAACAAAAGGCGCAGAAGGAGATGTTCCCTTGGTGGCTATTCTTGGCTTTGGCCTTGTGACAGCCTGGAACGGAGAGAACTACAAAGGCCTGGATTAGCTCCTTCAGCTCCAGCTTGGTGGGTAACTCACTAGAAATGTTGTTTTGTTGGTTTTTTTTTTTAAGAGAATTTTACTTTTGGAATCGGCTTTGTGCTGAGCGTATGCAAAATATAATTTGCAGAGATTCGCAGCTTGGCCAAAGGTGGGAGAATTTCTGCAGGGTTTGTGAGAGCACAGCATTAACATAGTTCATCCCATATGCCTTAGTTCAGACCTTTGTGCTGAATTGTGATGAGGCTTTTAAGCAAAATATTTCCTCACTTTTAACAAGGACAAAGCATTTCCTACGCACTTCAGTTCTTAAAGTGGATGCAACATTTTTCTTGCCATCCATATGTGTAATTCTTTCCTTGGCTTGAAAAAAGTGGGAAGTGCAGTGTGGGACAAACGTAAAACCATGCCAGCCTAAGCGTCAGGATTTGTCACTTGGGGAGCTGAAATACTAGTTTTTAGAATTGTGCAAAGTCTGGTATCTGTAAACATTTGCTGTACGATGAACAGCACTTCTAAATACGTGTGAGGGAAACGAATACACAATTGTCAAGTTACTTTATTTTTCTAATTTAGAAAAAAATTAATCTCCTTAGCAGAGACATTTCCTTTCAGAATAAAGACCTGATTCTAGAGTCTCACAGATAATATTTAATTTGCAATATAGCGTAATGAAAATATGTTAATAGCTTTTTCAATAAGTTAATAGCTTTCAAGTTCATACTAATTAGTTTGTTAAAATATTCTATTGGTAAAATACTTCTTTTTTTTTTCCTAATAAAAGTTAAAAATGTAGCACAGTTTTATAGGGACCATCTTGCCAGTAGTAAGGGCAGAATGAGAAGTCGTATCAAGATTATTAGAAAAAATTAATTAGTGAGTGAATGATGAAGGAAGCTGCCATAATTGTCATCAGAGATAAGTTTCTGTCATGTTACAGCAAAACCTGAAAGCGTGTAGGAGTGAATCTTGCAGAGAAAGTAAACATGCTTGGGAACAGAGCTGTGAAGGTGAACTTAGTGGTGACATCCTTGGTCCCAGATGCCGTGCGTTCCGGACTGCCTACAGCAGCAGCTGCAGGGAAGGTGAGTGGTGGCCCATTTTCTGCCCATGCTTAAGGACTACAGCAAGACAGAATTAAAATATATGCCTTCATGTTGAGAAGATAACCCGTGTCTCTCATTTTACATGTTAATGCTCTATTGTGCAATACTTTCTTCAGTGACATGTAACAAAGTGCGTTTTCTTTGAATTTTTTTTTTTTTTAGTGTTGTATTTCCCCCTACATCCTGCCACTGTAAAATCCAGCTTCATGCTACCTCCCTCTTCATTACCATCCTTTAATACTACCTCTGGTCCTCCCTAGGGGAGTACCCCTTATGGAATCATGGAATTGTTTTGCTTGGAAGGGTCCTTTAAGATCATCAAATCCAACCAATAACCCAGCACTGCCAAGTTACCACTAACCCACGTCCCTCAGCACCTCGTCTGCCTGGCTTTTAAATGTCTTCAGGGATGGCGAGTTCACCACTGCCCTGGGCAGCCTCTTCCAAGGCTTGATACCGCTTTCTGTGAAGAAATTGTTCCTAATCTCCAATCTGAACCTCCCCTGGTGCAACTTGAGGCCATTTCCTCTTGTCCCATGGCCTGTT
>JAOTQQ010000012.1:122781367-122793839 GCA_026546715.1 Gallinago undulata
TTGGTGAGTTTAACCTACCACGTGTATGTCATCAGTGTGTCCTCTCCTATGGAGTTTATCCTTTTGGATTGTGAGAAAAATACCCAACTGGCTGCTATTTGCAATGGGTGCCTCTGGGTTTGTGTTCTTACTCACTTAATGTCCTTGCAACTCCTCTGTGCCCTGTCGTAGACGTGGGATGGAAATGCTGATCGTGACTTATGTGTAAGTGTGTGGAAAATAAAATGAGTACTGTGTATATTTCTGCTGCCTGTCAAGTATGTTGAGATTTGAGAAATTTTCTTGTGTTCTCTTTTCATGATATTTAGAGACATAGTTTAGTAATGTGGGTTGTTTTGTCGTTGCTGGGGTTTTTTTTGTTCTTTGGGAGTCTTTTTTTGTTCGTTTGTGTTTGTTGTTGTTTTTTTTTAATCAGAGTTAGGTTGATGGTTGGACTAGCTGATCTTAAAGGTCCCTTCCAACCTGGACAGTTCTATGATTCTATAGAATCTGAGATCTTAGAGTAGTGGAGCCCCTGTCCCTGCCGATGCACATCAGCAAGTACAGTGCTTTGAGATGCTGTGGGTCTTGGGGGTCCTAGAGGTCCTGTGCTTGACTAAATAAATAACCCTTTTCTATGACAAATGCAATCCCCATTCTTGATACTTGGTGATTAAAATCTGCAGGTAGGAAACCTACTCTTTGTTCCTCATCCCAAAATACTGCCCCACATACTCATGCCCTTCCTGCCCACTTCTGACCAGTCCATCCAGCACCCTTTGGAGATTGTTTTTGCACCGTTCCTAAATTGCATGCTAAAGAGAGAGAAACTCCCTAAAGTACATGTCTATACTCCACCTCACTTTTTTTTTTTTCTTTTTTTACTCTTTCAGTTTAATGGGAAAGTGTTAAAGTTCCACATGAAGATGTGTGAAGTAGCCTGGCACCCACAGATCACTTGGTCATGCCATGCAGTCCCCACCCTGGAGGCTGAGGAGCACTTGAGTCTGGTCCTTCAGCTCCATCCTCATATCCAGGCTCTGGCAAAACTCCCAGGTATATAGTGGTATCATTTAGATAATCTAGGTTTTGTTCTGCCACTAAATATTTCTGTTGCTCAGAAAATGGGCTAAAATGAGAGATTACTTGCAAAAGATGATCATCAAATGGGAATATGTTTCTAACTCTGCTGAATTCTTTTTTCAGCTGAGAGAATTTTCCCCAAATGTCTTTTCCATACCTGTGCTGTGCACATCACTCGTGGCTGATTTTTGTGAAACTTAGTATCTTTTTCTGAAGGTGGAATTTGATAGTTCTAATGTTCAGTGGATGAACATGAAAAGGAAAGTAGAATTCTTGTGTTTGCAGAGAGTGCTGGGATTTTCAGTACTGATGACATGAGCATGTGTGGCTCACAAAGTGATTAATCTACAGTGTTTGGACAGATTTTGCTTACTGTTACTGAAGTTGTTGATGGCTGGTTGTTGCTGTAAAGGTTAAAATAGTTATTTTAATGTGGCTTGGTGAAGGAATCTTTAGAGTAATTTCTCTGCAAGTTTCAATTTCTGCTGAGTTTTGGGGATTTTTGTTTTTATAAAATGTGTTTCTTTTGAGGATGTATTAGTATTGAGAGATGAAAAGCAGAAAAAATAATTTGACCTTTCACTGTTGAAAGAATAAATATTTATCCTTTTCTTCAATGATGCTTACTGGATTTTAAAAGAATTAAGTGAGTAGTAATATTGAACGCCTATAATGTATGACTTTTTGACCTGTGGTGAAGTGTAATTGTTCTTTCTTAGTTAAAACACTTCCACATTGTTTGTAGGGATTTCTAGTAAAATTCAGGCAGATTAAGGTGCAGCAGCCCTTCCCTGCCATCTGGGAAAGATGGTGTTCTTTTGGGAAAGCTTGGTTGGAGTGCTAGGAAGCACTACATAGCCCAGGGCTGAGAAATGGTAGTGCTGATGAACTTATCACAGAATCCTGGAACTGTGCAAACAAACACAATCCTCAGCAAACATGAAAAAATGACTTATCACAGCTACAATTCCCAACCTATGGTCCCCCTACCTTTTTTTTCTCAAGGAACGATCTACTTTCCAGCTGGGCCACCTTGCAGGCACCTTTCTGGGGTATCTGAGTGGAAAGTCCTCTGAAGAGGACTCAGCACTTTGGTCCTGGCTTAGCCCTTGGCTCTGCCTGATCGAGGGGGAACTCGAGTTTGGGTTCAGCTGGACTTTTGCAATGCTTTCTGAAAAAGAAGATGAATTTCCTCATATTCAAAAAGATGTGATAGGGATTCTGTGTCAACAGGTCATGTGAGGAATCTGTCAATCTATCCGTAGACCTGTAACACTTTTAATCAAATATAGGGAATTAAATTGTATAAATGGTCGTATCAAAACAGGTAAACAAAGCTAGACTGAGCCACTTATTCAACAGATAAATATTTCCAGATATGATTTTTCATACCACAGATGCAGGACCTTGAGGGGACAGGACAGAGGGCTCCAGTGCCCTCTCCTTCCTTTCTGCTGCTTAGAGGGTACAGGTGGGAAAATAAAGCAGAGAGAACAGAAGGGAGTAGAGGGATGGCCAAGGGTTTAGTAAAGGAAGACGAGAGTTTCTGCCGGAGGGTGAACGGTCAGTGTAAGCACAGCATCAGCAGGATGCACTCAGGTGTGCTCTTTGGGGAATTTTAGTTTTGATTATTCAAATAATCAATTATTTTTGTATAATGAAGTCAGTGATTTCTAAAGTTTTATTTTCTGGTAACAAATACTAGACATCATCTTTAATACAGCTATACAGTGATCAGAAAAAACGTCAGAGGTTGTCCACAAACTCAGCAGGAAAACCAGAAACTTTGGAAAAGCCTTAAAAGGTGGACACTAATGTCAGGAAACATAGCTGCTTTTAAGGTAGCAATTGATTGAATCATATTATGGATTTAGTGTGTTATAAGATGAGATTCTCAGAAGCGTTGCAAATGATGTTACTAAAATTAAAATACAGTCCAATGAGAAAACATAACTTATTATATTTAAAGGAAAAGCCTCCAGACTCTGTGACTTGAACTCGGCTGGCTTTCACTAATGTGATGAAATACCCTACGAGTTCAATTATTACCATTATTGCCATCCTGACAATAAGGCAAATGCAACGTTGCATGAAACATTGCAAAGTGCTACTCGTGTCAAATGAGTTTAAGGTTGTGGGTTTAAAATTAACGTGTTGAATTATTTGCAAAATTGTATGTGACCATTTAAATAATGGACTTATGACAAGGCCAAGGTCTAAGGGACCCATTCTGGGACTTGTCTATGCAACCTTAATTGTGGCATTCCTTTGTTCATAGTCCTATACATTTTCTTTCTAATACATAGATTTTTATGGAATTGTTATGAAACTGGGTGTTATTCATTGCTACATTTTGGTTTTGTGTGAAAATCACACCCAGAGCTGTGCGCTCTCTGTTGTGGTCCCAGTGTTACCTACTAGGTGAGGTTATGGGATTTTACTGCTTGTTAAAGTCAAGGAGAAAAAAATCATTGATAAGTCTGTACCAAATGCTTGTACACACATCAAATAGAAATAAATAAGATAAAATAACCCCAAACCCTACTCAGAGAAGTGGTAGGGCTTGATAAAGTCCTTGGGAATTGGAATAGGAAGAACTGAAGGCTGCAGACTGGGAGCTGCTCCATGGCAGGTAGGCACTCTCCTTTGGTTCCAGTCCTATTGTTCTGCTCGGGACAATTACCATGTCAAAGGACTTAACCAACTGCTTTAAAATGTCATTAATTTTCTTAAATGAAATGTATCACAGGAAATAGCTCCAGTGCTTAATTTCAGAAGGTTGGATAATATACCGGGGACCTATCTTGGGACAAGCAGTCCTCTAACATTTTGTTTGCCCTTGAGATTTAGAAGGAATCATATCTATAGTATTCATAATAAGTAGCAATTTAACCAAGTTCAAATTAGATGTGAACAAATGGATTAACAAGCACCTCATTAAAATTTTAATTTCCATTTCATTTATCACTTTTAATAGAATCAACTCTGTTTCAGGGTGGGGGAGGATTCATTTCCAAGTATAACATTAATTTCACTTGTTTTTAGCAATAGCTTGAATTTTTTTTATAAAATATATTTTATGTAGTTTCAAAATATCTGAGCTGCGCATAAAGCTAATAAATGCTTAAGGAATAAGGAAAATCTAGCTTGATTTAGTGGATATTTTTTAAAGTACTGAACTTCACCATGTAGTTTTCTGTACTATTTTCCTCTAAGTGCTGATGCGTGCTTACTTTTAATGATTTTAAGAAGAATAAATGAATTTAAAATAAGCACATATTTGGAAGTTATTTAAATAATTTCACTGGAAATATTACTGTAAATATTTCAGAAGTAAATTCTGGCTTTTAAACTTTACATTCAGATTCCAACTTCAAAGCGATATTTTAAAGTGCTCGGAATTCCTTGGACAGCATATATCATAAACGTGTGCAGAATTTTCATAATTTAATGTTTTCTTTCAAATAAAGCTATTCTAAGGCTCCAGCTTGAACATATCTATTACTGAAGAATGATTTAATAGAAAAATGCATGTCTTAAAAATGTATTTTTTAAACTTATTTATTTTCAAGGGAAAAATAAAACAAATGATAGGGATAGAAGAATTGTATCTTGTGGTGGTTCATCTGAAGTTCCTGTGTCCAACAGTGACCTGTTCCAGGTGTCAGGTGCCCGTTTTTCAGTTACAGAAAGGTTGTTCCATAGGCATGTTTTTCCCCAAATATTTCCTTCATGCTCCTTCCATTTCGCGTGGGTGTCTATGACACTGGTCACTGAGAGAAAGAGAATAATTGTGTAGGGCCCTTTTTCTATGTAGCACCAATATGGGTGTCAAATTCTGAAGTGTCTATCAAATAATTTAGAGAGATCCAAATAATTGTTTGTTTTTTTTTTTTTAACAGAGCATATGGGGAAGCAGGTAGTTTTCATGGTAAAGGCAGGGTCTGTGCTCGAGAGAGAGAAAAGAGGAATGAGAATGGTATTTCAGGCACTTGCAAGACCCTTCTAGCACATGTTTTGGGCAAGAGAGAAAAAAATCATGTGAGCAAACAAATGTCTGAGCAAGAATGCCAAACACATATTTTTATTTAACACATATAAACACATATATTTATTTAAGATAGAGAAATAGATCTTGGGCTTCTTGGGCTACAGTGCATGTCAAGGCTAACCTTGATCAACCAGGATTTTTGGTGGGTTTGGCTTTTTTTTTCCTAAATAATATATTTAAATGTAGCTTCTATGTAATATCGTAATGAATTTTAGGCAGCTGTTTTTCACTCTGTTGCAGCTATGGTGCAAAAATCTTAAACTGCAATAGGTGCCACAACATTCATTAAGATCTTAGAAAACAAAACCGAACCAAGTAGTACCATCCTCAGGAATTAATTAAAAATAAAGCTGATCATTCTCTAAGAGTAGCCTCTGCCACAGTAAACCATGAATAACGTGTTTCTCACTGTTTTGCAGTTTGAGTGGTTCTGAGAACCCAGAAAACCTACCTTAACTGGTTAAGAAAACCCTAATTCAGGAAAACGAACAGATTTCCCATCTGAAGGATGAAGGCGGATTAAAGACACAGACGCCTCGTGTGGGTGCACAGGTATGTGGGGGGTTTGGGGGTGTCGGGGTGACTGGTGGCTGTTTCCAGGCAGAGCTGTGAGTGTGGGGCAGCGAGGACAAAAGGTTCCCTGGGTGTAGGAGATGTATTGGGTCACATTAGATATGTTCTGAGGCCTCCGTTATTCCACTGCTGCACCAGCCCAAGTTTCTCCTCCGCTGGATTCCTCTACGTGCTTGAACTTCTCTTTCGCCAAAGAAGAAGTAGAATGTTTTATTTTTCTGGAATCTTGTATTCTTGAGAGTTTTTTTTTTTTGTCTCGCCACAAGTTTATGTTGTGTGTAATTATAATCTCTGGTATAAAAATGTCTAATTTCAGGTACTTTGATGTCACCCGAGGTCCCCTATTTCATTTATATCCTACAGATGCAGAGTTAATTTCTAATAGATGCCGTTTTGTACATCATACCTTGCTGTACTTTTTTATTAACTAATGTTTTGACGGGTTCTAATCAAACTTTTCTCTCTACCTTGTTGGAGACAAAAGAATATGTCAAGGCACTAAAGGGTACTTTTGAGTTAAGGTAAATTAATTCTAGTAATTGCTATGAAGGTAGAAGACTGAAGTACAGGCTAAGGTTAATAAAGATAATTTAGGTTTTTTATTTATATATATACTTTCTGTTTCTGTCAGGATTTACCTTTCCCAAAATGCCTGTTTAGCTTGGGTTTCAGCTGGTGGATGGAATATCACTGACGACCAGGCACGTAGCTGGGAAGGTACAAATAACTTTTTGCTCTTTTTCCAAAAGCTACAGTTTCCTCCTGTAAAATGAAGTCACATTTTATTGAGAAGATATCTTGGGTGGAAAAAGAACCAAACAACAAAACCAAACACAAACCCAAATAAAACCAAAAACCCAGAGAAAAGCAACCAGAGTCTGTTAAGCTCAATTTGCTGGGTGTTTTCAAAGACACAGCGTTGTCTTTCTGCCATTAAAAATCGCATGGAAAAACCCAATCTTTGAAGGAAATATCTGTCTTTTACAAAAAGGCAGACTCAGTGAACAAGCACTTTGGTTCGGTGAAGCACTAATGCACGAGATGACGGTGAAATATTGCCATCAAAGGCAAGTCTCCAGCACTGACAGATAATTTTTTAACGTTCTTGTGATTGAAAGACTCGGAGCATTTTTCTTTTTGTGTCTTTTTAGCGCCTTAATCAAAATGTCTGAGGTGCACAGCTGAACGCTTACCGAAGTCTCAGGGCTCTCGGGGGGCCTCTGATGGCTCCCACGTTTGGGATGTTATCTGACGGATTCCACATTAGGCCATTTCAAGCATTGTTCCAGTCAGTAGACAGTCCCAAACTGTAACGCGAAGTGGGGCCTAGTCTAAATGATAGTGAAAAGGTTTTTTTTCCCTTTTTTTTCCACTTAAGTGAATGAATGGCAATAATATTTACATAGGAATGCTCATCTGATGCCTGCTTGACTTAAATCTTTAGATTTTGAGACTGATTGTGTATATCAGTTTGAAGCTTGGAGATTGTCGTAGAATCCTGTGAAGATTCAGGTCAGGAGGGGTTTCAGGAGGTCACCTCCCAGCTCGGAGCAGGATGGGCTGTAAGTCGGACTGTACCTACTCTGGGCTTGGAAACCTCCGAGGATGGAGCCTGCATAACCTGTTCCAGTGCTGGACTGGTCCTTAGGGGGAAAAGAAATGTCCCCATCTCTGGTCACAACCTGTCTTGTTTCAACTTAAACGTTCATTGTGTTTTACAGGGCACGTGCTGTGGCCACTGACCATCTTGGTGGCCCTCCACTGAGCACAGTGTGTTTTATCAATGGCTTTCTTCTAGTGGAGGAGGTGGGAAAACAGAATTTACTACCCCAGATGCCAGCTAGCAAGTACCAGGATGGAGTGCTGAAGGGGAATAACCATTTCCCTGATGTACTGGCTGTGCTCCATGTGGCCTAGGGCAGTTCTGGCCACCGTCGTGCCAGGAGATGCTGCTGCCTTGTTTTAGCTCGCTGGTTGCCCAGACAGGTCTTTTCCAGCAGAGCAAAAGTTGCCTCCTCCGGGTCATTGGTTGGGATGTTGAAGAGGAGAGATGCCAGCATAGCCCCCTGTGGTACTCCAGTTGTCACTGGCCTCCAGGTAGAGTTTGACACATTAACTGCTACCCTCTGAGCCTGACTGGCCAACAAACTTTTTAATCTGTCCATGTGTTCTCCATGTTCTCCATGCATCCTGACTAACACCTTTTATTGGATACAGGAATATTGTAGGAGACGGTGTTTAAAACTTGCTGGTCAATAGCGGATCCCAGACACAGTTTAAATGTCCTGGAATGGAGAACAACATTGATGCTGTTCAGGACTTTTTCATTGTTTCTGTCTGGAAGATAGTCCAAGTTTGGATCCTGAAGGTCCCATGTTAGGTCTCAAGGCCCTACCTGAAATTCTGGGTTCAGCTCTGGGGCCAAAGAAAGACATGGATTTGCTCAAGTGGTTCCAGAGGAGGCAACAAAGGTGATGAGGGGGCTTGAACACCTTCCTTATGAAGCTGGGCTGAGAGAGATGGGGTTGTTCAGAGTTGTTAAAGAAGAAAAGATTCTGGGCAAACCTCATAACATCCTTCTGGTACCCAAAGGGAGCCTACAGCAGAGATGAGGAGGGACTCTTGATTTGGGAGTGGAGTGATAGGGCAATGGGTAACAGTTTCAAACGGAAAGAGGGAAGATTTAGATTAGATATTAGGAAGAAATTGGTTATTGTGAGGGTGGTGAGACACTGACCCAGGTTGCTGAGAGAAGCTGTGGCTGCCACATCCCCTGGAGGGGTTCAAGGCCAGGCTGGATGGGGCTTGGAGCAACCTGGTCTGGTGGGAGGTGTCCCTGCTCAGGGCAGGAAGGCAGGGGATGGGACTGGATGGTCTTTAAGGTCCCTTCCAACTCAAACTGTTCTGTGATTCTATAATTAGACTTTTTTCACCATGCCTTTCTAGTATTAGAATCCTATATTGCAGTGCAGGGTTGATACTACTAGAGAAGGTAATCCAAAGGAATTAGAATTTTGAGTCTTTTATGGTCTTTTGTTCCTGTCTTTCAGGTGGCATAGGCCAAGCAGGTGGTTCTTTAGATTGCCTGGCTGCAAGCTGGGTGAGAGTTATGGTCCATAGCTCAGCCTGGATGAGGTGAACTGTTGGCTGACCAGTGGGGCTGTCTAGAGAAGGTCACTGACACAACAGCAACACAGGTCAGGGAACAGTGGTGTGATCCAACAGTTTCTTTTTGAGGTCTTTCTTATTCATGCTTCTTGTCTTATATTTGTTAAGCCCAAACCATAATTTTTCATTTTTACTTGAGTGGATTCCAACATGTTCCCTCAGTGTTGTCACAGTAGAAGAGAGCGTAGTTTTTGATTTGTTGAAAAACAGGTATCATCTCCAAAATCCCTCCAGCATCGCCAGTTCTTGCTACAGGCTTTACACCCACGTGGGGGGCTTTTGTGATTCCCTTTTCTATCTCCGTGCAGTTTTCCAGGATGGGTGTATTGACAAAATAACCTTCAAGAGCTCTGGTTTTGAAGCCAACCACACAAGCCTGTGCTTTTCTGGGGTTTCTGTTCTGCCTGTGGTCTTTCCCAGTCTCCTCAGCACCCTGTCATCTTCACTGCCTTCCAACTCCTGGCAGCCAGGGCATGGGAAACACTGATAAAGACAGAGGGGAAGGCCTTTGACAGTAGAAGTTTTTAAAATTCTGTGGAAAAAATATTAAAATAAGATTGAAGAGCTTAAAAAGGGGCATGAAGAACTTGTTATTGGCTAAAATGTGTGACTATTTAGGGTTTGGTTGTTTGGGGCTGCTCTGCTGATGTAAAATCAGTTACGCTTGTGTTCAAAGCAAACCAGCGAGCATAACCACAGAAGTGAACCAGGAAATAAATAAAGATGATTCTTGTTTATTAATGTACTTAAAACATGGGAAAACTTCAATGACTTACATTTTCTAACAGGAACTGCAGTCCTTCCCCCAGCTGACCTGGCCTTTGTCCTCCACCCCAGCACAAATTCCAGGTTGACATCTCTCTTCCTGTTGAAGCTGTTACAGTGATTAGAATAGACTGGAGATCCGTTGGGTGAAATAATACAAGGAGTAGAACAACTTACCAGGAAAATTATAAGAAACCTAATTCACTTTTTTTTTTTAAATTTAAAAATGTGCAATATTAAAAACGTTAAGACAAAAAGGGGTTTTTCATACCTGTCTTGAGTTAGGTATTGAACAAAATATGTGTTACTGAGTAATGATACTGCTGACTGACCTACAGGATGTAAGTATGGCAAAGTGTATAGATGAAATCAATCACTTATTTAGTGAAATTTTTGGCAAATGTATTATAACAGAAACAATTTTTTAACCACGTAGTCTATAACGTGTGATTTTTCTCATTATTTGAGTTCCTGTGAGAGCTGTTGGATTGTTAGTGACCTAAAAACATTCTTCATTTGCTATTACAAATATTCAAACTTTACAGAAGAGCCCATTAAACTTATAACTATTGTGTGAAATTCCGTATAAATTTTACTAATTTGCTCTCTTTCATTTTATTTCCTATAAAAAGCAGTCTTCCAGTGTCTAGTCTTGTGGCCCGTGCCTTAACCACTGGGTTTATATCCTTCCTGCCCGTAGAGCGTTGAAAGGTCAGTGGAATCAAAGCCCGTTGCCTTTGGCCATCCGTTCCCAGCACAGACCTTCTTGCCTTGGCTGAAAGCCGCTATCAGAGTATCTGAGAGAGGTTCCTTTCAAAGCTGCAGCGCTTACTTTTGTTTCCCCTCCTAATCAGAGAGGTGAAATCTCCCAAGAATTTGGAGCTTCGAAGCAATTTGCGGAACCAGCAAGCGGTCTGACTGACCTCAGCCTCCTGTTTTGCCAAGTCTTTGAAGAAAAGCTGGTTTTAAGGCAGGCAATGGCAGGGTAACGTGCATAAAAATTCTGTAGTTCTTTACAACTTTAAAGAAACTATGTTAGTGTTTGAAATGCTTTGTAATGTCAGCCACTAAAAGTTATTTGTAATTTCAGTCACACATGCAATTCACTAGGAAGTTATTTCCTGAATTAAAAAAAAAAAAGGTAAAACAAGGTATCAAGAAGGATTTGTTAAGAGGTTATTAAGGACTTGGTGGAACTCTTTGCTGCCGGTGGTCATCAAGGTACTGTGTAAATTTTAATATCCATGCTGTATGGACTCTGAAGGAATATTTGGATGGTACTTCTCAGCCTGGCCTCTAGAGAACATTCTGCCATACTATTAAAAAAACCAAACCAAACAACAAACCCCTCAGAACTGTTTCTGCTCCTGTTTGCACTAGAGTTTGCCACGTTACAGTTTGGGAGCGAGATGTCTGCTGTCGAATGGGATGTCTGACAAATACATCAGCCTCATCTGACTTTGCAGGTAGCCCTGTCTGAAGCATCTGGCTGAGCCAGATGACCTGAAACTGTCCCTCCCAACCTCAGTTCCGAGATAAAATGCACTAAAAGTGTATTTCGGGCTCCTGTTCTGCCAGATACCCTTATTGTTCTGTGTTGGCAAAGCATCTTCTTGATGCTTCCCTCATTCAAGTGTGCACCATGATTTCTTAGTAGTACCATTTTCTGTAGAATACTGCTTTTGCACGGTTTACCAAAGGAAATAGTCTTAGACCAGTAATATTAGCTGAATTCTTAGAAATAAAATCTCTAGCATTTATATATCAAGTGAGAATTGCGTACATTTTCAATTTGGGAATAAAGTTATAGGACTGGGTTGGGAAAAATCCTGAAATCTCAGTAAGAGTAGCATCCTGACAGCCTTAGAGTTTGAGGGCATACTGGCCTGTGGAGTTAAAACAACATTTCAAACTCTGGGACCTGCGTCGAAAGGCCAGATGCCTTTGCTGTGTTGACCTTGTAGCCGTTGGTGTGTAGATGTTTGAGTTGTCTTACTGGATCATCCAAACTCTCACAGAGGGGCCAGTGTGGAAAGGCTAGAAATATTACAATGAAGCAAGGAGATTGTGTTTCCTTTTGGGTAATATTCTCCAAGCGCCTGGCAACGTTCATCTTGCTCACAAGCAATACTACTGTCTCTTGTAGCCTTTAAATTTTTATTCTCTGTTTTTCCTATTGAGTTACTTTTTCATCCTGGAAACCTCTGTGCATTGGAGATTATTGCCACACTTCTATCATTATGGTACAAAGAGTAGTATTTCCTTGTTTGGAATCATTTCATGATTTCCTCTGAAGATTTCTAGTTCGTTTGTTATGTGGCTATATAAATAATTCCTTGCTCTCGTCATGCTCCTTGTGACTTTTTAAGTCATTGTCACATCTCTTTGAGCTGGCTCTTTTCCAGATGGGCAATGAGTGTGTCTCTGGCTGCCTAGAAGCTGTTCTCTACTTTGTTTACCCTTAATTTGCATTTCTTAAGACTAGATATTGTCCTAGGAATTCAAACAGTAGGACCAGAACATATGGATGTGGAGGAGTGAGTGCTGTAAGTAAGAATTAACATCTCAACGGATGGAGTCTGTTGAATTCAATGTTCTGCTCCAAAAGGCATTGTAAGAGCTCCTTAGGAAGGAGAAGACAAGACTCAGACAGAAGTCTGCTGCTTCTGGAGGTGATTATAGCCTCTGCTAATGTGTCCAGCATGACATCTGGCTTAGAGGTATCATAGAATCACAGAATGGTTTGGGTTGGAAGGGATCTTAAAGATCATCCAGGGCCACCCCCTGCCCTGGGCAGGGACACCTCCCACCAGACCAGGTTGCTCCAAGCCCCATCCAGCCTGGCCTTGAACC
>JAOTQQ010000012.1:122813619-122836119 GCA_026546715.1 Gallinago undulata
GGAGTCACCATCCCTGGAGGGATTTAAGAAACATGTAGACGTGGCTCTTCAGGGCATGCTCTAGTGCCCAAGATTGTTGGTTTGTGGTGGGGTGTTGTGTGTGGGGTTGTGGGTGTCGGGTTTAGTTGGTGGGTGCTTTTTTTGTGTGTGGTTTTTTTGTTGTTTTTTTTGTTTGGTTGGTTGTTGGTTTTTTGTTTTTTTGTTTTTTTTTTTAATGTGGTTGGACTCAATGATCTCAAAGGTCCCTTCCAACCACTAAGATGCTGTGATTCTGTGATCTCCTGAAGACAGAGCAGCCTGTGGTCCCAGTCCTGCCTTCTTTTAACCCTTCAATTCCCACTGAGAGCAGTCGCTGTCTTTGGCAGTTCCTCACGGTGTACAATAGGTCTGTCCCAGGCTGGGGACTCTCAGTTGACAGAAACCTCAGCTGTTGTGATTTCTGGGACTAAAGAGGCTCAGCTGACTGCAACACCACTGATGTTTTCTGACGTTGGATAAATTCAAAGTCAAGGGATCTCTCCATTTTTATTTTTTTTTTTCTTCAGGAAACTTAAAGCTCTGCAACGGAATTCTGTACCTAAAAAGTGCCTCCCAAACTGGTATGTCTGGGAGAGGCTGCAGGAGAAGTTACATAAAAATGAATTGAATGCGTTTTTAAAGAAAATTGTAGTATTTTTTAAATATATAACCTGATACCTTAACTTAATGTTAAGCAGTCTGGTGTGGAAAAATGCCAGAAACTCTGAATTCAGGTAACATAGATGAGGATAAGGAATCTCAGGAACAGCAGAATTATATAAATGGGATTTAAGGCTTGGACTTTCTCTGGGTATTTTTATAGCTTTCAAGTGCCTTGTGATGTTAAGTAAATTAATAATTGTTTCCTCCTCCAGTAGTGTTCACTGACTTCTATACATATAGGCACAGATTTAGCACATTTTGGCATTTCCAGAAATGATTTCTCATTTCCGTGCCATGTATTCTATCGCTCAGATGCCAACATGTTCATGTACAAATAAACAGCAGATTATTTCAGAAGAGCTGCTGAAAGGAATTCCAGAAAAAAAATATTAGAAAATGATTTGATATAATTGTTTGAAGGAAGATTAAATAATGTGTAGAGGATTAAGTGTAGGAGAGAAGTCCAAGAAAAATGCAGCAGGTCACTGAAGCACGGCTGTTCCCTACAGCTGTCCCCTGCAGCCTCCGAGTGGAAACTGGGGGGTTACTGGGAATGGGACAATCTTGTATGGAGAAGGGAGGACCAAAATATATTGACCAAGAAACAGAGGAAAACTA
Source organism: Gallinago undulata (assembly GCA_026546715.1). Classification (NCBI taxonomy): domain Eukaryota; kingdom Metazoa; phylum Chordata; class Aves; order Charadriiformes; family Scolopacidae; genus Gallinago; species Gallinago undulata. Next base: position 122,814,919 of record JAOTQQ010000012.1, read on the forward strand.
TTTGATAGAGTTGAACTCATCTGCTCAGTGAATTTTCATATGGCTGAAAAAAGGAAGGCGCTCTGCAGTGCGCAGAAAGGTTGAGGTGGGGTTTAAATTTTTAAATTTAATTTTAAAAAATCCTTTTTTTGTTGTTTTTTGATTAACTGACACCATGACATTTCATGGAATTCTTGCCATATTATCAGTTTTAGCTGCTATTTTTAAATTCAGAGGAAATCTGTGGGACCAGTGAGAATATATAGATTTTCTCAGAAGTTACCTAGAAGAACACAGTCTAATAGAAATCCTTTTGCTGTTTAAGAGCTATGAGAAACGTAGTCTGACTCACTGGGTAGTCAAAGGAAAATACAGAAAGTGGCCAGCAGCAGGGTGAGGAACCGTACTCTCCCTCGCTGGGATTTTTCATTGTGCCCATCTTGACGGAGATGGCAGTTTTGTGCCACGGATTTGTAGTTTACACTGGAACTCTTCTCAGACATAAGGGAATTCCAGCGACGTTCCACAAAGGAGAAGAGCAGAAATAAGATAAAATGGCTCCAAATGCAACCCATTCTCTTTATTTTTTTTTATTATTTTTTTTTCCTGTGTTGAACTGCGGTTGAGGTAGCCCTTTCCATGTGTTCATTTGAGAAGGTGTTTGCTCCCTCCCCACCTCAAAAATGAGATTTTTTTTCTGAAATGAAAAGGGGCTTGGGCCAACACTCAGACATTGTACGAGACACCGGCCATGGATCAAAGGACGGGAGATCAGACTTCTTCCATTCCTACCCTTTACAAAGGAAATCCCAGCCTTCATTTTGTACCCCCGGTACCTGAAGGGCAGAGGGGCGTTAGGAACATTTTGTATGGCTTTGATGTGCTCTTGTCTATTTTGGACGTGTCCCACTGCTTCATAATAATGCTCCTGCTCAGGCGAAACGGTCTCCTTTGGGCACTGATATCTTTCCCATGAATGAGACATTAAACATCCTGTAGAAAGCTGTTGAGAGGAGATAGATAGATAGATAGATAGATAGATAGATAGATAGATAGATAGATAGATAGAAAATTCACCATCCAAACTGGACCCGTTTTCAGGTTCCTGACCAGCAGCTGCCGTTCTCATCCCAAGGTCAGGAATGGGCGGAATGGGGTGTCAGGCTGCTCTGTTACTGCTTCTATACCTTTACAAATAGGTCCCCTGATAGCAGATCTGGGCTCCTAGGCCCAAAAGAAACTAGTTTCTGTGATCTTATAAAAACCCTAAAGAAGAATTTTCTAGCATCCGTTAGATCCTTCCACCCTCTTCTTGGTAAGCTTGTGCTGCATTCTGTATTTGATGCAATGATTAAAAGTGGTTAAATTATTAGATTTATTCCAGAACTCTGCAGTCAAATGGTTTCTAAATTTATCACTGCATTTTTGGTTGCCAGTTATTTACTTTAATTTTTAATAAGTCCCTGATTAATGTTATTTTTTTCATTGTGTGAAGCAACGGGTACAACTGGGAAACTAAAACAAAGTCAGGATTGTCATAACTTATTTTTAATTAAAGTTATGAAAACTATAAGGCATTATTTTTGCTGTATAATAGGCATGGTGCTTTTTTTTTTTAATATGTATATAGAAAAGAATGTAAAACCAGTGGTATCAAAATCTTTTTGCTAATGTTTTTGGAAGACCTATCAGTTTGTGCGCTGCACATGTCTGTCATTCAGACTCGCATCAACCTGACAGAGGCAAAAGCAGAAAAAGGCAAAAAAAACCCTAATATGAACTTCATGCAAGCAGAGTCCCAGCAGGTGTTTTATGTTACAGTTTATAAGGAACTGGGCCATTTTATGCAGGAAAACTTAGAAGAGGTGAAGTTCCTCTGAGCACATCTTTATCGTTGAAAAAGCCCATTTGTTTTCTGCTGTGAGATTATAGTTTGAATTCAAAGGAGTCATTCTCCGATGAAAACGTCAGGCTTATTTGTTCAATTTTACATCAAGAGTGCAATGAATGTAAATACTAAGATGAAATAATAGCTGAAGGAGTCTGCCCACCACCAGGTTTGTTTGTTTTTTTTTCTGATTATTTTCTACAATATCTCACTTTTATATATTAATGTAATTAAAATAAGAATGTCAGCTCCTGCTTTGGGCCTAACTTGGCCTTTACCAAACTAGCTTGACTTTTGGAATTTGTCAGTATTAGGTATGAATTTTAAAAACAATGTTAAATTATTTTTTTTTATAGGCTGCTGTTTTCCTTTTGCTCCCGAAGGTAATCTAACAGGGACGCTGTTTTGTGTTTGCTTAGGGTGCATTTATGAAAAATAAATAATTGGTTTCATTATTTCATTCTGACAACAAACTTCCTCCTAAGCACGTGGAAAAAAAAAAAATCAAGAATTTAAAAAAATTACGGGTGTGCTGAAGTCTGTTGCGTACGGTTCCACCCAGGCTCGTACATTACAGGGGTAGTTTAATCACCCATAAGAAATTACCAGCTTCTCTGTTGGCGAAGCATGACATTTCAATTGCACAGCCAATAAAAGAATTACATGAAGAGGGCTGCAGTGATTTACTGTACAGGAAGCCCCGGGACCAAGGTTACCATGGTGAGGTACCTCTCCGCGCACACAAGGTCAAGTGAGAGTGACCCACCAGTGGACAACCTCCAGCGCTAACATCCTAATATATTGCGCCAACGGGGGCTGCTGCTTCTGCTTTTTAAATAATTATAAACGTTTTAATATTTGAGATTGTCTCGTTGCTGAGGTTTTTTTTTTTTGGTTTTTTTGTTTTTTTCCATGCGGGCACTAATGATCACAGAAATCTTCATTTTGTGCTTCGGCAGTGGTAGTTTCACAGCAGTAGATGAACATCTGCGTTTAGCAAATTTTTATGAATCGTAATTGTATACAGCAATGTGTCTTTGGGTACGTTCGGAGGTTAAGAAAAGCTTACCAAGGGGGTTCGGATATTTAATCTGGCGTGTACGAGAGTCTAGTTGATGCTTTTCATATTTTCTGACTCTGCATTACTGTATATTGCAGAATCCTTCTTCCAGCTCCAGTGGGGCCGGAGACAGGGAAGCAGGGAGCATTGCAAATAGGCTGTGTACAAATATTGTCAAAGAAAACATACAATTATAATTAAAATGTTCAGAAAAAGAGCCTGAAAAGCAGGGAGTTCATCTAATGGTTCTCTGAAAAATATTTTGTTGATGCATAAAATGAGAACTATACTAATAAATGTCTCTTGAATTACATATGCTGTAAGAAAATGAAACCCTTTGGGTTATGAATCTTGGATTTAAAGAGGCAGTCATCAAATATTTAAGATGAAAATGCGGTAACACATGCTAGCTGTCATGTGTGAGTTTGGTGAATGTTATGACAAGGTTTTTAAAACATTCATAGTCAGAGTATTTTTATAAAAATGTTCATTAATTCAAACAGACATTCGTATCTGGCAACCCGCGTTACAATCGAGATTTCTAGATGCATGAGAAATCTCTGCAAAGCCAAGAAAATACGGGTGAAATATATAGCAATCATGTTTAAATTATACATTATAAGGCATACCTATCGGTATGTTGTCATATTATGCATTAAATTTAGTGCATAAATCAGGTTGTTATAATTCTGATGTCGCCAAAAGGCACAAAATATGACAAACAGGACTAGGCATGTAGATATTATCATACTCAATAATTCAATGAGCATTTGTTTTATGTAAATTAACTCCTGTTAATAAAAATTACGCTCATTTATTACGCCGCTTCCATGTGATAATTAAAAAAAGTCCTTTTTGTTGAAAATCGTTACAAAATGTGAATAATGCATTTGTTTAATATCTTTATAAACAAGATCTTACCAACAGATTAGTTCTGGAAATGGAAGCGTTATTGATTTCTATAATAATTTCATAATAGTGTTACGTTGCGGGGCTGAAACTGCTAATCTGGGGTTTGTGGAGAACTCTATGCATTTAAAGCAGTGCTTGAACTCTCACATGCAGCACAGAAACAATATTAATTTGATACAGGCTGCTATTGTTGAATCTGCAGGAACAAGTCCCTTTCAAAAAAATGGAGAATAAAAGAGGAAGATGCTTTTAAATGCAGCTTTTAACATAATGGACACAACTCTCTACTAAAATAGTGTTGCCATAGAGTGGGGTTTTTTCAACACATTCAAGCATATTGGGTGGTAACATACCAAAATTTCAACATGGTCGCAATATTCTTAATTTATACTTGAAATATATACCAATCTGGGAAAATTTAAGAGCCGTGTTCTTAATAACTTCCTGAAATGTCTGAGATTACGAGGGGTCTCTAATAGAGGATGCAATATTTCACCTGACCTTGTGTCTACTTTCCCATTAGAAAAAAAAAAAGGCAAAAAAAAGAAAGAAAGAAAAAAAAAAAGCTTGGTTTTGTCTGCTTTTAATTGCAGAATATCAGGGTTCATTGGATTTTCTTTTTTTTGATTCCTCTCTTCTTTTTTTTTTTTTTTTTTTTTTTCTCTTTTAGGTACAGAATTTCTGAAACCATTAGTTTGCTGATTTTACCAGAACAACAGAAAAGAGAAGAGAATACGTGCGTGGGACAGGATTCAAGGCAAGGTCTGCCTGGTGCCAAGGAAATTCCTCAGGGCTGAAGATGTTTGTCTGAGGGCTGCGGATGGCCTGGGTGAGCCCCGACACGGAGAACCTGTGGGCACCTTGGTCAGACACAGACATCCATGAGGATGGTCAAATTCTGGAACCGAACCTGCTTCCACCCTTCATCGCAGCACCCAGGAAGCCTCTTGGAACTGTACCTTTGCAAGATTTTTAAATAGTCCATCTAATTGACACAAGATTAAGAAAAAAAAAGTTTTGCTAATCAGGTTACCAAGTGACTGACCTGGTGAGTCAAGTCTGTGTTAGGTCTTGAGTGGTCCACAGGGACTTAATGAGAAGCTAAAAGCACAGAGTAAGAAATGCCAGATTTTTGATCTATCAATCATGAGGTCGTTGGCAGCTGACCAGCCAAGGCCAGGCTGGATGGGGCTTGGAGCAACCTGGTCTGGTGGGAGGTGTCCCTGCCCAGGGCAGGGGGTTGGAACTAATTGGTCTTTAAGGTCCCTTCCAACCCAAACCATTCTGTGATAAAACAAGTGGAGTCACATTTCATGATCAGAAAAACATAGGTTAGATTAGTATTGTTGTATTGGCTAATATTAATATTAGCATAGTATTATTATAGTATTTTTAATGATGTGGTATAATAGAATAGTATTATTAGTGTTATGTCACAGCTATGATGGGAATGAATGTGTGGGAATCAATGTGGAAGTCTCTCGGGTGGTCATGAAAGCACAGGTTACATTGCTGAATCAAAGAGGAATTTGTAATAGGTTTTTGAAGAGAAAATTAAAAATTTGCCAGAGAAAATAAGCACAATAAAGCAGCCATAGTGAACCAGAAGAAAGTAAACCCATTTGTTTATGTTCTAGAACATCAAGTTCTTTAATTTTTGCTTGAGTTTTCAGGTTCCTTTGCTTAATAAGGTGTTAAATCTTTACACAGGCTCCTTCAGGCTTTGGTGGGTCCTGGAAATCTGGAGATATTCTCATTTCTTCATTCAATATGTAGCAGGGCTTTTCTCCTGTCTTTGTTTCTTGGAACTGTACCTTCGCAAGATTTTTAAATAGTCCATCTAATTGACACGAGATTAAGAAAAAAATGTTTTTTTAATCATTGTGGACCAGAGCAGTAAAAAATGAATTTAATTCACACTGCGTTTGATTCAGGTGTCAACTGAAGAACCCAGCATGGCAGAATATATGTATTAAATTAAATATAAAATTTTAGTGTACTTTGTTATTGAGATTTTAAATTTTGATTCCAGTCTCCTTCACTTTAAATTACACAGAAGTGCAGCTGAGGTCAGCCCAGCTATGATGCTGAAAGGCTCACCAAGGACTCTTGTTTTCCTCTTGATACAGCAGTTGTCGAAGTAGGCGACGTAGGTGTCTGTTTTAAACTGAAAAGGGGGTGATACTAAGTAGATATTATCTAAGTGATATAATTTTTTTTTTTTGCCACTGAATTATTTAGGAGAATGTAGGAAGGTGAAGCCTCCTGTGTTGTTACTCACTTTGCACCAAAGATGGGTGGATGCAGGTTGTTACCTGCAGACCCTTTCCTGGCATTTGGGAGCAATCCAAAATACAACTGATAATATTCAAAACTATATCTGTTTTTATAAAAGATATTCTCAACCCTTAAATATGTGTGAGGCTGTTAAAATACACATCGGTCTCCTGTTCTCTAAAGGAATTCAGGCCATATTTTTCTGGAAAGGCTGCCTTCTTTGGAACTTTTCTTCCTTTTCTAGCATTTCTAAGATTTGCCTTCCCTTTAAAGAGTATAAAAAGACTTTAGTTTAGTTTTTAGGATTTCTTATTGTTTACTTCACAGTTTGACTGTCCGTGTACTTACTGGTGGAAGCTGTGGGGTTTTTTATCTGAGAAAATGTCTTTTTGTGGATTGCTTTTGTCCAATTAATACTTTGAAACTGTAAGTAGCATCCAGGTAGTAGGGGAATACGCAGCATTTAAATTACTACCTAAACGCAGAGGGATTTTTCTCTGTGGACTCTTTTTTGATAACATAATTACATTTAATATTTAAGTGCACACAAAGTCTGTATGCCCGTGGGAAAGAAGCACCACACGACAGGCAGTAACCTCTCTTCAGCGGGAGAGAGCATCAAAGCAAGCAACACGTGTGAAAACATCACAGAACAAAAATAGTGTTTTAAACTGGAGGTAAATCCTCACTCCTCCTCCTTCCAGCCGTATCTCTTGGAGCAGGGAAGAGAAAGGATCCCTGAGGATCACCTGGAGCCTGGCTCGGGTGCTGGAGGAGCGGCCCCTCTCCCGAGGGAGGCTCTGCTGATGCTGTTGTGGGATGAATTGCACTCAGACGGGGGCTTCTCAAGCACAACTGCCCCATTTCACAGCATTTCACAGCAGCGTGTCAGTATTTGGCTCCCGGTCCCCAGAGCTCTCCCTTTGCCAGCAGTCACAGCGTCACACTTACACGGGCAGGCTGCTGGGGAGAAGGCAGTTGTTCTCAGCCAATGAACTTACATTGTGAGATATACAACATAACAGACTTTTGGCTTCTTTTTTTTTTTTTTTTCTATTTTAAGCAAGGTAACCGGGAAACCTAAAGAAATCAGAAAAAGTCTTTTGTCGGCTTCTGAGATAAGAATAAAAAATTAAATTCAGGGTTTCTCTGAGACTTTTGGTAATGTCAAATGGAGCAGGATTCCTGTCTTTATCTGTTTGTCTTCAAGAAGTCTTCTAACAAGCTTAATCATACTTAATCTTTCAAATTGTGTAGACCATAGAATAGAGGAAAAAAAAACACCAAAAGGAATAGAAAATTCCATATCCATGTGAACTTCTGTGAAATTTTGCCGTTACAGAAATCTTAATCTGAGGGCTCAGAAGGGATGTGCTGTGCATTGAAGTTTCAAAAATGCAGACTGTAAATTTCTGATTTTGTCTGAGTGCTTCCCAGGAGTTTCCTGGGCACTGTTACACTAGGGGCCTCTCAGCTAGGGCAATCCTCAGGGGTGGATTGATAAGGAAGAGAGACAGAAAAGGATTAATCATGTGCTCAAGAAATCCAGGCTGTGAGAGCAGTGGTCCTCCCAGGGCAGAGAAGCAGAACTCAGTGCTTCCCCCGGAGCTGGCTGGGTCTGTAACGAGGTGTATCTACGTGGTTACCTGCATAAACTCCCTGTTTCGTTCTGTTTTCTGTAAACTCCATTTCCTTCTTGTTTTCTGTCCCTAGAAGACTGAAGGCATTTACCTGTGCTGACTGGGGTGGTGAACTACACCCATCAGAGACTGGCTGTTGGTCTGAGGTAGTAGGAAATAGCTGGTAAGGAGGTAAAGACACATTGAAAGAAGACATTCCTGAAAAAACGTCTTTTTTCCTCCCTGAAAACCTGGAAACTGATGACAGTCACTAATTTTAAAAATATAAATATTTCTTGGCATTAGTAATTTCACTTACCATTGTCTGGCGTCGTACAGCATCTCCCTCGTGAAAGTGTATTGAGAAAGGGAACTTTCACAAATACCTCATAACTTTTCAGTTGGTCTTTCAATGTGGTTGGGTCGTGTGTGCTGTAGGCATTGCATGGATGGCCGATCAGCTTGAAGTTTGTCATATTTTAGAGCTGTTAGAAAACCAGAAAAAGTCAGTGTCATGCTTGGGTTGTTATGTACTGATGAATTGTATTTTTAAGTTCTGATAGGAAAAAAAGCTAAGCCAAATTATTTCAGATTTTCCTTTTTTAGAGGAATCCCAGAATATAACGATGAGCAAACGGGCAAGACATTTTATGTGCTTGTCTTTAGGGCTTAGTTTTGCCTGTTTTGTTCACTGTCATATGCAAGGAGGTCATGAGCCTTTAGTAAGTGGGCAAACCCCAGGCTGTGCTGTTTCCTTCTTGATTCTCTAAGATATAATATCAGTTCAGTTCTTGATATTTTTCCAACTTATAGAGACCAGCGTGAAATACAGGCATCTTAAACTCATTTTAGGCTAGAGGTATGGGTGTAAAGAGAGAGCAACTTTGAAACCAAGCCAATAAAATCTTTTTGTGCTTGGCTAAGACCATGGTGTTTTCGTATGTGGGGTGGCAGAGGGTCTGCTCTGCTCTTAGGGCAAGAAAATTCAGTGGCAGCCCAAATTCTTTTGTCATTTGCAGTTGTTTGCTGTAGCTTTAGCTGTTGATATTAATTTTCCAGCCCATGACTAAAGATTAGAAAACTTTAATTTTTGCATTACCCGTTGATGGTAGGTTCAGGATGTCAGGCCACTGTAGATATCGTTCTGGTTTCTGTAACTATGTATATTAATGTCATAGAAACATAGAATTATCTGGGTTGGAAGGGATCTTTCAGATCATCAAGTCTAAACATCAGTGTCTCCCTTTGAAATATTAAGTACCTGTTTATTTCTTCCTCTAGGTATGAGAGCTGCTGCCTTCTTGGCATTACAGGCTCGAAGAGGAGGACAAATTCCACTACGTGAAGGTTGACCCCTGCAGCTGCTTTTCAGAGGGAGAATCTCTCTTCTAACGTAGCCAAAATTTCTCTCCTTTTGTCTCTAACAGTTGAATTAAGCTTCCAGTTTTCCTTCCTGCTGAACTTGACACCTCTGAAACAAGCATTTACCTTTCATATGCTCGAAGTCAAGAACATTGTTGATATTCACAGGCCCATAGGCATCAGGAGGTTACCTATGCTCTTCATTTTCCAGATTTCTGCTCGATGGCTGTCCAAATGGATAGTGGCCTGAACTGAGTTTTGCTATGGAACTGCTGAAATGGATGCTCCTTGTAAAATCTGAGCATAATCCACCAGACGTCAAGCAATATTACTGGAACCATTGGAGAAATTTCTCATCGTTTTCTCTCATACCATCAGCAAATCCAATGTTGTTTTGGGTTCTTGAGGGCCAGTATGCTTCTACATTTGCTGGTTGCTTTAAGTGCTCTGACACCACTCTGCTACACAGGTGATAAGGCATTTTCTTGGAGTTATCTAAAGTGTGACTGCACATTTGGACTATCAACAGAAGAAGGAGAAGTTACATACCTGTAAAGGATAATCTTTGAGATTTGGGGTCAAAAAGTACAAATTTTCTGGCTGCTTTTCTCTTTCAAAGCTATTTGGTGCTTCTAGATGTACATTTCTTTAGATGAACAGGAATATATACCTTATATGTCTCTGTGCTGAGCATAAGCAATTGAATATGTAGAATATGAATGTGTCGGTGTGAGTAGGAAAGGGAAAAGAAGGTTTTCTTCAAGTAATACAGTGTAAGAGCAAGCTCCATGTTCACATACGTGTGGTCATTTCAAGAGCTCTTATTTCTTTAAACACTACTCTCATTGCTAGTGAGGCTTCATATTTTTGGGCTGAGCTATCTTCAAGTATAAGATGTGCCTTTGGATTTTGAGAATTACCTTATGAGGAAGGGTTGCACCCCTTGAATTATGCACACCCACTTGTTGCACCTGAGCAATCAGAACAGGCATCACAACTGACTAATCTGCTTGCCCTCTGTGTTGGAACGGTTGGTTCCGTGGGTCAGAGATGTAATATAACTCAACTTTAGCAAGACTTTGAACATCCTCTTCAACTGTATTTTTATTTATAAGCTGAGATGAATGTGTTGGATGCATGGGTTGGTTGATGGATTGAAAAATAAGCAGGCATTTGGACTCAGAGGGTAGTAATTAGTGGCTCAGCTTCTAGATGAAAGCCAGTCAATACTGCAGCCTTTCTTATGCAGTTATTTTCAGCAATGATCGGTATATTGAGATAGAATGGCCCTCAGCAAATTCACACGTGAGGGTAAGTTGGGAAGGGAGGGTTATGTGACGTGCTGGACAGAAAAATGTCAGGAAACTTAGGGGCTGGACCAACAGAAACCTAGTGAAGTTCAAAAGGAGAAGTGCAATAACCAAGTGCCTCGGTACAGTCTGGGAACCAACTGGGAACAAGCTCTGCCAAAAGGAGAGGCTACAGCAGGTTGTGGGCTGGGTATAAACAGAGCACTGTCATCACAAACAGGGCTATGTGAGAAAGAGGGTGGAGAATACACCAAAGGAAGTTGTTGTTCCTTTATACTTCTGCTGAGAGGGCTGTACTTGGAGTATTTTGTTCATATCAGTGTTACAGTTCAAGGAGGATGGTGGAAAACTGGAAAGGGCACAAAGGATTATCAAGAGTATGTCATGGTTAGAGACCTGGAGCACACGATCTCCAATGAGAGGTGTCTTAGCCTGCTGTGAGAAAGGCTGAGGAGACCTTTAGTAGCAGTCAGTGACCTTTGGAGGTAAACCACCAGGATGGTGGAGTAATGGCATTTGGTGGAATAAAAGGTAAAAGATACAAGTTTCAGCTTCAGCGTGGATGTTAGAAAAAGTGCTTCCCCAGGAGGGTGACAGCGGGGTAGTTTATGAAGCTGGATGGTGGAATCTCCATCCTTGGGGTTTTTTGAAACTTGTCTGGACAAAGCCAGTGCTGACCCAGTCTAGTACTGGTTGTGATCCTACTCTGAGGGAGATGTTCAAGGAGGTGGCCTGGAGCCATCCATGGTAATCAACATCTCTATGATTGTGCCTTGTACTGCTGGATGCTGGCCCACTTCAGTTGTCCTTGTTCTCCGGATCAGGTGAAAAAATCCAGCCAGGGACTGTGACCACTGTGTTTATTACACGTGGAGACATAATAGTATAGGAATTCAATGATTAATTAAATATTTCCTTTTCTTCCCGTGAGCATCAGAAGATTTACATATGGAGACAAGAAAAGCCTTACTCTCATAATCCCTAAATGGCAGCAAGAAACATGTTTTGTTATCTCCATTCCCTGGGACTCCTAATATTGTTTGTATAAATTAAAAACTGTTAATAGCAGAGCACTGTAATTGATTAGCTTCTGTATGTTTACAGCTCTCTTTAATTGCTTAAAAATGCCATTTGTCAGCTTCATGTTCTATTGACAACGCTATCGATTTATCCGATTTGGGCTTTGTCTTGTCTCTCGTACATAAAACTCACATATGCAGTTCAAATGGGAAATGACTCTATTGATTTCCTTAACTTGAGCCCAAATGCTAAAGATTTTTGGATAAGCTTTCTCATTACTTAAGCCAAAATCAATAAGAGAGAGCATCTTTTAATGAAAGAGCAGTTTGAGCAACGTACTTCAGAAATGGGGTCCTGTTCATCCTTTGCTTTAGGAATCGATCTCCTGGGTTCCTTAAGTGAGGTGCAATTGGTTGACATTGTGGTTTGTCTTTGTGTGTAAACTTCCAGCTTCAGAAAAGAGAAGACGAGCGACGGGGACAGCGGAGGGAAAGGCTTTCTCTGCCACGGAGAAAGGACCAGCTTCCCATGGAGGTGCCGCACTCCACGTTGTGTGTTCTGCAGAATTCTGTCTTTTTGTGGCCATTTTTCAACTCTATAACATATAGGGAAAATAATACGCTTTTCAGTCTTTTCTGTGTCTATGATTACTCCTTTGTGCTTTGTTACTATGCTATTTAAAAACGCTGCATGCTTTAATGATACAAGTAGTTATTTTGGAACCGTCACCTCCTTCTGTGATTTTCCTGCGTGACATGCACTGGCAGCCTACAGTCCGACCAGACTGCTCTGGTCTCCTGTCTCGTTTGTTCTGGTGTTATTTCAGCCCCAGCCCCAAGGAATCATTCGTCGTGGCTCCAGACCCAGCTGTGCAAAAGGAAAAGGGAGATAAAACACGGGGAGCCAAAGCTGAAGAGCTCCGGGACGAGCTGGGTGAATCCAGCCCATTGCATGGGCAGGCCAAACCTTCAGGTACTGTGCCAAGATATCATTAACTGCTCTGAACTACATAAATTAAGCTGATTATGCCTTCACTTAATTAACTGAGAATGACCTATTGATGTATAGGCAGAGAAGGGTAGAGACTACCTGCTGCACTGCACTAAATTTATAGGTTTTCAATTAGTTCTACTATTGACCGAGACTACTTAGAAAAGTAGTTTACTTTTATGTTTTGTAGCAGGTTTTTAAATTAGTAAGTTATTTGGAAATTTTCTGTTCCTGTGCTCTTGAATTATCTGAAAAATGATCCAGTGAAAGTTGCTTGTTCATCTAAATCTTTAATTTTTGCCTCCTGCTGGATTAACCTATACAATATTTGTCTCTGAAACTGCTGTCGTAAGTTATTATAAGTATTGATTAATCATCTCCCAAATATTAGTCATCTCCAAATTTTAGTCATAACAGTTTTAGAAATTATCGAATCAAATTATTTGTTTAAAAGAATATTATTGAGAAATGCAAGTAAAATCTCCACAAAAATCTGGTAATTTTATTAAACACTGAGTTATATATTTTCTTTCCAAAAAAGTACATTGGCTATGAGCTTAGTTAAACTCCATTTGAAAAAGAAGTTTTTACAGTCTTACATACATTACATGGTAACGATTTACTAACTGTATTAGATAATCTCAGTAATATACTTACAGATTGTGTTCAAAAGAAAATGTGAATTTGTCTAACGTAGGGACTGTTATTCCGCAGAACTGCGGAGTCAATTAGTGTGTAGTTACAAATTCACTTCAGCTGAAGACAGGCTTTGGAAAACTCATGCAGTTAGGAACCAGAGATAGGGAAAAAAACGTAGCTGTTAATTAGTAATGCTGCTGCAAATTTTGGAGAAAAGTAAGGAGCTTAAATATGTTGGCACATAAGAGTGGAACTGTTACATCAGGCTGATGGATCTTCTGTGATGTTTCTGGTTTGAAAGAGATTTATTTCAAACATACAATAATAAAACACCCTACAGGTGAGGTTATTTATTAATATACCAAGGAAAATAAAACATCACATGCGCTTAGCGAAAAATACCTTGATGCTCATGTTTGAGTCCCTTAAAGCTTTCTGTAGCTCATTCTTAAGTCTAAATTTCTGGGGGTAGTATACCTGCATCCACACAAATGTCAAAGGTACATTTCTATGACCAAAGTTCATGTAAAACCTGCATTTTTTTTTTTTTCAAAAATGATACGGTAAATGGAAGGATTTGTACTGTCTTACCATCCCCAGGATTGGATGTGGCCAATAAGCCTTTGGCACGGACTGGTCACCCAGGGCTCACCCCCCCCGTGGTGGTAAGCTGGTTCCCCCGCGGTCAGAGCCACGGCGACACCCCCAACATCTGGCGCTCAGCGGCTCTCCAGCTGTTTGGCTGTCACCGATGACCACGGCGAGTCTCTGCTTTGTCCCCGTTAACACGGGACGCTTGTTATTCTTCTGTATGATAATTTCCATAATTGTTTTGTTGTTCACTGATTCATTTATGGTGTTCGTAAATGGCTTATAAGTTCTGCCACTTGCCTGAGACCTCTCTGGCTCTCACTGTCCGCGTTCTCCATCCAGTTCATTTATATTCCCTTCTTGTACTTCAGATCTTCCCACCTTAGCTCACGTCTCTCCTTTTATCCTCCCTCTGTTAACATTTGCCCGGGCCTCTGCCTGTTTTTCTCTCTCCTATTTCTCATTGCCATTTGCAATTATCTGGCTCATTTTTTTAAGCCTCATATCTACCACTTAGATCTGTTTCTGCAGGAGGTCTTATCTGTGGATCCTTCATACACAGGGTGGTCAGAGATGACACTTCTCTGCTGCGCTCTCTTTCTTTCCCCTTTCTCTTTGCACCCATCTGCAGCAGTTCATTCACCTTAGCCATCTTCTTTCTCTCCTCTGGCATCACAAGCTCTTACCCACCCCCTCACACCTTAAGCTATCCTCGCTCTTTCCTTCCTTAGCTTCTTTTCCCAGTTACCCAAGAATTCTCTCCAAATGCTTGTGACTCTCATCTCCCCCCTTTTCTTACTCCCATCCTCTCCCTGAGCAAACATCTCAAACTAAAGTAGTGAGATCTTTTCCCACTTCCATCATTTGGACCATGCCAATTTTTATTCTTCTCACTTTGTCTCATGAAATTAATTTTTTTTTTATCTTTAACCTTCATGTGTTTTTTTTTTTCTCATTTCTACCACTTGTCACTTGCTGTGTCACTTTCTATGTCACATATTTCAAATTCTTCCTTTTTTCCCCCAAGTGATGTCAGAGTGAAATAGCAATTTATTTGTCTGCTCCTTCATTGGCTGCCTTTATACTTCCTTCTATTGCAATCCTGCTCTGTTTTTCATGGATTTGGGTTTGCCTTAGGCTTGTTCCAGCTAGTCCACCTTATGGTGATCTTTAATAAATTGACTGGTCAGTGATTGCTAAATTCTGCATTGGAGGAAGAAAGCTGATGAGTGACCCTTTCCTCCCCTCCTTGTCTCCCTGCCAGGAATCCAGACCCCTGCACAGTGTGTGGCCATCAGGTTTTACAGCTTGCATATTCATGTTGTCATATTTTAATTACAGCGTTCAGTCCTCTCTTCTTCCTATTTATCACATTCACTTGCAATTAACTTCAAATTGGATTACAGATTAATTAGGCCAGGAATCATCCCTACTTTGGTGGTTTTTCTATTGTCCTGCATAAGAGGCTGCACCTTTATTTATAATGTACCAGTGGTGGGGTGTGCTGGTGGCAGGGGTTCTCATGGCACCTGTGTTCCCCCAGATGACTCCTGGGAATGGCTCAGGAGTGGGGAGAGGTGCAGGCTCATCTCCAGTAGTGTTCCACTGTGTGTTTCCCACCAGGGATGCTGGCTGCTCCCTGGTCGAGAGTAGCTCCCGTTCCACTCAATTTGCTGCCTTGGATGGAGCCTGTCTTGATCCTGATTGGCTTTTGATTGCTGCCTACGAAATAATTTCACTAATAATTGCCACAAGTCAGGCTGAGTTGGGGTTGTTCAACCTGGAGAAGAGAAGGCTCTGGGGAGACCTTAGAGCCCCTTCCAGTCCCTAAAGGAGCTCTCAAGGGGAGATGGGGAGGGACTCTTGATCAGGGAGGGGAGCCATAGGAGGAGGGGAAGAGTTTTAAGCTGAAAAAGGGGAGACTGAGATGAGACCTGGGGAAGAACTTCTTTGGTGTGAGGGTGGTGAGAGCCTGGCCCAGGTTGCCCAGAGAAGCTGTGGCTGCCCCATCCCTGGAGGGGTTCAAGGCCAGGCTGGAGGGGGCTTGGTGTGGTGGGAGGTGTCCCTGGAGGTGGCACTGAGTGGTCCTTAAGATCCCTTCCAACCCAAACCATTCTATGATTCCATGCTCTCCTTCCCATCTGCCTTTGGCACAGCAGCTTCATCTCTAACAGGTGTGCCCAAGGCATCAGTTCACGAACTTCTACGCATCAAACCTTCTATTTCCCTATCACTTTTTTCTTTACATTTCTCTTTTTTATTTAGAGTGTTTCCCCAGCATTTTTCAAAATGAGATAATGCAGCTGTAGTTGGACGTTAGCCCTAATGGGTACAGATGGTCACTCCTGAGAGAAGAAGTGAGTGGTTTGCCTCAGATGTACTGCAAGTGGGACCCTGAACTTCTCCAGCAGGAAACCAGCTGAGGAAGACAGAAATACTTCTGCGTTGTGAATAGCTGAACAAGATGTCACACCATCACTGGAACTCTCAATCTGCATGTCCCTGTTGGGGTTTTTCCACTGACTAACTGCTGGATGATATCTTAGGTCACGGTTTTACGTGACTAGCATCCTTTGAGTACTTGTCCATCCATGTGATTCACACTCTGTGAATGTGCACTGCAGGCTTATTGTGTTGGGAGTACCCACTGTTTCTGTCTAATCTTTCAAACTATATAAAATAATAAAAAATAATGAGTAACACACAATTTTTTTTTTTTCCCAGCAATTCAGGAGTATCTCAGAGCTAGATTTTAAAAAGAGGTGGTGTGTGGAGAGAAATAACTGAAGAGTATCCTCTGTCAAGTGCAGCCTCTTCAGAGTGTGTATTCACACCATGCATTACTCTTAGCAGCACTTTTCCTTTGTAGTGAACATTACCTGGAAATGGATCCTGAAGTCTTCTCAGAAGAGCAGAACCATGGGACAGCTCTAGGAAATGCGTCCTTTGAATGTCCTGTCTTGGTGGAACTGAATCCACAGCTCCAAGTCACCGCTTGGCCAGTCCCTGGCAACCTTCAGTGACAGCTGTGCCATGGTTAGCATCCTGGCAGGTTTCTCTGACAGCAAACCATTGTGTTTTCTGTCCAGCTGGACAATGTCTACCTGGAGATGTCCATGGCCTTTGAAGTCTTAAAGGAAAACAGAACACAAAGATACGATTGTCCAGAGGATACAAAGTCACTTTGGCCTTGCAACCATTGGAACTAGAGGATAAAATAATAAATTACTTTCATGGCTCAAACTGAATTCCAATAAAATTGACCCAGAACTTAATATATCTTTGATATTTAGAGGAGAATTCAGGAGTGGCAGTTACTGAGACCTGTTCAGCACTGGTCCATCGATGAGTAAGTGGCCAGTGGCTCGAAGGCTGATCCATAAGTACAACGAAGAGCAGGTTTAGGTCCCATGAGAGGTACTGCTGAAGTGCAACATCTCAGACCAGAAAAACCTAATTAGGTAAGTAAAAAATTGCAATTGCAAGACAATGGGGTGAGAAAAGAAGTAAACAGCAATGAATTACTGCAAGGGGATTTAGCAGCTTTAAGTAACTTCATAGAGGAAATGATAAAACCCATACTCTTAAGAAAAAATAGGAAGCGTTGGACAAGGTAAAATATATTGTAAAATATATTGTAACGAATGATGAAACTTTATCGTAAGTCAGGCTTAATTACTCCTTCTGCTTGAGAAACCAACAGGTTGTATGATTATTCTGACTGGGGGTCTGGTTGGATTTTTTTTTTTTAATTTTTTTTTAAAGCAGAAGCATGATATCTTGTCTGGAATGTAGAAAGTATTTTAATGCTATTTCATGAGTTGTACTAGAATCAATGGAACTTTGGGCGGAATGTGGCTTTTCTCTTTCAATTGCTTGTATTTGGAGATCTTGAGTTTAGGTGATGGGGACAATACCACGTTGTGGTATCAATAAATGGCATCATATAAACGGCTTTTGATTATTTAAGTATTCTGATGTTTTTTATTGTTTCCTTTCTTTCACATCCATAAATTTCAGCAAACCAATATTTATGCTTCAGCTCAGTTTAAAACTATAGGTACCTTGGAACTTCTTAGCAAGAGAGATCTTCCAGCCGTCTTTGAACTTCTATTGACTTCAGAAGTTGGTATTTGTGGTTTAGACTTTGCAGAGGTTTGTGAATGCTCATTTAGAACAAGTTAATATAAGCTTTCTAGTAAAGCCATTTGTAAAAATGGCTTTAATTAACATGCCATTTACCAGACTTTTAATTCTCTTTTAGAAATGGTCATGGTACTCACAAACTCCCTTTTGCTCAGTTGTGTTTCTTAGCGTGCTTAATGTCTTAGGGAAAAAACAATCAAAACTGTAAAATTAGCCTTTGTTAGACAACTCCGTTGAGAATAAACTCTCTTCATGGGGAAATTATATTGAGACATTGCATTCTTACTTAATTTGAACAATGTGAACAGGGTTGAGAAATGTACCTTTTAATCCACAAAATGCAATACTGTTTAAAGATTTTCAGAAGTGTGTCTGTTAACGATAACTACAATGTAATGTTTTGCTAGAACTTTTTTCAGTTTTCAGAAGATTTTAATTTGAAAAGCATCAGTGTTTCTTCAAGTTGGGTGTGGAAGACAAGGTTCTCAAGTGTATGTTAGCTACGTACGGCTTGATTATGGAAAATACTGCTTGATGCTGAAGATGGTGCATCAGTTCATCAGCTGCTTTTGAAGGTAAATTGCCCTTTAGACCCTGGCTTGGTGTTTAGGTGCTGCTCATCTCCCCCGGGACAAACACCCGTCCGACAGCACCTGTTCCACCAAACAGGAGCTATTGCAAAAAAAAAACCAAAACCAAACCAAAATAAAAAAAATACTTGTTTTCTTGCATTAACCCTAAATCAAGGAGTAATTGCTGGAGTTCATAAAAGATCAGCAGATCGGGGAGGCTTGGTTAATCAGGCTGGTGGAAAAAACAAACTTTAAAATATCTTGTTGCTTTTTTCATTTGCTGAATTTCATCCTGATGTTATCTGAACGCGTTTACACACAATGTGCATTGGATTGGGCTTGGGGGTTGTCTCCAAAATTTTATTTTACAACCAGAATGCACTTCTTTTTGCTTTTTGGTTTCTTTGTCACTTTTAATATCTTTGGAGATTCTTGAAATATTTGGTCCTGCAAATGTGACCTGTCGTTTCAACAAATGGACTGATTGAACCTGTCAGACTGGTGGGATTTACAGAAAATTTACTGGAGCACAAGTGAAACTGCGAGAAATTTATTATCCTAAGTTGCTGAGTGTAAGAGTAATCTCTTTTCATCAAAATACTATCTTGCATTAAATTACAAAAGAAGAAAATTAATTTGTAAAGACTATGTAGATTCAGTTAGAATACTTACAGTAATATGAATCTATTTTTAAGTATCCAAATGAGAGCAGAAATATTTTCAATCAAAATTGAAGTAGCTGAGTACTCCTCAAAAGTTTGGCTTTAAATCCTTTCTTAAGCAGTATATCTAGAATAGTGTACTGACCTACAGAAAAATAAAGATTTTGTTCTAGGAAGTCCAAAATTACCTTTTTTTTTTTTTCTTGATTCCATTTATTTTGAAAATATAACGTTGAATATTAAATCAGGGACTCTTACAACAGAATCCATTACACAAAAATGAAACACACTGGTATATTCAGCAAGGGTTTAGTAATTTGTCAAATACAACGTTTAAAGTATATAATTGTCATTTTTTGGGCCACTGTCTAATTTAACACAGTGAAATATGCTGACCATGTATTTTTTTTATAATGATATAGAGGAACACATGATATTTTTTTCTGAGCTGTATTACAACAGGTGGTTGTTTTATCTGGACAGACATCTCTTTCTGTCCCCTAACGGGTTGGGTTGTACTTTGCAGCTTCCAGCATCTGACCGAGGACGTTTCCCTGGTGAGGGCAGACGTGTTTCGGTGCCGGTTTTGCTGTGTTAAAGCTGAGAGTTAACTTTGTTATTATGCCTGTCTGAATGCTAACACTGTAATAAAAATAGTTTTTAATAGTCCCGTGAAGCAGACCACATAAACCAGGAACATTTATTTTCATTGAAGGATTGTGCTAATTTTTTATTAAGAGATACATTAAACGTTGATCCATCCAACCTCTGATTGAACCTTCAGGGTTGTCACATATAGGGGCAGCTGAAGATTTATTATGCAATATAAAATTAGGCGTATACAGTAAGCTTCATAATAAATGACCTTTGCAGGCTGGAGATTGCCACATGGAACAGTTTCTTTTGTTGCACGGTAGAAAGGGATTTGAAAAAAACAAAGACATAGAAGTTGGAAATCCTAAAAAGAAAAATACTCTCAAAGAAAATCTAAAGTTGTTTCCTGGTGAGAAAATACATTCTAGAAAGTCTGTCTTTCAGTGGTGGAAAATCAAAATACAGTAGGTGACAGACAAACACACTTTGGCAACGCCTTTTTGACGTGATATTGAGAGAAATACTGCAGAATGATGAGATAATGAGTCTGACCAACCTAGATTTTGGTAATGTATCAAGATGAGCTTGTTAAACATTTATGACATAGCTCACTAAGAAAAGGTGCGTTTTGAGGCCCTGACTGGAGTCCTGTGTCCGGTTCCAGGCTCCCCAGTTCAAGAAGGAGATTATCAGTCAAGGTCAAGATATGAATATAAATAATTTTGCTTTTCTGCCTCCTCATCAAGGAGCAGATGGCAGTTATAATTCCCAGATTTTATATAGTCTTTTTCCTCCCTTTTTTTCTTTTTTTTTTTTTTTCATCCCGGCTCCTGTACCCATTTAAAACCTTTCATCATAAATGTCATGGCTGTTATGCATCGCAGAGAAAGGGGATGGATGTGAAGAATGGTACCAGAAGTGCCCAAATTCCTCCAATGCTTCACCTTCTGCTGGGCTTTTCCGTTCACTCTTTTGGGGCAGTTCCCTTTCAGAAGGAAGAACAGGGTGACAAAGAGCTGGCTTAGTTCCAGCCACCTATGTTAGCAGCTAGGATGAACAGGGAGCCTGTATTTCTCAAGTTTTCCTTTCACCTTTTTTTTCTTCTTTAATGCTGCTTTTACTTAGCGGCAGAACAGCAATAAAATTGCCTCAATGGCAGATGTAATCCCTTGATACCAAGATTCTGGAAACCCTCCTTGTGGGTTTGGGGTGTAGGAAGGTTAGATTTCTTTCCCTTTTTGTAACTAATTGCAGAGTCCTCAAAAAAAAAAAAGATGGAACAGAATGGAAATTGCCTCGTCGTGGCATCCCACCTTTTTGTTTTTTTCTTAAAAAGTTCACCAGCAGATCACGGCAGGTTTTTCTCACTTGTGCGTTCACAGAAACACTCAACGTGGGCACTCAATCCCCTCATCCAGATCATCGATGAAGATATTAAACAGAACCACCCCCCATACCAAGCCCTGGGGAACACCACTTGTGACCACAGCCAACTGGATTTAACTCCATTCCCCACCACTCTCTGGGCCCATGAGAGGGGTTAAAGCCTGGTCCAGCCAGTTTTCAACTCAGCAAAAAAC
>JAOTQQ010000012.1:122841119-122849633 GCA_026546715.1 Gallinago undulata
TAAGACAGTGGCCATATTTTGTTTAACATAATTCAGATAGACTACCGTCTAGCTTTTTTTGATGAAACTATCAAACAGTGATATATTCTGTAATAATAGTAAGATATAACAGGTGCACGTCTCTAAAAGTATTTAGAAAATATATTATTTTAATTGTACTAAAACAAATTGAAAGTGATATCAGAACAGTTTATTGCATATTGATTCAGTATTTGATTATTTTACCATTTCAAGGTTGGTTTTTTTTCCCTAAGACAAAATAATGCATACATTAAAATTAAATTAAACCGTTCTGCAAAACGGATGAATGCTAAAAAAACATGGGCTCTCATTTTCTTCAGGGACATTGAATAATGATACTTTCACTCTTCATATTTATGAATTACGGTATAGTATACACAGTGGCAGCATATGGAGGTTGAATCATTTTCTGCACAGCTGTGCCCTGATATTGCTGTCGACAGCTATGCATTGTAAAAAAAAAAAATTAGTATTCCAGTTCTTGAGGCTATACTGAATATCTTTTCAATATGTTTTTATTGGAAAGGTGTATTTTATATGAATTTTTTTTCATATGCCATGTAAGCTGAGGGTGTTTAAAGTACCATTTAGCTGAAAAGTAGTTAGCATATCTTCTAAGTAAAATTTGGACTGAAGAAGGAAATATTTCATATGTAAAATCCAGCCGACGTGAGCATCCATGTTCCTCTCATCCTTCAGACTCCAACGGAGGGAACGCGTGAGACTTGGGCAAATTTGTGATTGTTCATTGCTTCCCCACCAAAGGCCGGTGAAAATCATAAAGGGAATGTATGCTCATTCCAGCCTGCCCAATATTCTTCCCAGCCTCTGCTGTAAATTCCCATCCCAGGAGGCCGCCAGCTGAATTCATTGGGCGTTTGGAGAGTTCTCGGGAGCTCTGAGATGGCCGACACCAGATGGTGCTAGGGAGGCCACCATCACAAACCTCTGCGAGGTGGAGTCCAGCAGCAGGCCGTGGTGTCTGAGGTTGTGCTGTTGGGTGGTGCCTGCTTCCTGGTAGGTGGATCTTCCTTTGGCAGTGACAATTAATGTCCTCACAAGGGTATCTTCTCAGGAGGTTTCTCTCTCTTCAATGCAAGTAGATGATCTCCAGTGGTCTCTTCCAACCCTGTATCTACCAGTCTGTGATTCCATTTTCAGTTTCTCGTTATTGTTGGGCTAGGTAAGCAAAAAATATGTAGAAAAGTAAGTAAATGTATCACTGCTGTTTGTTAGTTAATGGTTTCCTTCACATCTTTGTATTTCAGGCTTTAGCAGGGGAGGTAGGGTAAGCCGGTTGCTCTTGTGTAGGCTACACAGAGCATGTGTGAAGGCTCTTACATGCAGCAGTTTTTCTTAAAATTTTCTCACAGAATTTCTATCAATGAGTACATTATATTTCTTTATTATGGCAGGGACAGGTAATGAAAAGATTGATATTTCTTTTGAGGAAAAAACTGAAGAAGAAAAAAAGAAGGCCCACTACAGTGGGTATCTATCTTTCCATAAGACTGTGTTGAAACTGTTGAATCTCCAGCACTTACACTCTGGAATTTTGAGCATCTTGCACAATTCTGTGATTCATGACGCGTCACGAGAGGTTTCTCAGTAGCCTGTGTCATAGTGGCTGTGTGTTACATACCGTCTAATTGTAGGGTACCCTCATCTCAACAGAAATACTTCATTAGGCAGAGTCTGCGGAAGTAGTGGTGGTAGATGAGAAGTTCAGGTGGTAGAGCCCTCGCTGGGCGTGTGAGAGGCAGCAGGATCCATACCTGTCTTCTCCAACGCTTTTGGTGAGACCCTGGCCCAGGTTGCCCAGAGAAGCTGTGGCTGCCCCATCCCTGGAGGGGTTCAAGGCCAGGTTGGAGGGGGGCTTGGAGCAACCTGGTCTGGTGGGAGGTGTCCCTGCCCAGGGCAGGGGTTGGCACTGGATGGTCTTTAAGGTCCTTTCCAACCCAAACCATTCTATGATATCATTTCTTGTAAAGCCGTAATCCATCTGAAAGAGACATGTCCTGAAAAGTGCAAGTGTTTTTTTAATCAATGCTATGCCATGTCATCCAGCCTGTCAGACTTACTTCCCTCTTCTGAGGATGTGAACTTTTCCACCCCATGGCATATGCATCCATTTGTACCAGAGGACTTTCTGCCTGTAGTGTATGATTCCATTTGAAACTGGATTTGGTCGTCCTTCCAGACACCTCATTGCAATTTGGGTTTTCTGATTCTAGAGACAATTGTAACCTCATTTGATCATGGAATAATGTTTTCTGGCTAAATGTCTAAGGGAGCTGAGGAAGGATGAAATTGACTGGCTAGTTTTTGTTGAGTTTCTTGGGTTTTCTTCAAGTGTGTGTATTTTCTCTGGAAACTTGTGTGTGAGAGGAGAACATTTTTATGGAGGGAAGCTTTCGTAAGATGACAGAAGCATTCTTGTATCTCTTCATGAGTTCTTTTGCTTCCTATCCAGATATTGTATGATATTGTATGACTCTAGAAAAACACTTGTCAGTAAAACTCATGATGTAGAAGTTGGTTCTCGTAAAATCAAAAATTGTATTTCTTATATCTATCACCTATAGCCAGAACAGTAGTTTCTGTGTACCAAGAGAGCCCAGGTAATGTGTGCTATTTTGGGGTCCTCATATCAGAGAAAGGATTAAGCAATACTGTTGCATTTTTTACTTGGTTGTAGCCCATGAACCGCCTTTATTTAAGGCAATACATCTAAATGTAATTACATTACATGTGGAATGTCTGTCAGCATTGGGAATGACAGTAGGTATCCATACCTTCTGGACCTTGGGGAGCTGCTATCTCAACATATGGGCTTAATTTAAACAGACACTCAAGGAACTGTGTTTTACATTTACAAGCAGCCGGTACCTGAGAACAGTCTCCTGCCCGGGAATCCCTGTAAATGTGACAGGAGCTGGACTGCACAAGCCATCCTTGTTTCGCTCTGTTAAAAAGTCAGCACTTTCTAATGGAAACCATATGGTGCTGTGGTTGTTTTGTTGTCTAAAGCACAGAAAAGAACTTCAGTATGTGCTGACAAATGCAAACTCTTTATGCTGGTATATGACAAGCACAAGACGACCATGTCTTTAACAAAATCGAACGATACAGAATCATGGAATGAGAGGGTTCTAGGAAAAATCAACCTTGAAGGAACCTCTGAGGCCTCTGCTCCAACTTACCGCTCATTCTACTTTTGGAATATCATGAGTTTCATGTCTGTCCGTTCCTTCATCACGTTCAGATCCTGCTGAGTAACAGCCCTGCTCTCAGCTCCTCTTGTCTGGTCCCTCCACTTTGGTGTCATCGAGAAACTCCATGAGAGTGCTCTCCGTTGCCTCCTCTGGGTTGTTGATTAAGATATTGAAGAGGAGAGGTCCCAGTACAGACTCCTGAGGTACTACACTGATTACTGGCCTCCAGTTAAAGGATGACCCACTGACCACTACCCTACCAGTTTTTATGCATCTAGCCATATATCTATCCAGACTATAATGAGTTAACTCAGATATTGTAGGAGGCAGTGTTAAAAGCTTTGATCGAGTTGGGGCAAATTACATCCTTGGTGGTATACAATGATTGCTCAAGGGACTTGCAGAACATCCTTGCTGCACATTTCATCACAACTATGAAAATATAAATGATTTTTAGACAAAGATTTAGACTTTGACGGTTTACAGTTTATTATTTAAAGTGGACAATGTGGAAGAGTTCTGAAGGAGATAAATAACTGAAGGGAAAAGGCCTTGGTGCCTGAAAGTTATAAATAATTTAAATACTTATAGAATCTTTTGAACTCATACTGGTGGGATTCATCTCTAAAGTCACCTCTGAATTTGGGAGTCCACCTGCAGTTATTAACATGCGAGGAATGTGCTTGTGCTCCCATGAAAAGACAAAATGTTTAATGGAAATTAGACAGATTTTTCTCATTGTTAAGCAGGAACTTCGGTCAGCTGAATAGCGAGATGTTCAGAAAATTTGACTTCAGTTCACTGCTTAGCTCTGCAGTGGATGTAAAGTGGATATAAAGCTTAGACATCTAATGCACGTTGGTGTGTATGTGAGAAATATAAACTAAAGAGCATATTTTAATAAGTGATTTAAAATATCTTCTAATAAGACTAAAATACATCATTTAGAAACAGCATTTTAGTGAACTTAGAGTGTGAAGTATTTTGCTATTGACACATTTGTCAGTGTGCTGTAAAAATTAATGTGTGTGCTGCCAATCAGATAATGGACTCATTATTACCTCTTGTTTATTTTTCCAAGTGTTTGCTTCCTCTTTCAGTTTAACAACTTCTGAGCTTTCCATTCAATTAAATGGTGGATTGTACAACCCACCAACACCAAGGTTTATGGCACTTGCCCCGATGTTTCAGCATTGATGAAATGCTGAATACTGATTTGATATATTTTAAAAGGATTCAGGAATTATATTTGCCCAAAAGATCTTTCTAGAGCCAACTAATTTTCAGTGTTAATCACACAGTAATTAAAGATCCCTATGACTTCTGGGCATGATTTCTTACCTCATGATCCCTGTAAAAAATGGTGGTTCCCCCAGCCACATTAGAGAGATGAAGGATTACGTGAATCAAAGATTCATAAGCCTAGTTATGGAGTGTCATCAGAAAATTAAGGACAGAATAAAAGATTATCTGTGATGGTTCGGAAGAAAAAGCAATGAAAGGAAGGGCAAACAGGACTATATCAAATTCTTCCCTTCTGGTTATGTGGTGTGGGCACGTCCTTGCATCTGCTCCACTACAGCTCTGCCTGTCAGAAACAAATGAACAAAGGCTCCTCATGTTGGCAGAAAAGTACTTCATTATGGGAATGTGCTCTCCAAAGGGCTCACCAGACTTTTCTGTTTGTTTTTGTTTTTTTTTTAAACTTATTTTTTATTTAAACACAGTGGTACTTTTGAGTTTGTCAGAATCCTGTTGCTAATTGTTTTGGTGAACTAAGTACTGGACCATTACATGGAAAATAAAACACAGAACATGTAATATAAAATACATTTTTTTTTTTTCTGAGCGTTTTATTTGTATCACATGATTCTGAGCAGCAGATAGTGGTTATCTTACCCACAACTTGGATCCAGTTTCTGAAATTGTTTCTGTATGTTTGTGTAAGATGTGAATGCATTTATAAAGCTGTAGCTTTATAAGTAAGATATCTCTTCCTTTATTTAGACCTGTTTATTTTCAGAATCACAACTGTACCTGATGATGAACTACAAATGTCCTAAAATAGTTTGGATATTTTCCCACAGCTATTTTACTACTTTAATTCTGTCTTATAAAGATGACAGACACTCCTAAAACCACACTTTTTCATTTTTATAGTAAACATTTGGAAGGTTAACACATGACTTCACTTGGCTACATCTAATTGCTTATATTATAATGAAGAAAAGAAGCCAAAATACATAAAATTCCTGAATACCCTATTCTAAACTTGGGATAAAAGTGACTTAATTAATTAGCATTTATTATAATTATTTAATATTGCTGTTTATGTTATTTGACAGTAGTTTTATCCATAATTTTACCTTGAGTTTTTATTCTATGGTTTATTACTTTTATATAATTTTTTTAATCATAATTAATGTCCTGTTCCTTTACTGAGCCATACCATCTTTGTAAAAGAAAAGTCCAAAGTTGCATCTTTAAGGCGAATGCTGAAACATTCTTGTGGAGAGAAATGTCAGTATATTTAGTAGTAATCAATTTTTTCTTATTTCTAAACTACAAGTGTTACAGGAAGATAACGTGATTTGCCTTGCAAAAGTAGAATATGAACAGGACCTAATGATCATAAATTAGGAGCTGAACTAAGAAACAGAACATATCAAGTTTAAAGTACTAATTGGACAGTGGAGAACTAAAGCTATGAAAATATGTAATGCTATTAACAAGAAAAATAAGGTATGTAAAATGTGTTGTGCTTAAAAGATATTTTGTAGCTGTGGTTTATTGACTGTGCACGTAGGAATTTATCCAAACCTCATTCTTCTTTTAATGCAGTCACTTTTTCAAGCGAAAACTTGCCATCTAAATTTTGTTGGCTTTTCCTTACTCATTATTTCCAGGCAGGAATATTTCTTATTTATTTGAGCGTATGATGGTTGTTAATCAGAGTAGTTTTCGTCAGGATCTGTGAGTATCCCAGATTCTTCAACTCTTTTTACAAAAGGCTCTGTCTTTTTTTGAGTTGTTTACATTCACTGCCGAATCTCCACCCTTGAGTTTCACAGAATATGTACATTTGAACTTTTACGAACTGCTTCATGGTGGGCACTGTGCCTTTGGGTTTGTCCTCAAAACCCTTGAATTTTGAGGGGAGAGGAACGTGTGTGGGTGGGAATGCAGGCTGCTGAAGTTGTCATACCCTTTCTCTACAGCGTTGGCTTTGCTGGTGTGACAGCTCCAGCCAGCCTGAGACCTGGCCTGGAGGACACTGGCGTTGCACTGAAATCCATCAGGTTTCTGCAGAACCTCAAACACGAAGCACGAGCACTCCCCTCTCCTGCACCGTTGCCTCACTGCATTACTTTGGACAAATCTGGCTATTTCTCATCTGGAAAACGGGCAATAATAAAACCAATTTACCTTACATGGCAACTGTTAAGATTAATTAGTTAATGCTGTGGAGCTCATTTCTGCAGAGGCTTCCTGTGGCCCACAACAGGGGCATAGAGAAACAGAGAAAGAAATTGCATGTCTAAACCAGACAGTTTCTTTGCTCAGAGGAAGGACAGACGTAGATTATCTGAGATTTCAGTTTCCTTTTCTTTTGCGAGTTACATCTACGTTTGGAAGACTAATGCTCTAATAATACTTGCTACTCATTTGGAAATTTAGATGAGACATTTGGCTTTCTTAAGTAGTTCTGCATTAGACTTAAGCTATCTAATAAATAAATGATGACTTAAAAAAATCCGTCTACTTTTCATCTTATTATAGTAAGAAGGGCTATTATGGAAAGAAAAACCCCAGGGTGTTACTGTACGGGTCCTTCAATATGTAAGGGATATTATCGGGTGCTTTAACCACTCCGGTCTTTAATAAATCAATAGGTTGGGCTGTTCTTTGGCCTCAGAAACACTACACTGTATTTTTTTTTTTTTACTCATTTTCAGTTTTGCATATAAGTTTTTGTATATAAGTATATATACATATATAAATATTTGAATATATGAGCGTTGTATGGATGTACGCATGTGCATGTACAATATACACAATATAGCTATAAATTCATACATATATAAATTTTATCTTCTGAACCATTATATCCCCAAAGTGAAATGTTGTTTCCGCACACTTGCCTGGGGTCCCGTCTTCTTCTGGAGCTGCAGTGATGTCCCCCCTGTCCCAGCCCGGCCGAGGTGTCGGTGTGGGAATGCCAAGAGCTCCTCCCAGCCTGCAGGGTAGGACATCAATGACTGCGAGACCAGAACCCAAAGAATAAGACTAAGAAGAACAAAGAATAAGAACCCACGGAATAGCACCAGGTATTTATGTCACTAAAACCAAGAGAATCGCAAAGCTATGATGATTTCATCCTGTTTCCTAAAAAAAAAAAAAAATAATAAAAATCCAACATTTATTTGGTGTCTTCTTGGAGAGCCTGCTTCAGCAAAGCAATTAAGTGTGAGCTTAACTTGAAGTCAATAGTACTTAACCACTTGCCTATAACTAATTATGTGCTTAAATGGTTTGCTGAATTTGTAATTTAATATAAATGCATGTGAAGTGTGGGGTTTTAGCGTTGTTTTTTTTCAAAATGTAACTTAAAGAAGGGATTGTTTGGCCTCTCTGTTTCTAATTGGTTTCTTCACATTAAGATCTTGCAACTGAGATCCAACAATCTAATACAAAACATTTTTTTTTCTTCTTTAAAAATCAGATGACCACTGTGAAGTATTTTTCACATCCTTTCCTGAAACATTGTCTTATATCTTGCATATAGTTTATTTCTATTTATATTTCCTTACATTAAAGAGTAAATGTTTCTTATAGACATTTTATTATTTAGTAAATAACTCTTCCCTTGTTATTCCCTTGTAAATTCTCTCTTCAGTGCTTTGAAAATAGAATTCTAATAGATGCAGAATGCTCAGTTCAGTGCTTTTCTATTTCCTGTGTTTTTCCTCTAACAGTCAATCATTACTCAGAAGAAGAAAAACCTCAATATAGTTCCTAAAAAAAGAGTTTATTGTGAGATTATATTCACTGTGAAGTTATGGAAATAGCAATGGTTACAGTTATGTGTCCAGCTCTGGGGCTTCAGCACAGGAAGGACATGGGCCTGTTGGAGTGGGGCCAGAGGAGGCCCTGGGAGAGAGATGGCCATGGAGATGCTGGGAGGGCTGGAGCCCCTCTGCTGTGAGGACAGGCTGAGAGAGTTGGGGTTGTCCAGCCTGGAGAAGAGAAGGCTCCAGGGAGACCTTAGAGCCCCTTC
>JAOTQQ010000012.1:122849733-122874314 GCA_026546715.1 Gallinago undulata
GCCAGGCTGGATGGGGCTTGGAGCAACCTGGTCTGGTGGGAGGTGTCCCTGCCCAGGGCAGGGGGTGGCACTGGATGGTTTTTAGTTCCCTTCCAACCCAAACCATTCGATGATTGATTTTTTTTTTTTTATTTTTTTTTTCCCAACTGTACACAAGTAAATATTGAGAAAAACAGTCAACTGAAACAGAGTCCTACAGACTAGGAGGGCTTTTCAGACTCACTGCTGCCAGTAGCGCAATGAGGAGTCCGTGATGGTTACATTATTAAAATCAACCAATATTTTGAAAAGTTAATTTTTAATGCATTCAGTTGTGTTCATTAAAAGTATGGTTTTTGTTCTCCTAAAACATTGTAAAATTACTTCTAGAGTTGCTTTATAACTTTTTCCAGCTCCTGCTTTATGAGGTTTTTTTTTCTTTTTTTCTTCCTATTTATTGCAATCAAGTGCTTTTCCAGTAATAGCTCCCATAATTTTTCCTGATGCTGAGTCTGCAAGATGTTGCAGTAATCATTTAATCAGTAACAACACATTTTTGTATTCCTAGTGCATGATTAAATTAATACAGTTTACATGTGTTACATTTAGAGAAATCACTGACTTATCAAACAAAAATAAATATAGTAGTCTAATTAAATCTCTTCTGATTTTATATCATATAAAAATACTCAAAATAGGCCAGGATTTTTGCATGTTAATTATAAATAAGCAACTGTTTCTAACAATTACATTATAGGTAAACTTAACTGCCAGGAAAAATATAAAGTGAGAGGAAATATCTCTAACACTATTTACACAGATAACTTAATTTGCTTGGTTCTGGGCAAATTTAGTTTGTTCTCATTGTTGTTATGATTTGGCTCTGATCTCTTAGCAAGAGTTTTGCCAAGACCTAAAAATAGCTCAAGATCTTTTATGACAGCAACAGAAGATGTTTAAAATATTTTTAAAGTAGTAAATTGTGAATCAAAACATTTCTGAATCATGATCATGTATTCACTTGATTTGCAAATACGTTTTGTTCTTTATTACATTTTTTCTATGTTTTTTTCAAATGTTAATGGGTTTTTACCTCTTATCATCATTGATTTGGTTTCTTCGAGCTTTATTATCTTTCAGTAATACTAAAAAAAAAAGTCTTGAAGACAGTGTTCAAAATATCAATATAGTTACTTTTTAATCACAGGAAAGATTTTAAATTGGGTCACTGTCAGCTCTAGGTTACTTGAAATTCCCTGACAGCCTTTTCTGTAACTGAAAAGCTACCAAATTTCAAGGACAGGTTGGAGGGGGCTTGGAGCAACCTGGTCTGGTGGGAGGTGTCCCTGCCCAGGGCAGGGGGTGGACCTGGTTGGTCTTTAAGGTCCCTTCCAACCCAAACCATTCCATGTTCTATGATTCTATGTCCGTGCCTCCTCTCACGGTGTTAGTTTGAAAATCTTTACCAACAATTTGTAATAGCTAACTCCTAATTAAATGCCTTTCTTAATTCATAGAAATATCCAAAAGGCTTCTATTTATTAAAATGGCTGAATTCAGACCTACAGTTGCCCTCTTCTCTTACATGTTGGAGACCTCAAGTAAAGGGCTTAATGCAAAAATGTATTCTTTAATCTCAGGAATGTTACAATATCAGGACTAAGCAAAAAAAAATTTGGCTTGGATTCCTGTGCTTACCAGTATCTAACACAAAATTGTGTCATGTAAATGCACTTCAGTATTTATGTAATTCTGTTTATTTTCTGGCCTTAAACAGCTGTCACTGAATGCCATCACCTATTTTGAAGATTTGATAATGGCTTATGTCTTGATAATATATAAACAGTTTTAGCATGTATATAATTATAGGTAAGTGTGTATATGTATCATGGTAAAACAGAGAAATGGTTGGATATAATTGAAAAATCTAGATATCGTGATTGCCTCTGTAATTCCATATACAGACACGCTCTTCAAAGGCTGAAGGTCATTGAGAAGCTATATGGAATACAGGAGTTTTAATTGTAGCTGAATATTTTCCATTGGGATAGTCTTTATAAATCCATTGTAACTCCATATGCTCGTGTCCGTGGTTCAGCCTTTTCAGGGCTTGTTGGGAGGGATCAATAAAAACTGGTAATAGGAGGCTGTGGAATTTTATATACCCACTGTCTTCCAGTATGTTTGCTCTGGACGAGTCTTAGGAGAGATGGCTGAAATGTCTGAACTCCGCAGAATACTCCTGGGCCTTCTCTACAGTTTTATTTAACCCTAAACTGTGAATCTGCAGAACTGGAATAACGGGCATGTTTATTTTTTCACTTTATACAGCTGGTTCACTGAGCTTCTTATTTAGCTGAGCTTCTAGGACTTTGGTTACACCAAATTTCATGGTGTTTCTTTAGTTGTTGAACATATTCCAGTACTCTGATAGCACAAGTAGTCTCTCTGTTGTTTGTTTTCATTATTAATATTACTTTTCAAGCTTATTTGAATCATATCTTCCCATTTCAAAGAACTGTAAACGGTCCGCTTTTTTGGCCTTTTTAAACTGTTGATAGGAAAATTCTTCCAGCTCAACAGATTAAAAGCCATAATCCCTGAAAATGACGATTCATGGTATTATTCAAATTAGTTATCTGAAACGATTGTGTTGGTGATTAAATACAAGACTACAGCAAATTTTATGACAAGTAGTAACATGTAAAATTCACGCTATACTTTTATCTCACTGTATTTCAAAACATTTCCAAAAATGATTTCATGAAGTGGGGAAGCCAAGGTATAGAAAAGAGCAGTGATTTGTTCAAGGTTACCCAAAAGATCAGATTCTGAGCTGTGTAAAAAATCTCAGTGTTGTGAGACCCTTTTTGTGCCATTTTATCTCATCTGTCCTTTGTCATCTCCCTAATCTCTGCTTGAAACTGGGAATAAGATAACAAAACCTCATTAACGTTCTGTATTCCTCTAATCACAGTTTGAAATTCCTATGTTGTTGATTTTTTAAAGAATATAGGTAGCAGTAATAGAAAGTACCAACCAAACTTTCAGGCCACTTTCACTGTTGGTTTAATTTCTTTCTGAGGTGTAATAGGAATGAACTAGCAAGCGGAGCTGTTTCATAAGTTAAAGGTCAGGCATGATTTCTTGGAAAATAATGAAATGTCCTCATATTTATGAAATATCCAAATATTTATATGAAATATTTCTCAGCTCTTGTTTGAATAGCCTCATATGAAGTATTTAAACTTTTCTTTAAAAAAAAAAGACAAACACATGTATTTATTGTATTTTTAAATAGGACCTTAATTTGTTCATAAATCTAATTTTCAGAAGTTTTGAGCAACCAGTGTATTGCTTAGTAGGAGTGATAAGTATCAAACCCATATCTTTTAACCTTTCACCAAAATATTTACCTTTAAACAAGCACTTTGAAAACCTTGCTTGGCTGGAAATGCGGGTGGATTTGGGTTAGTTTTCTGCCAGTTGCCTTACTCAATAACATCAATAACCAATATTAACATTTTTATGTTAAAACCAGTATCTTATGATGAATAAATGTAAAATAAACCGATTTGTGACATTCACTAGCATAAGCAAAAGAGTGAACAAACCTAATCTGTATGTGAATTCCTGTTTGGTGTTACATAATGGTAATTTGGCAGATTTTATAGCCTACCAGGAAGCCAATACTAGTGCTATAAAAATGAGCTAGTAAATTGAAACATGGAAAAAAAAAACCCACCAAACTAAAAAACCCAGAAGAAAATAAACTCCCAAGAAGTTTTCCATATCCTTTGATTACTCTTTTAACATAGAGTTTCTCATCATAATGCAAAGTATTGATTCTTAGTCCTATTTTTAGGTCATAAAATATGAAGCAAAGGTGAACAATACCGTAAGTCACAAAGTCTAACAAACTTTACTTTGCAAACCCTTTCTTCTAGCTTTTTTCTCTTTTTGATAATCTAACACTAAGGGGGAAAAAAAAATTGAAAATGAGAAACATTTAGTTTTGTATCATGAGTGACTATGACTTCTTCTCACATCATAATTGTTACCAGTCTTTGCTGTGAGCTCTCTTCTTTCATTCGTAGGAAGTCGTATTTGAGCCCTTGGTTTCATTGTTCCTCCTTCTTTTCTCCCCTGCCTGCCTGTAGTCCAGAGCAGCAGGTCTTTAAACTCATGAGCACATCTTCTGAGAGACGGAAAAGGGTAGTAAACAACTTTGCATCCCTTGTGTTACTTGTCTTCATGAGTTTGAGCAGATGTAATCCGAGAAACTTTATTTTCCAGAATATCTGTTCTTGTCTCTTATTTTAAGTCATGCACTTTTGGAGAAGGCGGCGTTCTTGGTGACCGTGGAATGTCACCCTTCAGAAGCAAACTCTGCTAGCTTAACAAGATGATATAAGCTTTGCTTTCGAAGACTAATTTCTAGCAACATCCCATGCTCATAACGTTGGGCCTTCACCTGTAATGGCAGAGAAGTGGTTTCATCTGCTGAGCACAAACAGGAGTAAATTTCTGTTTGCCTGGGGAAAAAAATTGGCAAATTGCAGCCAAGCACTCAAAGCCATGACCTGCAAATACTGCATTTGTTTCTATAGTCTTCCTTCATCCTGTGTGTAATTGCACACAGCAATAGCTTTATCGTGATACAACAAGACACGCTGTGCCAACGAGCATCCGTCAGTGTTTCTGGGCCCCTCTGTCCTTCTGCATCCACGTGTCCTGTGGAGAATCAGGTCCACTCTCTTGGGTAACTTCCTTAACTATTGCAGAGTGGCCACCAGATCCATTGGTTCCACACACCAAAGCTCTGCGATGCTCCACTTTCCTTTTAGGAAGTTTCAAACTCCAGCAGAAAGTTATGTTTCAGTGAGTAAGTACAATATCTTTCACAGGTCAGAACCGTCTCTGAATTTCCAGCCCTTTGCTGGTGAGACATGCCTGAGATGCTGAGCACAATCTTGATTTATATTCAGAAAAAGATTTGAAATTCAGAGCAGGCGTAAAGAACAACTTCTCGAGTCTGTAGGGGAATGGAGATCCTTTGTTCAGAGAAGAAGGGAGGCGATGCTGTTGTCTACCCAGATCTGTAGTGGAAGGAAAGGATAAGCTGAGAAGGAAAAGAAGTTAAGGTCATTCTAACTAAGGGGGGAAAAAATCTAATAGATGCAGTCTACACACAAAGAAGTTTATATTGTCTCTTACAAATCTGTCCTAGGCGTAGAGGAGGAATATCTTTATCACTTCGTGTGCCTGTGGCTTTTCCAAAGGCTTTATCTTTCTCTCATTAATTTCTCCAAAGCCATTCTCCGGATTTTTGTCGACCCATCTTTTGTCGTTTCCCACTGTTATTTTGTTTTCCCATCTCCCCATGGTTTGCCTCATCTCTCCATTATGTTTTTTCCAGAGTCACCGTGCAGGGCTCAGTGCTGCCTGCAGTTGGGGTGAAAAGTTTCTATTATCTCTGAACACCACCAGTGGCATTCCATGGGCACAGGAAAGGGATGTAGTTGTGCTGTAGAGTAAGGCTTTCTGATGAAAATGTGTATGAACTCTACGGCTGCCTCTGGGCTCACCTATCAATGTATGTGAATTCCTTTCTAGTCTATCAATTTTTAATATGACACAATTTTTTCCTTTTATTTATCTCTTTAAGGTAATACTCACTCCCATCATTACTTAGTTCTTGTCAAAGTATTCAAATTTGTAGTATGTCTGTGAAATTGCACTTAAGTATAGAAAATTCCAAGCAAGTTTATTCTGATAAAAAAATCATACAAAAGCAGGTAGGTTTTTTGTTTTTTGCTTTTCTCAATTAGGGAAGCAATAGCAAAACTATTGGTTTTGTTTGCTTTCAAATCTCGGTGCTGTGGAAGCCCCCACTGCTCATTTTGGGGTGATTCCAGGTGGAAGCAGAGTTGTTATTTAATGGAGTTATGGAGAGAGAAAAAATGATAGGCAGATTAAGCAGCTAGGAGTCTCATTTAAAAATGTTAGTTATATTTTATCCCAGTTTAAACTATGTGGTTAATTAACATAATCTTAAAGCCACAGGATTTCATATTTCACTTTTTGCTAATAATTTATAATTGAAATAAAATTACTTCTGGACTTCCTCATGATGAACTACTATAAGATAAGTAAATCCTTATACACATATAATTAGATTATAAATTTTGGACTGGGAGGAGGAATAGGACATTTCTATCTGTATATTTGTGCAGCAGATCAGACAATGGAGTCCTAATCCTCTATGAGGATACTTATGGGCTATTTTAATATACACTGGAAGGTTGATGTAAGTTTTCCCTAACTTATACGAATATATATTATGATTTCTTAATATATGTCTACTACTTAAATAAAAAACCTGCTGTGTACAACCTGACAATTTTTACGTTGACGAATGAAACCTTTTATTACTTAATATTTCTTCTCATTGCAAATTGGCCTAAAGTTAACACCTGCTCCTTTCACAACACACAACTGAGGACCAAAAGCAAATGGAAGAATTGACTTCACTCTAGAATACGCAAATCATTCAAATGACTTTAATCGGTAATAGAAAACCCTCAAATCCTTAATGTATTTAATTTTGACAGGTAATTATCAACACAATATAAATATGAACACATGTAAAAGGGTAATTATGGATATGTACACACTGAAGATTTTAAAGTATTTTTATAACTATTTATGTGTATAAAAAAACCCCTTAGTTGGCTTTTTAGAAGGAGTACTTGATTCTGGAAGATACTGTATTTTAAATCACCTACAAAGAATTTTCTATCTTTCCATAAATGTGACTTGTACTTCCACCTTGTTTCTTTCCATTATTTCAGTCCCAAAGTCCACCAGGATAATTGGACAATATATTTGGTAATCCTACAGCTCTGCTTTGAAAATATGAGTCAAGTTACTCTGTTGAGGATTCTGCTATGAGAACGTGCCTCCAAGGACAGGCCTATGCTTTCTCCTTCCTGCAGAAGCAAAGGTGCTCAATCAGGCTTTGAAATTCAATTACTATGCATTAAAACATTATTTTATGTCCTAAATTATTTTAATTTTGAGTTGTAAGCTATTTGAAACACTGTTATATTATCACGACAGTTGTTCTTCACTTGCAATTGTTCTCCATTCCAGAAGAAAACTGGAATATCAAAAGGAGAGCAACTTCTCCAGCGTCCCACCGCTAACACGTCGGCCAGGACACTCTCCCCACTGTGAGTTTTTACACCTCCACTATTTTCATACCATTTCTGAACTTTATGAACAATTCTCTCTTCTCACATTATTGAAGGGCACTGAGACAAGAGCAGATACCTGCAGGATCTCTTTAAAAATAATGGCATAAGTTGGTGCTTCTCTATTTTAAATAAGGTTGAATCCTTTCTTGTTATTTATCATTTTTATATATATATATATATTGAAATCTTGAATCAATACTCTTTTTTTACTAAACACACTTTTAACAAGTTATAAAATGTATGTCAAGGGCTATTTTTCATTTACTCTTTAGAATTTGTCATTAGCAATGCCTCTGTATTTTACGTTTTTATTGATTCTGCTGTTTTTTACATGATAATGCTTGGGATTGCTATGAGGGTAACCAACATAGACTTAGACTCTTTATCCCATTTACTTGTAAAAAATAATGGTGTTTTTTTTTTTTAGTCCACTGGAAGCTTCCTCAGAATTCTGAGACTGATTATTAATAATGATTAATTGATAATTGAGGTTAATTCTTTAGAAGAGTCCTTAAAAAAATAAAATTAAAAAATCCTTAAATAAAAGTTACCCTATCCTGACAATTAATAAAGCTTAAATTAAACAGCTGTCATCTACCATATCTCTAACAGATGGAACAGAAAGAATTGTCATGTCACTCTAAATGAGAGTTATTTAATTCTGCTTCCAACAATAGAAACCAGATAGAAAAGACCTAAATTTTGTGTACGAATGCAGGCAAGACCCACAGTGGAGCACCAGGAGAATCTTTAAATCTTAAAGGTTGTGTTCTGAAATGCTACCTACTCTAGTAGAGTAAGTGAGATGCTACGAATATGTAGAAAATAAGGTAGAAACTTTGAGGAAAACCCCTTATTGTTAATTCCTGAGAGCACAAGCCTTGGTCCCCGTGGTGTCAGTCGAGTACTGAACGTGGTTTTGGGTTGTCCTCTATGAGCTTCACACACAGCCCGTTTGCCAGCCGGGAGCCAGTGGTTCTGCTAAACTTGCCTGGAAAATGTCTACATAGTTTACAGAAGGACTGTCCTCTGTGTTCAGAAGTTTTCAGTCAAGGCAAAAAGAGAAATAGTGGTATTTTTCAATTTTTGGTTTACATTTTCTTTAGGAAAATACTTCGGAAGGGTCATAGTGTCACTCCTTGGTGTTGAGATGTGTTTCAAAATGCACCCCAGAAGCTGAGTAACCTTCATCTTGAAGCTACTGTGAGTATTTTTCCTACTACTTCCACCTGAAATTAGAAACAGTCACAGGATTAGTGATCAGCATTGAACTAGTGGTTTCTCTAATTCAGTAATATCTTTAAAATCGTAGAGTCTTGGGGTACTGGAATCACTTCAGTTGCACACAACTCTGCTTAGATAGTCTTAAAAAAAAATTAAAATGTGAGCTACAAAACTGTGTAAAATTCTGAATAGGTGATACACAGAGTGCCAATATCCCAATTTAAAGACACGAGAAATCCCAATCAGTTACTAAATAAATAAATAAATAAATAGGAACATGAAGTTTATCTTCCAAATAAAACATACATTGTCTTGTTTATGATATAAATGTAAAACCTTTATAGACTTTTTTTTTTCCTTAAAAGTGTAGAGTGTGACTTACATCAAAAATAGCAAAGAGAACAACATAATTCCTAAGAATTAAATAAGTCCAATAAATAAATTGGACTATAAAAATGGGACTATATAAGTTCCAAAGTAAATAAAGCCTAAAAATAGACGTATGAATTGAATGTTTTTAAAAAATGTTTTTAGATTTAAGCTGGGATAGAGCTATCCAAAACTGACATTGAAACTTTTGGAAACCTAGAACTTAACCTCATCTTAACCTGGGAACTTGACTTAATTTTAATGATGTGGGTGCAACACCTCCTGGAGTGTGAAGGAACACTCATGGGTCACACAAACGGGAAAGGAGTGACTGTACCCTGTGTGTGTGTGTGTACAGACATAAATATATGTTCTTTATGATTCAGGGGAGAATCCAGTATTTAAATTTAGCAATCTAGTCTTACAGCCTGGTAATCATCATGTAGATAGACAACATACCTAAATTATCAATGTATAACCAGAGCTATAAGCTGACACTCATGATTTATTGTTGAGTAGGGTTATTTACGATGCTTACGTGTTTCTTCATAATGATTTTTTTTTTTCCCCAGTTCCTTCCATTTGCACAGAGCTATATATAGACTGGAAGATATTTTGGAAGCAAATTTTGTCAAGAGAATTGCAAAAAGCATAAGGAAACTATTAGATGTAGTTTTCAGTAATTTAAATTTCTAATATTTGATTTTTAAATGATGAAACATCCAATAACCCAAATGACCCTACACAAACATATACATGGAATAAATTATTTCAAATGAAAGCACGAAAATTATTTGTTCAGCTGCTCTAGTGACTGGAAGGTTAGGAACAAAAGCTATTATTGTTCAGTGTATTTTTTCACAGGAAATAGACAGTGGCAAACATACAGTAGTTCAACACATGAGATCAGAGACACAGTTTTTATAGTAAACCAAAACCAGATGTTGGAAGGGCTCAAGACCTTTACAGAAATTATTAGTTATGTTTGCCTTTGAAAGCAAAGAAAGTTTACAGAGAGTCATGTACCTGATTAAGAAAAAGACGGGTTACAAAAGCTTTGAGTATTAACTCAGTCAAGGAAAAATATTTGCCATCCAGACTGTCTGTTTTATATATGGCACTTGGTTATGTACATAGGATTTAAATTTTGCTTTCACTTGATTTCTGGATGAATATGCTGACTTCTTCCTACTACTTAACAACTTTAGAAATAAGGAAAAGCCTAAAGATTTTAAAACTGGAGGTCAGAGTTCAGGGCAGCAAGCCCTCGCAGTTTCAGTTCCACTATGAATGGATACAGAATTAGTCATTAAAGACGACTTTTATTTTAACAATTTATCAGAGAAAATGTTAAATGTATAGTACTATATAAGTCATATATAGCATTTCATATAGCATTAAATCTCTTTCTGGGTAGATATTAATGACTCGATATCACTGGATGCTAATGGATTTCATTGGAATTTGGTGGAATAGTCAAAAATAAGGTCCCAATGCTTCATTCCTATGGGTTTCATGCAAATAGGTGTTTAAACAGGGAGTGACAGTGCGACTGTAGCGACTTAGACACCAAGGTTTATTTGCCACAAGGCACAAATCCACAAATTAAACTGATTAATTCTAGTACCTCTGATACTATATGTTTTCTTGGCATGTTGAGATAAGCTCTCTTTGAGTTGAGTACATAAGGGGTGTTCACCTGCAAGGTTACTGGTGTTATTCACCGGGAAGAGGAAATAGAAAAGTCAGTGCATTTGAGGCAGCACAGTAAAATTAACCCTTGCAATGAGATCAGATAATGGTACAACAGAGGGGAAAGCTGAAGCCATTTTGTAATCCTCTATCTATAGAGTCTTGAAATTCTGGAGCCAAGAAATCCTGGAAGGTTGCTACCTTGAAGACATGAGTCTGTAGATAATGTATGGTGCCTGATAGGAATCGTCGCAAGGGACTTTGACACCAGAGGAGCTGTTGGGGATGTAGTCACAGTGTAAGGTGTTGGGGATGTAGTGACAGTGTAAGGGAAGATCGTGTCATTTGATTTTAACTCATAATTTGAAGGCTGTTAGTTAGAAACTTGCTAAAGTTTCACATACATTAAATACAACAATGAGGTGTATTGCAAGTTAAATGACAATCATCTTATCCTGAAGAATATCTCTATCAGCAATCAGCAAAAACTAACCTGAACCTAAAGTTTCCCAAGGGTGGTGCTTAGCTGAGCTTGACCCTGTTAAACTCAATTCAAAGGGGATGAAAACTTCTTTGAGCAGAACTTGAGCTGGCTTTACCTGATGCCCACCTGCAAGTGCCATCTGGTACAAACCTCATAGAGGAAAGGAACGTCTGTACACCTTCATAACGTGGTTTCAAGTTGGCAGTTTTGAGTTTAAATTGAAAATAAATTATACAAACTCACGTAAAATTCAGATACTAATGCATACAGGAAAATGTGGACTCAACTGTGCTAAACAGATCTCCTAGAAAGCCTTTTGGTCTTTTGTGGGAATCCATAGGCCATAAGGATGGTTGGTAACTTAACGTGTAATGTTTGTCTGACTAAATTCTGGGAATAGTGTAAATGTGTAAACATTATAGGCGTTGATAACATTAAGGGCTTCAACATTTGTTAGTAAAAAATTCCCCCATTGTATTATAGCTTTATAAAATCTTACTGGACTTCCATAAGAAGTACTCATATACCATAACCTTGTATCCAGCCAAAGTCCATTTGGGGCATCCTGCACGTTCATCTGCATCCTGCACTGGGAGTAGTAAGGCTGGAGTTTACCATCTCTTATGACAGATTTTAAACTTGTTTTCATGAATTGGCTTTCTGGAACTTTTCTTGAGGGACTATTTGAATGGAGAGTCTTTCTAAACAGGAACATCATCACGTCTAAGTCCTTTGGATTTCAGGACAGTCTGTCTGTATTTAGGATGAGTGATGCCACCAGGCTTGTCTCAGTCCCTACCACAATATGAGTTTCTTTATTTGGTGTCATTTGCTGCTTTCTTTTACCAAAAGAGTTAGAAAGACTGTTGAAACTGAGGACATAGATCTACGTTGATCTGGGGAGATACTACCACATATGAGAGCGTGTATGGTAGTATCTGTTGTAAAACATGCTTGGATGTCCACCTTCTCCATCCCATTTCGTTGTTGTGCTGTATATAAGTGAAATAAATGCTGTTTGAGTACATGGGATGGACTGATCTTTTAATCTTCCATTGAGATCTAATGGAAACATCCCATAGTTATCATTGTCTTTAAATGTTTCTGCCCATGTTCATGGAGTGTTCAGCACAGGCTGGTGCTGGGGGCAGGATGCTGAGCTGGAGGAACCAAATTCCTTCCCAAATTTTTTGATTTTGATATAGGTACAATTGAGCAATTGTAAGACACCTGGTCTGGTGGGAGGTGTCCCTGCCCATGGCAGGGGGGTTGGAACTCGATGATCTTTAAGGTCCCTTCCAACCTGAACTGTTCTATGATTCTATAAAAAGAGAAATTGTTTCAGTCCAGATTTTGCCAGAAGGGTGTAAACATCACAAGTGAAGCCAGAGTGATAAAAAGTGTTTCTAATTGCCATGTTTGCTGGTCGTTTCAGAGAGATAAATGGTCGAAGAAGCTGAGCTGCCCTCTTGTACCCAGAGATGAATCTTCCAGCCCAGGATTAATGTACTTCTGTGGTGATTGTTTTCCAACGCTGCTACACAGAACTGGCTGACACTGCTTACTGGTACAATTCCTCTTAAAATATATGAGTGAAATAAATGTGTAATGGTTAACATCGAGGCGAAAAAAGCCTATCGTGTTTGTTAATGGAGTACAGCAGCAATTAATTTTATGGCTAATGCGTTAGGTATGGAAAGTCTACAAACAAGGTAATGAGGATGTGTTACATCAAGCATCCTTATACGACATCCGTAAAGCTGTGGGGTGCTTTTCAAGGCACTTCAAAACCTAAATTTAACAATGAGGAAATTCAGGAGATATTGCAGTGTAAAAATGATGTGAATGCATTCTTAACCAGTAAAATCAGGTGTGTTATCTGCATTATAAGATAGATGACCAGCAGATGTAGTTCACAATCTCATATGTACTTTTGACTGTTTAGGGATAAGCCAAGATGATTCAGGGCAGCATTGCAGAAAATGTTCTCTTGAAAAGAGATCAAATCAATATATAGTATTTATTTTGCCTCTACCAGCCAAAAGGATCGTGAGTATGACCCAAGGATTTTGGACGTTTTCTTGTTATCCTTACGTGATCTTGGAAATATAAAGTCATTAGACTTGCATATTTTATTTGTAAATGGGCAGTCATATAGTATTTTCTAGAATAACTTTCAAAGGTCTGTAGGACTGCAAAGCATTGCCCATGGGTTTAGAGCGGAGGAAGTTTGCTTGGCAAAAATGGCCAGCATGTTGTAAATTGAGGTGAGTGGTGGGTGCTGAGGGACAACTGGGGTGTACGGGAGTGGGGACAGGGTCTAATGAACCGAGGAAGCAGAAGCAGCAGGTTGTTGTCTCCTGGACACCAATATCTCCGAGTCACCGATCTCCCTCCCCCTTTCCCATAGTCTTTGTTTCACAGGAGTGACACACGTTCTCACCCTTCTTCCATGGGCCCCATCATTTTGATAACAAAACTCAGCTTTAACTACCCTGCTGGGGAACCCAAGCCAACCCTTTTCATGAGTACTAGGATGACAAAATTTAAGGGAAAGTACTTTTGTAGTAGTTAAGACTACACTGGAGGTACTAAGAAAAAGGTATAGGAAACAGCAGTTAGAAGTTAAAAAATGCTAATTGTTTATCACTTTACCCTGATGTTGTTGGTATTATAGTGTAGTAAAAGGCATAGTAGCATATAAACATGATTTTGTATTTGCTAGTACCTTAACAAAGAAAAGAAGTCTAGCTCTAGGCAATCCTGCTTCAGCAGGGGAGTGGGACTAGATGATCTCTATGGTCCCTTCCAACTCTAAAAAAAAAAATCAGTGAAAATTCAGTGAAATTATCTCACACTAAGTGCTGTTATAATCTTTCATAGAACACAAGGATTCAGTCCTGTTAAGTTCTACTCCAAAGATACGTGTTCTCAGCTTTAGGTATCCATGACCAGTCTAAAAATATAAATTAAAAATGCAGGAGGACCTAAGTTGATCAGAAGAGAGAGAAGAGCAAAAGTATATGTTACTGGGCCTCTGCAAAGACACTGACCCACACATACTGTCCAGCCACATGTTTTTCCAGTAGATTACACTGCACAGGACTCTCCAAGGCCTCCTTTGACTTGAACAAGTTTTAGATCAGTTCTGATAATGTCATATGTCCTTAAAATCTTGCAGTAGTGACAGTCTCCACAAACAATTTTCTTGCATTACAGAAGCATATTTTCTGCATATGTTGTATAAATATATCATCTAACATTTATATTTGTATTTAAATAAATATATTAAATTCTATTAGTTTTGAGATTCTAGACTTCTATCTTTTTTAATAAATATCTATGCTGGGAAAGAACTGCACTTTAATAACCTATGTAAACATATTGCATATTATTAGACCTTAAAATTACATGTTTGACAGATAGCACACAGTTTCTCAGGGGTTTTATTTCAATCTGTGAAACTTATTAACTGTGATTTCATAGCCGATGACAAAAGATAATAAAAAATCAGCTGTTCTTTAAGTCAAAGCATTTGTCCATAGATAATAAAAAATCATCATTTCCATACTTGACTGAGGAAAAAAGAATAGTTGTCCCTTTGAGCTGGTTCCACTCATCCGACCAAAAAGACATAGGAAACCAAAATGTTTTATACTTCAAATGTCTGTAATTTGGGACTCGATATGGCAAACCATGTGGGACTTGACTAAATGCTAGTTCAGATCCTAAAAGCAGAAAGTATGACTGGAAATAAGAGATAAAGAGAAATACCTCTTGGACAGAAACACGGGTGCTGGGAAATGGAAGTGATGCCAGAGGCTCTTGGTTTAGACTTTTGGAAAATGTGGATCCAAACAGTTTTCTGAGAACATAAATATTAATACTACATGCTCTTTTGGCTGTTGTAAAGATATTGAATGTTCTTGTAGAGATTTTTGCTGTTTTAGATATTTTTTTTCTCCACCCCATCCCCCCAAGTTATTACTGTGATTTCTGCTTCTTCACTAATTTGGGGATTCTTGATGCTTTTTGCTTTCACTGACTGAAATGCTTCAATGGCTTCTGTTTCCTATTCTTTTTTAGTGATCTGGCAGTTGAGCAAAGCTTAGCAAAAAGTTAAGCAAAGAGCCCAATCTAAGGAGTTTATAGTCCTGTGTCTTCCTGAGATAAACCAAGACCTTGCAGAATTTTTTTTTTAGTTTTTAAAATATTCTGAGAATTATGATATTTTAGAGAGCTTTAGTGGAATGGAGTAACAATTTAGAATTAAG
Organism: Gallinago undulata; assembly: GCA_026546715.1. Lineage (NCBI taxonomy): Eukaryota > Metazoa > Chordata > Aves > Charadriiformes > Scolopacidae > Gallinago > Gallinago undulata. The sequence goes on from JAOTQQ010000012.1 coordinate 122,865,015, forward strand.
CTCCCAAAAAATGGAAGAAGACCTTCACCATTCGGTGTTCTGCCAGAGTTTATTGTCTGGTAGTCAAACATAGGGATGGGAGACATCGGTTTGAGTTTCTTGAGAGGAAAGGAGGAATTAAATCTATGTTTCTCACAATGAGGGAAAATGGTCTAAAAATCAGATAAGATTTTTTTTTTTAACCACAACAAAATTAAAAAACTAGTAAAAAAAAAAACCCAAATGCTAAAATTACTTTTCAGGAAAATATAGTTTGTGGTGTTGTAGTCCACATGCAAGAAACTTAAATGTACATTTTGCAGCCCTTGGGGAATTTCCTGAAAACAGGTGCCTTCATCTGACAGGTTCACAGAGCTTTTTGTGACAGCTTCAAGGAAGCATTTTGAGATGGGAAAAAGGGAAGGACTTGGCATTTGAAAAATTAGAGTAAGGTTGGTCAAGAACAACTGATTATGGTGGTCCTTGTTTCCCATCCTGTAGATCCAAAGTACTTCTGCAGCGAGGAACCAGGAGAGCAGTTCTCTCTCACGTTCACAGAGCAAGTAACACATCAAATAAAGGTTATGTCTTTTATGACTTTTCAGTGAAGATTTACCTAAGTTGTCCAAAACAGCATTAAGAAATTTTTGCTTTTTGACAATGTATTATATTTGTGTTAGTACCTCTAGAATCATAGAATCATATAATCATAGAACTGTCCAGGTTGGAAGGGACCTTTCAGATCATCTAGTCAAACCATCACCTTAACACTGACAAAGCCATAACTAAACCACGTCCCTCAGCACCACGTGTGCCCATCTTTTAAATACCTCCAGGGATGGTGACGGAACCACTTCTCTGGGCAGCCAGTTCCAATGTTTGACAACACTTTTGGTGAACTATTTTTTTCTCAATGCCCAACATAAACCTCCCCTGGTGCAACCTGAGGCCATTTCCTCTTGTCCTATTGCTTGTTACTTGGGAGTGAGAAAATAATTAAGAAAGGAACAGTAGTCACTCTCACTATTTTTTGGTGTCATTATCTATTTTATCCAAACATATCTCCATCCTCTTCAGCAAAGATGCTTTTATTTTTCCTTTATTTCTCCTCATTTTCCTCTTTTTTTTTGCCTGGCTTTCTCCTGCTTTCTGCAGGGAAGGAGGGAGAACGACACTTTATGCTCAAACTTGATAAATGAATTCTTTGTCTTCTTGTTTGTTGGTAAGTGGACCATTAAGCTGTGTGTCCTTGACTCTCCCTGTTGGTGGGATGAAAGAATATAACAACAGAAGGATTTACCTTTGAGTAAGTTTACTGCCAGCATGTGGTTAATAATATATTTTGTATACAGCTTCCCTAATATACTGACTGATTGAAAATGGGGTAGAAGGGTTAAAACGTGGGGTGCTGTGTGTGTTCACAAGGCTTGGTGAAGTTTGTTGTTTTAACATCTTAAGTTAAGCTTGCATTCCCACTTGCATTAGATGAAGATTATAATATGAAGGAAAAAAAAGAAAGAAACTCCCCTGAACCAGTTTTTATAATGTGCATCCTTAACTGACAATAAGTAATTGGAAAAGAATTTTTGTATTTGTAAGGTTTGACCTTGACATTGTTTGTCCGGGCCTCCAAAGCAATTATTGTAGAAACCGAGATGGAAAACAATGGCAAAAAGCAGACAGAAATGCTTGAATTAGTGCAAATCACAAACATAGCTGAGTGGTATTAGATGACAGTTTACTTTTAATGAGGGAAGACATGAAGTAATTAAATCTTGACATACAATTATGAAAAATATCAGGTAACAAGCCTGCTCTGCAATATAAAATAAGAAAAGACATTTTCTGAAAACTTGCCTGATGCTCTGTCATCTGAGACTGTTCTTTATGAGTGCAGGGTGAAGGTCAAGGAGGTATCTCAACTCCATCAATCCTTTGGACAGTTACAAATGACCTTTCACTTTTCATAAGACATTCAATATTCTGAATGGGGGGGATACATTTTTCTGTGTTTAGAAAATAGCAAAATTGAAACCTTTTATAGCGCACAAGGTGCATTTGTGTTTGAGTCTCCTGAACAGCTCATTCATTCTTAAATCTTCATCGACACCGGTATCTCATTTACATGAAATAATGATTTTTAAATGCTGTATCTGTTTCAACATATCCTCTACCTTTTCGTATTTGTATTGCGTTAATTGTTGTGCTGTATTTTGCCTGTTTTTTAACATGTACTGGATGTTTTCTTCGAGCAATGGTTTAAAACATCTCAGTGCATTCAGGTACCTGGGTTTGAATCGTTGCTGCTCCGATTTGACACTGATGCAAATCCAAGCATTACACAACGTTTTTGTTTCATATTTCAGTCTGGTTTAGTCTTGATCTTTCCAGGTGTGTATGGAAATGGTGTTGCCAGAAAGTGTGCCACCAGATACACGTTTCTGGGCGATATACGGGGTTTAACTTTAATCCACAGGCATTTCTGTGTGTAGCTGAGGTTTGCTCTTTGGTCACATAATCTGTGATTCCAGTGGTACTGGTGTTAGGGAAGCATTGAGGATTTAATTGGCATTATTTTTGTACTGCATAAAAAAATGCTGGTTAGCTATTATTTCATGAGTATTTTGGAAAGCCCAAAATATGTTTTCCCTTTTCCATTTTCATTTTTTTTTCTCTCCTATTTTTTAGACAAAACAAACTCAGAATTCTAGGCAAAAACTGTTGATAGATCTATCCCAATATTTAACTGCATGCTATGAGCAGGTTATCCTTTTGCTAACCTAAGTTGTGCTTCAGTGTATAAACGTAGAGAAAATAAAGGGAAAAAAGACAAGAACAAATATATGTCAAAGTTACAAAAGAACAACTTCTCTTCATTAAAGAAACCAAAAAAAAAACCCACCTCTTTGAGATAGAGCATAATAATAATAATAATAGCCTGAGACCAGTCTTGGAAATAAGTGGAAACTTACAAAGGGAGTAGTATCTTGGCTCACTTGCTGTATTTAATCAAAGAGGCTAAAACATACAATATAATTCCATCCGTTTAGAAGAATCTATGAGTATCTTTAGTGTTGCAAGTTAGGTGTGCTTTCAATTGAAAATAATTGTTTATTTAAATAATCCATAATATCTCATTCACTGCTTTTAGAAACGTTATCCAAGGTCTGCCACGGGCAACAATTTGAAATAAATCATAGGCAATTTTATTAGACTTGAAAAGCTATTCAGAACAGAATTATTAAAACAATGCCCAGAATCTCAAATTGGGTAAAGCAAAGCGGCATTCATAATATCTCGGGAATTTGTCTTCCAACGTTTGACTCTCTACAGGCTTCAAGACCTCGTGGTTTGGTTTCACCTGCCCTGCCCTGCGTGTTCGGGGCAGGACGGGCTCTGCTCGGAGCGCTGTAAATCCAGAGGCAGCACAGTTTGTGAGACACTGTCTCTCTCACTGGCTTCGTTCATGGCCCAGCCCGTGAAACGCAATAATAGGAAGGACGGTTTTGGAACATTTTAGGGTAAGGGGCTCCGGGACAATCCAGTTTCAAAGAAGCTGAAGAAATAAATGCAAAGCATAGGCCTTCCCCGGTCTTATAGAAATGAAAACCAATAAAAGCTAGTGATTCAAAATTTTAATAGTAGCAAAAAAAAAAATTTTAAAAAATATCATATTTCATAAATTGTCAATCCCTATATTATCGGGAAAACTTAAAGATCAAAAAAAGTAGGAATAACACTAATTCCTTTCCCTCCCCGTCTTTTAAACGACTACACGTGTCTTTTCTGGAATTCCAAAAATTATTTAAATTGATTCTTCCTTATGATGATGTAAGTCTGTATTTTAACAGAGAGTTTCTGAAAAAAAAAACCAAACCTGTTTAGAACTGGTGATCTGTTTTGCTGTTGGTGCTGTTGCAGTGTGAGAGCTCTAACTGGGACTAGCCAGGACCCAGTTTAACCTGTGCACTGGTCAGCCTCTCTTGGGTTAATGTATATATGGAGATATAGAGTAAAACAAATCAGTAAAAATAAAGAAGCTGGACAGTGCAAGACGTTACTTGTTCTCTGAAGCTGTTAATCATTTGAATGTGTGAATGTTAATTAGGCACTCCGTCCAAAATTTGCACCTTAATGAACCTGTCAAATTTAAATTGGTGTCATGGCCTCCGCAGAGATCGCACTGAGTTCCTGCTGGTCTTTTCTTAGATGTAAGTTAACGTGGTGGAAATAGACACCCAGCAGATGACCTGGTTTTTTTTTTTTTTCTTTTTTTTTTTTTTCTCTGTTAAGGCCTCTGTCTTCTTGGTTTGAGACTGAGGCTACAGCTGTGAAATTGGGAAAGAAAAGGCCAAAAGTGTAAAAAAACTCAAGTTAACTAAAATGTAGTGAAAAAAATTTAATTTAAACGTATTCCTGGTTCTGATTGTAGCTCAAATACATGGTTATCTGCAAAAGCAGTGACTTTTAACCAGGACGGATATATTGAAATAATCTCCTTTTAAAAAAAAAACAAACCAGCAAAAACAAAGGAAATTAAACATGAAAAAAAAAATAAATGCAACATTATTGTGGAGATTTTACATTAACAAAAGTAGAAAACTCAGTTTTGGTTCCCAGAACAACCATCATTCACTCACACTGCAAATATAGGAAAATACAGTGAAGTTAATACCACCCAGTACATGGCACAGAAATACAGTATAATATGTACAGAAAGTGCAAAGCAGCAGAATTACGGTTGCTGTGGGAACCATACTTTGAATTTAATGACATTTGTTTGTGTCATATCTCAATCATAATGTTGCATTAACGTAGTTATTTGCATTTAATTCTATATTACATTCCCAGTTTAGAAGAACACATTTGCAGTTGCTCATGTCTCTGCTTCCAACAGTGATTCAAAATTATATACTTCCTCAGATTATTTTGACAGAATTGTATATAACCTCATGATGGAGCATCTCATTACCCTGGCAAGAGACCCTGATGCAGGAAGTCATTTGTGAAAGAGTGAGGTATTGATAACTAAAGATCTTTGTTTTAAAGATGGTTTATTAGCCATGCTATGATGACATTATACCTCTACTACCACGGGCCAGTACTTTGTTAGGAGAGATGGAGTGCTTAATTATTTCTCAGTGACCACAACTTCAGTGTAAGTGGTCCTAACTCGTAAGAAAACAGAAATGTTTAATCCAGTTAAGATTCAATTTGTGCTTTATTTATTTCTTTTGAGAAGGTAGGGCACCAGGCTGGGAAGAAGAGAGAGTCACTTAGGGTACAGGGCCATAAGCTTCTGTCGTCTCCTCTGCTGCAGAACAGCAGTGATGAGAACCAGGTTGAAGAGCCACTGATCAGGATAAGGAGAACTGGATATGAAGATAATGAATTAAAGCATATAGAATGAGCATTTTGTTTGAAAACACTCTAATGGGCAATATGGGAAAAAAAAGCAAATGATAGCTAGTAGATATAAAATATTTAATAACACTTTGAAGGGAATCTGAATTTCCTCATCTATGGTACTGTTATTTAAATGGGGATATCCCCTGGGTAATCAGTGCACAGACCAACACCTTTTTCTTCCAGCATCTGAACAAGCAAAACCAGATGTACTGCTCATAACCCTCTCATAAAGAGTCACCGCTGAAATCAAGATGCGTAGTATGAGAATAAAGGTAAAATAATGACAACAAAAAGCAGTGAAAAAAGACTGGACATTAGGAAACCATTCTTCATGGAAAGAGTGGTCAGACCCTGGAATAGGCTGCCCAGGGAGGGGGTTGAGTCACCATCCCTGGACGTGTTTAAGAGTCGTTTAGATGTGGGGTTGGGGGATATGGTGTAGGGGAGAACTTTGTAGAGTGGGGTTGATGGTTGGACTCGAGGCCTTTCCAACCAAAATGATTCTATGATTCTATAAAAACTGTAATCAGTTTTGCCAGGAGAAGGTCTTCACCTTGAAACTTCCACCTAGGTTTCTTTGAAAACCACGTTATATAATGTTTTATTGAGGCCTGACAAAATCTCAACATCTCCATTTATTTAAAAAGATTACAAGGGTTAGGGCATGCTGCCAGAGTGAAAGCCAACAGAGAGTGTGAGACCAAAGGAAAAGAAAATAAATACAAAAAATTTAACCGGAGTGGTTGTGAGAGAGGAAAATATGAAAAAATGAGAAGAAATAAAATATTAAAAAAATATAATGTAAAATACGATAAAATAGAAAACTATAAATATTTAAAGCTGAAATGTATATTTAGATGGTTACTTTTTCTGTACTCTTTCAGAATCTCTACTGCCAGGGGAGAAAGGAAATGGAGAAGTTCTGCTCTCAGGCCACAGCCTGGACCAATTCATCCCGAATTCCCTGCTGACAGCACTCAGCTTGTCAAGAATATGTATTTTGTAGAGGCATGTCATAAAAGGTATATACAACTGCACTTCAGGAATTTTTACGTTGAAGACTTCCATTGTTGAAATGTTTGAGGTGTTGCTACATGATTAATACATAAAAATGCAGTAAAGCTATCATTTATAACCTATTTAAAAATAATTTAAATTTATTTTAAAATCACTTGGCAATTGGGGTATCAGATATATAACCCCCTGCACAGTCTCTGGAAGACTCTCTACCTTCAACAGAAGTAAAAGAGGCAAAACAGCTTCTAAATAAGTTATTAGTGAAGTCATGGCCAGCCCTTACGTGGCTGGATCAAGTGGAGACAGTGGAACAGTTTTCCTACAGAGCACATTCAGTTAAAAAAAGTCACTTGTGGGTCCTTATTACATAAATTACATATTCAGGTACATGTTTTTTTTATGGACAAGTAGATCTGAAGTTCAGAGGGGACTATTCAGTCACTCAATCTGACCTCCTTCGTAACGCAGGCCAGAGAATTTCACTTCGTGACCTGTGTCTTTACAACTTCTATTTGCAGGAACATGTTTTTCCAGACAGGGCTGTGATCCCGAGGAGCTGGGCAGACACACGGCTCCCACCCATCACTTTTCTCACTGAGGAAGTACTGTTGAAGTATTAAAAAATGTACCCTCCTTGAAGGTTTGTCTTCAAGGTGAAGATTGGAAGACTTGAAGATCCCTCTGAAGTTTTTTGTCTCCAGCCTCCCACTGCTGTGTCTTGGTACGCCTTTTTCTCATGTTGCCCAGTAGTTCCCGGGGTTTTGTCTCTATGAAGGTCCTGCAAACTGTACTGAAGTGAGATCTTAATATTCCCTTTTGGATGAATGCTGAATAATTTTTGGCTCTTATCTGCGTGAGCTCTTATTTTTCAAGATGCCCTTGAGCAGTATCCCAGAACTGGATGTGGTTTGTGTCCTGGTAATTACTCTTAGAGAGGTCACTTCTGGCAGGCTTTGCCAAGGCTTGAACTGATTGCCTAGAATCAGTATGAATCAAAATTTTTAGCTTTTTTCAAACTCTGGATAAACAGGTGTTTTGGAACTTCTTGTTGTGTGCCAGTTAATATGTCAACGTGATGAGATCAGCGGTTGGCATCCTTATCTGTTTGCAGACTGTTTGTCACAAGAGAAGATTATTGGAATCCTTTTTCTTTTTTTTTTTTTTTCCCCCCGACTTTGTCCCAGGCTATGATTATAATTGTGCAGCAGAAACTCTCACCCTTCCTCCACTGAGGCTGAAACATTAAAAGCTCTAATGCTGAAAATCTGTTGAGACGGAAATCTCAGGAAAAGCTTGAATAATTTATTTTATTGTTCCCACGCACCTTTACCTGTTGTGAGTTGGTAAATAACTAATTAAGAAAACTGAACATCTCAAGGGCTTTTTAAACATGCTTGATGCCTTTGAGGTGATATTTCTTACAGAAAATAATCTCTTCAGGAAATACGCATTATCCTTGGGCACAGACACAGCTGAAGCAGTCGTACGGAAAACTCCTAAATTCTTTTCAAAGTTGTGATTATATTGTATTATGAAAACCCAACCACACCTCAGACGTGGTTATCAGGAGCTGAGGTGCCAATTGTATCTCCAGCATGAAGTTACTGACTTCAAATTCAAGCTACATTCAAGGTCTGTTCTCAGAGTGAAAAAGGCTCTGTTCTTCCCCTCGCCTGCCCTTGGTCACTGGCGAGATTTGGAATTTAGCTTTGGCTTCCCCAGCCTCCGTTTATTTACCAAACACAATTCCTTGCATATCACTTCACAACAAAATAATCTTAATTTATTTATATTTATGTATTTTGAGGACATAAAGAAAAATAAGCTTCCCTACTTTTAGAGGTGTTAGTTTATTTCTAGGACGTATCTTGTTTTCCAGGAAGAATTATATATTAATATATTATAATATATTATATAATTATATATTTATTTAATAGGAGGCCTTATAAAATTTCTTCCTGTCCTCTAATTAAGATCCAAGTTATTATTTTTGCTCTCATCTGAGTTATATGGCTTAATTTAAGGATACACATATGTAATACTTATCTGCAAGAAACAGACTTTTCTCTTACCTGTTTGGTTAATGCAAAACCATGGGTGGCTTCCTGATAATTGTCATTATTCGACGTTACACATCACACAAAGTGCCACTCCCAGGTTTTTCTTTTTTTTTTCTCTCTTCAAAGCTTACATTAACTGTTTTGCTTCCTTTTTAAACAGTCGAGCACAGATTGAGAGGAAATTGGGAGTGATGAAGGGGAAGAAGAGAATGGCTGAAAAAACCTCAGATGGGACAGCCTGAGAAATCCTCACTGAATTCTGGATCTTGGGACCTGAGGCCCAGCTGCACAAACCTGCAGAAAGGTATGTTCAGTGGTGAAAAATCTTAAGGTAAAGCAACACGAACAGGAAAAAAAAGAAAGGAGGAGAAAAATGATTAAAAACTTCACAAGTTCCCTGATGAAAAACAGTCCTCAAAGCCTGCACAGGTGACTGTTCTTTCACCCAATTTCCCTTTTCCTTCTGTTGCTGGAGAATCCCATTTTATAGTCACTTCCTATAAGAACAAAAGGAAAAATGAAGAGAAAGTTAACCCCTTAGGAACCTAAAAGAAGAGAATGTGTTATTGTATCATACAGAAGTATAGTAAAGCATAATTTGTGAAGGAATTTCATGCACTGTTCTCTCTTCAGTTTAATTCTTTGATGAATCACAGACAAAATTTCTATCTTTTAAGAAAGTTCTGAGAAGATAAATCATAGAATCATCAAAGAATCAGAGAATGGTTTGGGTTGGAAGGAACCTTAAAGAACAACTGGTGCCACCCCCTGCCCTGGGCAGGGACACCTCCCACCACACCAGGTTGCTCCAAGCCCCATCCAACCTGCCCTTGAA
>JAOTQQ010000012.1:122880552-122894602 GCA_026546715.1 Gallinago undulata
GGGTTCAAGGCCAGGCTGGATGGGGCTTGGAGCAACCTGGTGTGGTGGGAGGTGTCCCTGCCCAGGGCAGGGGTTGGCACTGGGGGGGCTTTAAGGTCCCTTCCAACACCAACCTTTCTGTGATTCTGTGACTGTCCAGCAGTGAAGCATCTTGCCCAGAAAAAAATGTGCAATCTCTGTCCCTCAAGGCCTATGAAACAGTGTTGTAGGTCTCCTGTACTTGCAAGGAGATGCTCTTCCCCCTCATATTTAGGTCTGTTTTGCCAGAATGCATCAAAGACAAATAGTCATTAAGCCTTGATTTTTTGTTCATGTATTTTAACAATTAGAATAGAGTTCTCAGCAGATTTTTTGTCAATGTTAGAAAAGGATTTGTCAGGCCTTCCTTGAATTAGGGATCCTTGGTAAGCTATTGTTTTACCAAGTTATTTTCTTAAAGGAGCAAGCATGAAGAATCTTATCTTATGAAAAGTGGACAGTTTTCCTTTGTGTTATGGACTTGTGGTGCTAGGATCTAATGTCTCTTGAAAATGAGATTTAGTGGAGACTAATGCCTGAAGGGCTTATAGTTGTACTGATCATGGAAACAGAAAAAATAAAAACAGTATCTATGTTAAAATCTGAACAAGAATCTCACATGCTTGAGATTTATATAATTGGATGAAAACATTTGAACCTCTTGTTTAATAGCCCCCATTCATCCCAGACTGAGAACATGAGAAAGGTAAATACAGAAGAAATAAAAAATTTTCTTTTGGTGTTACATGTCTCAAAATTCTGATTGTTCTCTGTTCTTATATGGAATGAAGAAAGAAAGTTAAGTTATTAGTCAATCTGTAGGTTAAGAAATTACAGAATGCAAAATGGAAATAGGTGGCAGCACCTGAAACATTTAAAATTATAACCTCAACAAGAATGTTACACTTGAAGAAAGAAATCAAAATAATTAAAAATTAATTAATGTCATTGTTTTATTAGCAGAGCAGATAAGTAACATTCGGGATGGTAATCTTTGTGAGGATGGAGCTAGAAATCATTGGATAGTTTTAATCTGTTAGTTGAGCATATTAACAATTTTAAAATTGGAATAAAAATTATCATTACTTTCTTATAAAGTTTTGCGTTTTGGAGGTCTCTTGTCTACCTTGGAATCAGGACAACAACGAATACAATCATGGGGTCAGCAATAATCTCTGCTAACACCTTAATTAACAATGATATATGGCCCTACATAGACGCGTATGTGAAATTAGAGTTGAGTTCCATCCTATATGAAGTAATTTATGAATTTGTACTTCGGTGAATCGGCTCATTTCTGAAAACTTTTTTGAGGCGAATGGGGAAGGAAGCCCGTGGGCTGCGAAGGCGTTGGTGACGCCGGCGAGATCTTTGCCTCCTAAAGATAAAGCTGGATGCGCGATGAGGTGTGGATGGAGACTGACGCGGCCACGAAGGTCAGCTGGCTGTCGAGGTACCAGGTAGGGTGACTTTTAGAGAGCAAAATGTAGCAGCCAAGTAGTTCCTTCCCCTCTGTCTTATCTGTCTGCTGAACGGGAAGCAAAGGCCCCCCTCTCCTGCGTGTCAATCGTTCCAGGGGTGAGAACGCCGGCTGGAGGTCACTCTTTGCCCAGGACTGCAGGTATTGTCTCTAGATCTTTAATTCAGGCAAACCTTGCCCCGTCTTTTTTCCGTGTCCCTTTTTACTCTGGCGTGAGTTAGCAGTACCATATGTCAATGTGCTTTCATATTGGGATGGGCCACAAATATTTGTATCCTCCCAGCTCAAATGTTCCTGCTGACCGTATTTCACAGGAACCTGTAGTTAAGCCCATTTTCCACTTAATACACGCTTAAACCATCTGCAGAATTTTTATTTGGGTAAAAATTTCCTGACAAGGATTTATTTTAAACATAGCCAGTTTGTTACTCAGGAAGGCAAGAATATATATGTGAAATAATTTCATTTATAAAAATTGAATTGGTATGCTTAACTAATGTTTTACCAACTATAGTTCTGAAAGTGAAAAATCCTGAATTTTTGTGCTCCAAATTTAAAGCAAATGCTCCCTCCCACATCTGCTAGCACTGGATGATAACTCCCCAGTCTTTTACAAAGGCTATTTAGCATCACTGTTAGTATTCATGTTGTGTAAAAATTCCACAGAGCCCCGAGGCACACCTGCCAGTCTCTTTTCCTGCTACTTTAGATCTCATTTTTACCTTTGCAGCTGATTACGAGCTAACCCCAAACTTGGGGAGGGGGGGTAGTTTTGGAGTTAGCTTGGTTTGGTTTCCCGAGGCACTTACCCAGCTGTAAAATCCTGTCACCTCTTTTGACATATTCCGAAATGAATCACAGCTACGTGCACCCCACTTCCCTATATTAAAGCAGCTTGTCCCCAGCAATTATCAGATTGTAGCAGGCCGTTTTTCAGTCCCCATTTCTAACAATTTTGTGAAGAGGGGTTTGTTCCGCGGCGCCTTGATGCTGCACTTTTTAACCCCCCCCCCCCATACTTTGTTATCTTTAAGCTCTTGCAGAATGAGAACCCGCTTAGAAATGCCTCTGCGTGGTCTGCTCTCCCTTTTGAATGACCACCAGCTCCTTCATCTCAAGCACTGCCTTCTATTTCACTGCAGACCCACATGCTCTGGGCGTGGTGACCTCTTTAAATATCTCACCTATAAACCTTTCATTCCAGGGAATGCTGCAGACTGTGGCAATTTGTCTGTTGGGATCATTGGTCTTGCTCTTGAGGTTCACATATGCTCCCTTCAGATGTCTCCATCCAGGAAACACCACATCTTATTCTGCTCACAGATCATAAGATTCCTCTTTGGTTTAGGTCCCTAATCCCTCAGACTCAGAGTCTCTTTTAACTTGTAAGAATAACACTGAAAGAGGGGAAGGAGGAAAAAAAAAAAAAAAAAGACAATAAAACTGGATGTAAGGACAGCCAATCAGTCAGTAACCCCCCCTCCCTCTCCCACTCACAATCAGCGCCAGCTGTAGTGCAATTAAACTCAGCAGGTGTTCAGAGGAATTACATTTTATCACCACCATCCCCTCTCCTCCCCTGCTCCCCCTTCTCTGCCCCCACTCCCGCAAGACCCCGCTGCCTTCCTTTATGGGTCTATAAAAAAATAGAGCGAGTCAGATATATAACAGCACTCCAGCAACCAAAGAATTAGTAAAAAGAGACAAAGATATATTGAAGAAAATGTGCTCGCAGACGTTCATGGGGAATGTTTAGAATAAAAACGTTGATATTCCTTAAAGTGATAGTTATAAACTCTTCAGGGTGTCTTCAGTGTCCTCTCACTTCGTGTAAAGCCCTTAACTTGATTGTACAAGGTTCCAAACATCCTTGTCTGCATTCAGTAGCGTGATCCATCCTAGGATTATGAAAACCACGGTGATGGTTTCATGGGGGCTGCTCGCATGCTTAAATTCCCCACCCACGCAAGTGCCCCGATGATCACTGTGCTCAGCACCTCCCAGAATCAGATGTTAAGTAAGCAATATTATTATCAATTGTGGAAATACTAGATCTGAAAGGGTTAAATGGAAGACTTTCAATTTTCATGTTGCTAACTACTCCTAGTTGTCCCTGAAAAACTAATTCAGAACGTATATTGTACACTGGCCATTAAAAAATCCTTCCTCTTTAGTATTTGTTTCATTGATGCTTGTGTAGTGCTCCCTCACTTCCTTAAGCTTATTTTAGTCTTTCTTTCTATGATCCATCTTCATCCTGTTTTCTAGCAGATGTTTCTGTTTGTATTCACTCAGCTCTACCAGTACTCTGAGTCAGGACAGTAGCCAGGCAGACGACAGTGGAAGTGACAGAGTATTCTAATATTAAAATATCAAAAGCGAAGTTACCACCTCAATATAAAAGCTCACTCTTTTTCTCAAAAATATGACTTCTCTCAGATTTTCCTGCCTGTAAATTGAATATCACAAATTTTGAAACATTCTAGTTGATGCTAATCCCATTATAGCAACAGTAAATAGTTCCAGAATTCTAAATTTTATTTTACCCTGCTTACTTTTCCATATGCTATTGTTAATGCACTGTTTCTCTGTTACATTGGGATCACCTAAGAGCTTAATCAAAACGATCTCATGTTCTTATAAGAATAAAATTTACTGGTGTGAAAAACAGATGAGTTTTAATTAGGAGGACCACGTGTTGCAACATCACAGGGTACAGTGCTTTCACTGGCTTTGTAGCCATCTGTGTAGTCTGAAGCTGTATCTGCCTCTGAATTTGATATTTTAGTAATATTTAGTAAGGGTTTTAACATTTTTCCCCAAGAATGTGTGAAGACAATCTTCTAACAGTTTGCAGTTATTCTTTAAAATGTTAGAAACACCAAGAAACTTGAGAGTTTTTCTCTCAAATGGGATTTAAAGGCATGCAGATCAGAATTCTTTTCTGGGTTTTGCAATTTAATTTCACGTGAGATGCTCGGAGGAGGCAGGGCCTGAGTCAGTGCCACAGCCAGACCTCACCACTGCCTTCCTCAGCCCCAGGCTGCTGGACTTGATATTCTCTTATCATAACTTTTTTATGCAATGAAGCTTTCCAGCAAGTGAAGCTTTAGGATAGTGTAAGTGGTGGATTTTGACACACTGTATGGATTGACCACGATAGGGGTACTTGGCCCTATGAAATAGGGATATATGATCACTTAACCCCTCCTGTTCACAATTCTTTCTTAAATCGGAAAGGATGTGGAGCAGACTAGGGCATCCCGGGCTGTATTTCAGGTTTTATAAGGCAGTGTCCTAAAGATCTTTCTATTCTCTCCATCCCAGCCTTCTTCCTTCTGCTTTTTCTTCCATTTCTTCTGCCTCAGCCTGTCTCTTTCTCCCTCTGAGCAGCCAAGAAATCCATTGGTCTGGTATTCCTTTCCCTCTGCATATGGCTGGAACATTTCTAAAGCTCAATTCAGTGTAAAGATATTAGTTTAGCTTGGAAGATATCAAAAGATAGACATTTCAGCCACATTTCGCACAGCAGTTTAACCTTCTAGAGCAGAATTGTCAAAGCTGAGTGACATATTAAGAAATAATTGGCTTACCAAAAATGTGACTCCCAGCTATCAATGGAATTGGTTTGAATTCACCAAATACCTTCCATTCTCCAATATTTGATATATATAAGTTGCTGGAGGTGCAGTTTCTTCTTTTACCCTGCAGCCCAGTGGCTGGGTTATAAAACCCGAGTTTGATTTAATGGATCTAAACTGCTGGCTCTTGTCTCTGTCTCCGTGGTGCATTATACAATGTGGAGCATGGAAATCACTCCAACAGGAGATTCATTTTTTTCTGAGTTAACTGACAGCATTTTTACTGGGACACTTTAATGAAAGTTCATTAGCAAAGGAGAGTATTAAATCTCTACCTTCATATTTCAGGGGTGGTGTTTCAGGAAAGAAAAATGGACTTCTTCCAATTTTTTTTCTATTTTTTTTTTTTTCCTTATAAACATCCCATCAGGCATTCTGGAGTGGGATGTGTTAATTTCAGTATGGCAAATGGATGCTGCAAGTCAAAGATGTTAACATGATCCCATCTCTGTATAATAAGCAATTAAACAAGATCTGGGATTTTGAGTACAAAGAGACTTTGGTCTGCCTCACAGACATTCCTGTATAAGTGATCACCATTGAGTAAAACCTTTTTGAATTATTTCTGAAGATGGAGAGAGAAGTGACAGTAAAGCATTTTAAAAATGAAGTACTGAAAAATGCTTTTATTTAAAAAAAAAATCCCGATTTTCTTTCCTTTGCTGGAAACAATCTTTATTAAAGAAAAACCTTTTAGTGCTGTAGGTCAAACAGTATTATGTATAGTACTGGTCTCAGCATTTCAAGAAATATATTGTGGAATTTCAGAAAGTACACGGAAGGGCAGCCAAAATGATTAAGGGGATGGAGCATCTACCTTATGATAAAAGACTAAAAAGACTTGGCTCTTCAGCTTGGGGAGGTGACGGTTTATAACTGAGATTTACACAATTATGGAAGTGAATAAAGTGAATGCAGAGCTGTTATTCAATTAATCCTGCAGAACAAGTAGCAACTGCTCAATGAAACAAAGGGGTGACCAGTTTAAAACAGTTAAAAGGAAGTAGACTGTGAATTTATGGGATCATGTAGAGGTAGATAATATCAGCCAGTTCAAAAAGAGATTAAGACTAATACATTGGACAGCAGGTCCATAAATAGGTAGTAAAAGTGCTGAGCGGAGATGGCCCCTCTTACACCTCTAAGGCAGTAATTGTGGGTGCTGGTGAGATGATAGCCCACAGAAAATGTGCAGTCTCATGCATTCTCCCTCTATGGCTTCTCCTATTATCACTGCTGGAGACTGAAAACTGGTCTCAGTGGTCTAACCCTGGAGAGCATTTTTTTTTATGTTCCTGTCAGTGTCTTATGTATGACTGGAAAAGCCAGAAGGGCTGGGAGTAATATATCGAGTGAGAGAGTGGTATCTATGAACAGCAATGACTTCCATCTCCAGATGTTCTCTTAATTCAGAACTGGGTACCAAATGGGAGTTTCTGTTTCTTGTGCTGCAATACACCAGCGGAGCATCACCATTTATGCCTTTCTGAAAGGCAGCTTTCTACTGCCTGCTAAAGAGTCATCACGAGACTAATCTTCTTTTTATGAACAAAGAAGATAATACTCCATACTGTATTTGAACAATACCCTGATTCAAAGTCATTAACAATAGTAATAAAACTTTTTAAAACATATTAGAGGGTCAAAAATAGTTGGTTGATGTTAGCTCCTTAGCATTGCTTGTAATTTCACTTTGCTAATAGACCATTTGGGATGGGTTTCATTGAACAAAGGGGTGAGAAAGGTGTAGATATATGATATACAATTAAATATGAGACTCCAGTTCAATTTCTATCAATTTCAATCTAGGATTTATTAAAAAAGAACCCACCATGTATATGCTACATAAACAAACACAACACGCTTTGTCTATCACTAATGGAATACTGTGAACTTCTGGCTTATTTTGGGCGCATTTCAGTAGAGCCTTAAGAGGTCTGGTGTCCTGTATTCAATGGCATTTGATTCCCCTCCTGGAGCCAGATCAGCCAGAGTCCTCTCCAATATGTAACCAGACAACAGGTCACTAGTATTAGTCACCGAGGTAGGACAAATAGTTGATCACGTGTTTCCCTGGTAAACTTTTGTGTGTGTGAAGACTTGCGTGTAGAATTGCGAAGATGACAAGTCTGGTGGACTTGGCAGTGGTTTGGACTCGATGACCTTAAGGGTCTTTTCCAACCTAAATAATTCTTTGGTTTTCTGATTCTATAATAGTTCCTAGCTCGCACACTGGCAACCTCCTAGCACCTGCCGTTCGTATTTCATTTTGTGCCTTCTCTTCACCTGCTACGATTAAGAATTAGATGGCTTAGACTCATAGAATTGTCTAGGTTAGAAGGGACCTTTAAGATCATCTAGTCCAACCATCAACCTAACTCTGATAAAAACCATCACTAAACCATGCCACTAAGCACTTTGTCTGCCCGTCTTGTGGATGGTGCCTCAACCACTTCCCTGGGCAGCCCATTCCAATGTGCAATAACCTTTTTTGTGTAAAAATTGTTCTCCAATCTGAACCTCCCCTGGTGCAACTTGAGACCATTTCCTCTTGTCCCATGGCCTGTTCCTTGGGAGAAGAGACTAACCCTCCCCTGGCTACACCCTCCTTTCAGGGAGTTGGAGAGAGCCAGGTCTCCCCTCAGCCTCCTTTTCTTTAGGCTGAACAACACCTGCTCTCTCACCTTACTTCTGTTTGGGTCCTAATTCTTTCACAGAAGCTTTGAAGACCTCAGAAAAAAAATGAATGAAAAGGAGGAAATAAAACCTATTCCTCCCATTTTCCTTGGAGGTAATGTAATACACCTACAGAAAAACCACAATAGTGCAAAAAGGCTGTGTTAGTCTAGTTTGTTTAGTAAAAACACCCGATGTTTGAAGTATTATCATGTTAGTGATGGAGAGAATATAATTTTCGCATAATGTAATCAAACCTGTCAGGTATGTCTTGATATTGGCTGCCTTGCAATGGTTGATCGATGTATGGTGAAACAATAATCACGTTGTAAAAAAAAGGCAATAGTTGTACTCTACTAGTAGTAATTTCTGCAGAAGGTGGCTGTGCTTAACATCAAGAACTATCTTCCGAGAAGTGAAAGGGTGAACTTAAATATGTGCTATGAAATACAGGAACAGGGGATATTTTGCCTGGGACTCTGTAACAATTGTCTTCTTTTATTTTAATAATTTTTCAACTTTAGTCTAGACATCTTACTAAACTCTTTGGTTTTGTTTCCTGTCTTACGGTGACATTTTTTCTAGGTTGTCAGTTCAACAATTCAGTGCTGTTGGACTTGGAATTTCAATCTTTAGAGTAAAATTAAAGAAAAAAGGATTTGAGCTGTCCCATGTTTTAGGACAGCTGCTTTCCCTTTCCCTATTTGCCCCTGCTGACCATAGCATATTTAATTCCTCATGTGAAATCCTGGCTTCAACTGATACCAGTTAGAATTTGGCCATTGACCTCAACGTAAAGAAAATTCACACTCATATGGTCTGATGATATAAGTAAAACTAGAGGAAAAAAAAGGGATAACAATGCTATGGTGAATTTAGTGATTAATATACTCCATTAAGTATATTAATCCATTTGCTATTTAGAAGAAAATTGTTTAGTTTTTTTTTTTTTTTTTTATAATCTTTTCTCATTTCTTTTAATGAAAACACTTGTACAGCAGCGGGATGTTTTTGAAAAATCTACTTGGACTCATTTCTCACCAAAGGTAAATTTCATTTCTCTGTAGTTTCTAAAACAGCTAAATCTGTTCAAGAAATAAGTTTTTGTATTTTAAGCAAATGGAATTCCCAGAGAGATTCTTAATATCACGGTTTCTTTTTTTGTAAGAAAATGTTCTGCATAATGAAATGTTTTTAAATAGAAACATTTTGCAGGTGCAAGATATTTATCTCACCTTAAAAAATAATTAAAAGTCACAGTGAATAGCTATTTAAGAGCAAAGAAACATTTCTAAAGTATGGACCCATTGCTCCTATGGACCTCAGTAATTAAATGTCTTCATTTTTAATAGCTGAATAATTTAGAAGGCTGAGGTCAGTAAACTGAACTAGAAGGGGAAAAATCTAGTGTTAGATACATGAGCAGCATGATAAATGCAATGAACAGGAAGATCAACTAAATCAAGCTGAGGAAGTGAACGAGCAACTGGAGCATGAACAGGAGATTCATATAGAACAGGTATTATATACTTCATTGGGGCATTAAAAAGATTATTTTAATGCTTTTACTCTCTTTTTGTCATGGAAAGGCATAGTGATAGGCATACACACCCATAAATCAGAAAGATTTGTTCTGACATCAGAAACACACCCAAATTTCTGTATTTTAATAGTATTTCCTGAATTTGACAAAAAAAAAAAAATGCCATTGCTTTCATTTATTTTGGTCTTTACATGTGACATTTTGTTCCTTACAAGGAGTTACACGTAAAAATTATATTTATCATAGAAAGAATTCCAAGATTCAAGGCAAAGAGGACTGTGTCCATTTCGGGTGTTCCCTCTGCCCCAAACTGCCTCAGTTTTCTAAGACAGGAACTTGCTTCCAAATTGTCACATATTTTCCACTAGATGTGCTGCCAATAGAGTTGGAAAATACGCCGAGGAGGCTGGGTTTGGGGTAGCCAGTCGTGGGCATCTGCTGCACGTTCTACCCATTAGACCATGTCCCACACCAATCGCTGCCCAGACAGAGAGGGCTGCAAAGCTGTCACAGGTTCAAACCTGCACAAGAGCTCTTAGAGCACAAACAGACAGGAGATATTCTTTTATTTTTCAAGAATCCTTTTTTTCATATCTTAAAAAAGTAAATAACGTTTAAGATAAGAAAAGGTGCGTGAGAAAACTTGAAATAAACTATATAACAAACTGTAAGTGCACAGGAGATACAGGACATGATTTCACAGACACAAATAGCTTCAAATAAAGGGAACGTGGTTGCTAGTGAAGTCTGCTACAGTCCTACGCTTGGGAACAGCAGACAGTAAAGCATTAATTCATAAATACATCTCCTGAATAAAGAGATCTAAAATCAAATTCTTAAGTTACAAGAAATTAGTATTCAAAATATAAAATCAAAAGACCCCAAGCCCAAAAACAACTAAGAAAAGCTAATGAAGATCTCTCCCCCCCTCGCCCCCTCTGAAGTATAAAGAATATTTGTAATGAGTTGGAAAACTGGAATTACTGAGTATGAATAAGTGGCAGAAGTATAGTGTTCACTTAAAAGTGCTGGTGTTATTTCATTATTTATGTTACAGAGGTGTAAATGCAATAAAATATCTTTTAAATTCCAAATACAATTAGTTCTTGTTGTAGGGAATAATTAGCACTTGTGAATTTTGTAGAACAGTTTTATTTCATGCTGTAAACGATTGCCTGAAATAAAACATTGAAGTTTTTCTATGTTGTATAAATAAGTATTCTTTTGAATAGAAATAATTTCAAAATATAAATTAAATTATATATATTAAGTATATTAAATATATTAAATGCACATATTAAGTATACATATACGATATGAAGATGTATTATTTAAATTCATACTCAAGATAGACCAATATAAAAACTTCTGTAGTTTTGTGTGATTTTTTCCATGAAGCTACTTTTATTAGATCATAAAAATTATAAGCTTTCAACCTGTGGTTTGGAAAAATATCAGTATTAGGAAAAGTTTAATGATTGATTAAATCTTTTATAAAATGTAACGTTCGTGAACATAAAGGGCTGAAACTATTGACTCAAGCGAGCCAGGTCTTCAAAGTTTCCCAGCTCAGTAGGTGGAGTAAAACCAAGCAGCTGATGAGTTGCCCTGGGAGATGATACACCTTCTGCTCCTTTCCCCAACGTGCTGTGATATTGTGAAATGTTCTGCCAACCCAAAATATCTTCTATTAGAAAAGTCCTACACTTTGGTTATGAAATTGCCGTTAATTAATTTGTCAGAGGGAAACCACCTGTTTCTTCATGAAACATGGTACCAACCTAAAGTAAAAATCTTTAAAAAACAGAAGTTATGTTATTAACTGCCTAAAATATCCTTGCTCTATACTATCAGTTAAAAATCCTGTTCTTATCCTTCTTCTCAGGTCTCCATAAACATGCTTCCATCCTGCTCCCCTTGTTTTTTATATTGTCCTCTGTGCCCTGTAGCACAACACTCCAAGAGTCTACAAATATGGATGGTGACAATATTTTTGGTCTTGTTAGAGCTAGGTTTCTGGATGATCCCAGAATGGATTGTTGCCACCAGCAATGCTGATTTTGTTCCTGGTCTATGTAACCTCTGGAGCAACAATAACTACTAGTTTAAAACTGTAGCAGCGCCGTACTCAGTTTTCGTGTGTTTCCCACACAGGCTCTGTTCAGAACCATTTTGAATAATTGGTTTTCATACTGTGGGTTTTTGTTTGTTTGGTTTGTTTTTTACTGATTACGGCCAGTAACTGACCTCATGAGCAACTGTCGTTCAAAGGATGGGCAGTCTTGAAATTACTGACCCTGATCCAAGTCCTTCATCCTCTTTAGATGGGACATTTTTGTCAGCCTGTGTACTTGAGAGCTACTGTGATTTGCCATGATTTTCATTGATCTTTAAAAATATCCTCCCTGGTTGCAGTCTTTCTGATTATAGGCAATTCTTCAGCTTCTTATGAAAACACCTGTTTCTTGAAGACAAACCCAACAGTTTTAAGGGTACCCACTGTACTGAGAGAAAATAGCGTTTTCTTAGCAGAACAGACACTCTAAAACCAGTACTGACTTAGCAGTTCGTTTACAAGCTTACTGTAATTAATGGTATGCCTTAGTTCTGGAGCTCGCACACACCACTTCTGGACAATCACTTAGTGGGTTGTACGCTGACACACCTGAAGAAGGACGAATGGCTTCTTATACTGAAGTCCTGCTGGACCCATACTGCACCCTCATGGATCTTGCCTTCAAAGCTTTGCTCTGGGGGGGGTGCTGAGGCAGAAGCACGTAGTGCTTTTTATAATTAACTGAAATGGAAATACACAATGGGCAAGAAACGACACAGTTATAATAGTGGAAGAACCAATTTTTTGCTAAGAAATAGGTCCTAAATTAACCGTTGCTTCTAAGACAGCATCTACCTCCGCATGGCAGTAAGCTGTTTAATTGTCAATAAGATTCCCCCATCTGCCCCACCCCAGACTAGCTCGTTAACACCCATGGGTTGTTTATTGTTTTACGCGTGTGCCCTTGCCTTTCCATGCTGCTAATTAAGGTCCTATCAATCTGGTTATTTTCATGTACATTGAGCAATGTGAGGAAACTGTCAGAAGCTAAACTTGGATATTATACACTTACAAAAGCTCTTTGGGGTTCTTAAAGAACAGCTTAAGGATGGATGATTATAGGATAAAAGCTTTTGCCTGCAACACTGCTACCTTCTAAAAAAATATCATTATTAGAGGTGCAATTCAAGGACAAGACAAACAATTATAGAATCCAGAGGAAGAAGACAAGGAATCAAGAAATGGAGTACTTTAGTGAAAAGTTTAATTAGGCATGAAACCATCTATGTTAAAATAAATGACTTTCAGAAAGAACAAATGCTGACAGTAGGAAGAGTTTAGATTAAAGAATAGTTAATCTATTTTGGGGCTAGATGCATATATTTGGATTAAGATATTTTATATATATATATTTAATATTTAATTGGTAGAATTTGAAATGTATTTTATTCCTGAATAATGTACACTGAAACATTCAGAAATCTTTTTTCCTGATTCCCTAAATGGACACAGTGGATTGGTCATCCCACAAATGCCTAGATCTAGAAAAATATATTATTAAAAAGTTCTGTTTAGTCTGGTCATAAAGACACCGTAATGCTATTTGTAAGAGGCCCTGTGTGTCTTTAGTTTAAGGTGATTTGCTTGGCACGGAGTCATGGGTCAGTTTTCTGTACAAAGTGGTCAGGAAGTCACAGCAAAGGTAAAAGGGACAGTAAAAGGTTCGAAACCCTACGGGCATATATAATCATAGAATGTGTTGGGTTGGAAGGGACCTTTAAAGGTCACCTAGTCCAACCTTCCCGCGGTTACCAGGGACATCTTCAACTAGATCAGGTTGCTCAGAGCCTCATCAAGACTGACCTTGAATGCCTCCAGGCATGGGGCATCCACCACCCCTCTGGGAAACCTGTTCCAGTGTCTCACCACCCTCATTGTAAAGAGCTTCTTCCTAAAGTCTAATCTAAACCTTCCCTGCTCTAGTTTAAAACCCTTCCCCCTGCTCCTATGGCTCCCCTTCCAGATCCAATGTCTGCACACTTGGATACACGTGAAGACAGCACTGGAAGTGCACTTCACTTCAATGTCTCACCCTGCTACCAGTTTTCACCATGTCAGAAGGTAGGTATCTACAAAGATTTTGCTGGTACCTACTGCCACTTGGCAAGTACTTAGGCCTATTCTCCTTTTAGACTGGTCTCTGATTCTTTTAAAGGGAGCTGACCACTTTATGACAATCATTTTTACTTGAATTTCTTCAAATCTCCCCCTCTGTGCACAGATGGCAGTCATGGTCGTCCCTGAATCAACCATAGTGGTATTTAAAGGTAGGTTGATTGGTTTTTTTTATCTCTGCATCTATCTTCTTATTTATTTGTCTGCCAAAGATGCAAACGTGAGAATTTCAGAATATTTCAGAAATATTAGGTTGTTCAGTATTACTCACAGACCTGATAATGCTAGTGTTTCTCATGGTTTGTTAAAATATATAAGAACTTATTTATTTAAATGTAATTAATTTTTTTTAATACTTCTTTTCTATGTACAGTTATATTTGTCTCAACATAGAAACATATTTATGCATTGTAACGCTTAAGCAGCACCAGGAAAGCAGACCTACTAGAAATGTAAGCACA
>JAOTQQ010000012.1:122894702-122910436 GCA_026546715.1 Gallinago undulata
TATTTAAAGGTAGGTTGATTGGTTTTTTTTATCTCTGCATCTATCTTCTTATTTATTTGTCTGCCAAAGATGCAAACATGAGAATTTCAGAATATTTCAGAAATATTAGGTTGTTCAGTATTACTCACACACCTGATAATGCTAGTGTTTCTCACGGTTTGTTAAAATATATAAGAACTTATTTATTTAAATGTAATTAAATTTTTTTAATACTTCTTTTCTATGTACAGTTATATTTGTGTCAACATAGAAACATATTTATGCATTGTAACGCTTAAGCAGCACCAGGAAAGCAGACCTACTAGAAATGTAAGCACATCTCTTCATTTGGGCTACAGGCACATCCCCCCCAAAAATTACTGTGTTTCAGCTCAGTCATGGGAACTGTCTGTCAGCTGAAATGGCTCCAATAAAGACTGTTGATGGAAGTTCAACTTCCAGTTGGAGCAAGCAGAGATGACACCTGCAATCAGCTGTGGTGTATTAATTGGTAGAGGTAAACTGTTGGGCTGTGGAAACTCAATTGAGTTTAAGCACAGGACCCTTCCCACGTTATAAGGTGTGCACGTGTCCTCTGACGCTTTTACATTTATCTATCTATGCACCTACATCCCCTTTCTAGAGATAGAACCTTGGATTATTTTTACTACACATTCTTTCACGTGACTGATAAATAATTTTAAGAGCTGCAAACCTGTGTTGTTTATTCTGCATACCAAATCACTACCTCTGGGGCACAGTGTAATATTCCATTCTTTTCAGTGTTTTCTAGTAATTTTTTTAAAAATCAATATACTGTTTATAAACATAATTTTATGGCCTCGATTTTCTTAGTATTTCATGTTTGGTATTCTGTGGTTTCATACTTTGGAAAAAAATTTCCTTCTCCTGAGGCCTAGAATGGGAAAGGTTTAGCTCTGCACTAACAAAAAAAAAAATATCTCTGTATCAAACACTGTTCATTACTTTCAAGTCCAGGATTTCACGGCTCTGTAGGGTTAGAAATTGGAACTCGCTGCTCTCAGGGCAATCCTCTGAGGACACTATCGATGAAGAATGGAAAACATTGCCTCAAAGGTAAGAACGTTATATAAAATTCAAATAAAGCCGGGACAGATACAGACACAATGGTTGAGGTTGGAAGGGCATGTCTGCAGGTCACGTTGTCCCACCTCCCTGCCCAAGCAGGGCCACCTAGAACACATTGCTCAGGACCATTGCATTTGAATATATGCAAGAACGGAGACTCCTCCCTGGACACGCTGTGCCAGTGCTCGGTCACCCTCACAGTGATCAAGTGTCTCCTGGTGCTCAGAGGGACCCTCTTGCGTTTCAGTGTGTGCCCATTGCCCCTTGTCCTGTCACTGGGCACCACTGGAAAGACCCTGGCTCTGTCCTCTTTGCACCCTCCCTTCAGGTATTTATAGGCATTGATGAGATCCCCTGGAGCCTTCTCCTCTCCCAGCCCTCAGTCTGTCCTCATATGATCCTCCAGTCCTTTGTTCACGTTGGACTCCCTCCAGTGTGTGCATGTCTCTCTTGTGCTGAGGAGCCCAGGACTGGACACAGGACTGCAGATTTGGCCTCACCAGTGCTGAATAAAAGGGAGGGATCAACTCCCTTGACCTGTTGACAATCCTTTGCCTTATGCAGCCCAGGGCACCATCTCCCTCTTCGCTGCCAGGGCACATCACTGGCTCATGTTCGACTTGGTGTCCACCAGGACCCCCAGGGCCTTTTTAGCCCAGATGCTTTCCAGATGGGTGGCCTCAGCATATACTGGTGCCTGTCCTCCCCAGGTGCAGGACTTTGCACTCTCCCTTCTTGAACTTCATGAGGTTCCTGTCAGCCCGTTTCTCCAGCCTGTCGAGGTCCCTCAAGGCTGGCAGCATGACCTTCTGGGGTATCAGCCACTCTTTCTCACAGTTTTGTGTCATCAGCAATCTCTGTCCTATCATCCAGATCATTAGTGAAGATGTTTAACAAGATCCTCAAAACATATGCCCAACAGAAGCCCCTATGACAAATTTGTGATTAATCCAGTTTGACAGCAACTTCTCATTAAATACTGTGCAAATTAAAAAAATTTAAAAAGGGAAGGTATTTTCCAGAGTTTGATAGAACTCTGGCACAACAGAGTCAATATTCCTGACCTGGAGCATAATTTGCCAACAGTACCATTATTTTGATGCAATAATTCAAAAACATTAGGCTCCTACAAATATGAAGTTATTCCTCCTCACAGATAAACCCTTCACAGGGTTCAACCTCAGATTAACCATTGGAAGGTGGAAGCCCTTCCAAAAAACCCCAGCTAATTAAAATTTCACATATACAGACTCTATACTTAGAGTTTAACCTGATTCATCATCATAGATACAGAGTGAGAATTTAAATAAATAGCATAATATTGAGTACACAGTATAACTCAGTACACATCAGATGGGAAAGAACCTGAGTATTCTATTTTGACGTTTTCTTCATTTTCTTGTTTTGTTTTTTTTTTCCTTTGTATTTAGCAGATTGCATGGAAAACTAAAACTTTACCAGATTTACATCTTGCATAGTAAGCATAGATGCTCCCACACAATACACAATAACAAGAAAGTTAATAATTGTCTTGACTTTGCTTGCAGAAGATATCTAACAGGATTAAGCTTTTTATTTTCTTCTTCTTTTCTTTTGCATTTTTGTTTCCTTCCTTTTTTCTATGACACTGCAAACTGAAATATTACAGAATATTTTTACCTTTAGTTTTGTTTGTGTTTGCAGCACAAAGCATATTTAACACAATAATTATTTATTAGGTATCTGTTATATTCATCAAAATGACTTTTCCTCGCCCTCTTATTTCTGTCTAGTCACTGGATTCTCCAGGGATATGGACTGACATAATGGTAAGTGGGAATTGTTTAAGGAAACTTTATTATGTGCCCCAAACTAATGCCCCTACAAATGTGAAAGACAAATTTATTCATTTAGAAGGCACCTTAGAGATAAAAGGCATGGAAATTAATGACAGGAGACTGCAAACAGCTGATGAATGCTGTAGTTTTAGCTAAATATACAAAAGAAAAATCTCAGGATTCTGAAAACATGGTCTGTTTAGGGGGGAAAAAACCAAGTTCTGATATTCTTTTGTTAGTTATGAAGGAAGACCAGATCTGTCATGATGCAGGTGGCTGCAAATGTAAAAACATTTTTGGTTTGTGTGAAGAGACCCTGAAGGGGACCGTGGTTCTCTGAGAGCCCAGGTGGCAGTTGTTCATGAGGTGAACCTGCCTTCATCTCTCTTGCTCAATTTTTTTCCTTGAGCTTCTTCCATGGGCTCTTCAGTCACTGCTGTTTCTGCAGCCACGGGATGAACCAGATCAAGGAGTTTGCTTGGAGCTATCAGAGGGGAAAAAAAAATGCAGAGGGATTTTTTTTTGAGCTGGATCCTCTTCCATATAAAATCTAACTTTATTTTGTGTTTTGATTAGAGCTTTTGGTCAGTAAGGGTGCTTGACACCTCATCAGATCATCAGTGAAAAGCTATCAGAAATACATTCAGGGATCATCAGCCCTAATTGTGTTCCAACTAGTTGACCATGGACATGGGACAACGTTTTTCCTACCTCAGGTAAGCACAGAGGAAGCACCAGTGGGAGGGAGGAAAGCAGCAAGGAGACAAGAAGATCTGTTTTGGAAAAAATCTCCCTGCAGCCTTGTGGGGAGGTGGGGAACCATCACCGCGCGTGAAAGGGGCTGTCAGTGAGGGAGAGCAAGGAAAAGTCCTTTCAGCCCACCAAGAAAACCCGTGTTTTGGCTGTACACAGTAGATCTAGAAAGCATCAAATACAGGAACAGTGAGCTGAGAGAGCAAATATTGAATTTGCTAATACAATCTGATGGAGCATTTGTAGTGAAGTTGAGAAAGGATCGGCTTTTGTATGTTTTCAGTTGTCTGGAGGAAGACAAAATATTGCTGATCAAGTGTGTAGATGAAATAAAAATACTGAAGTGATAAGTGGTAAATTCATTGTTTGGTTTTTGGTTTTTATTCCCCCCAAACTGCAGAGTTTTGTGAGGTTTGGTTGAGATCACGAACAAAGATCGTGCTTACAGGTTGAGAGGCAATTTTTTGAAAATGTTAGTTTTTACTAACATTTAGGAATGTTAGTAAATTTAGGAGTTAGGAATCATGCTGCCTGATAAACTTATGTAATTCCACTAGGATACAGTGCTGGCAAGATTTTTGATCTATAACTATGGAAATTTTTAATAGAGTTACAGAGATGTTACCACTTTTTTTTTTTTGCATAAAGACAGAAGATGCTGTTACTTCAGTGTTGTTATTCAGCTATTGCCTGATATGTTGAACAGCAGTAGAGCAAGCGTTGATGGTCTCGGAAGAGTTACTGGAAAGATCTGAGCCCAGACAGCTAACTCACAGCAAGACACAAGGAAATCTGAGAGCATTGTTCTCAGTAAAAATATAAGAAGAGTTTATTTATACACAATCCCTAGCAACTACAGAAGTAGAAAATTAATGGTGCTAGAGGTCCTCTTAATCTAACAGAAGACAATGACTTTCAATGATGAGGTCAAGAGAGAAAAATACAAAAGGTATTTTCTTTTAGCAGTGCATGTTACTGAATACTTGACCAACAAGCAGGTTCTTTATGTGCCTGAAGTATTTAGTTCAAAATTAAATACATTTATAAATAAAAAATATCAGCTAGGTGAGAAGGACAGAAAAATACTTGATTCAATTCTTTTTTTCTGTGCAGAACAGGTAGAATGGCCATTCTCAACTTAAAAATATTAGTTTGTGATTTTGAGTATGAAGAATCATATTTTACACTTATTAGACATAACTGGACATCTTTTAAATACTGAGAAGCAATTTATTATTTTTTTAAGGCTATGAAAAGCAAGTTCAAACCACCTTCAGGGATAAATGAATATCGCATGCTGTCTTAGATTCTAAAAAGTTTTCACTTCTGAAAAATAAACAATAAACGGGCATTAGTCTTAAAACTTATCTTTTAAACTCTGTCACAGATCTTTCAGTGTTCTTTGAACAAAGGGAATTCAGTGAGTTAAACTTCAAGAAGAATACAAAGAAATGACATCTCAAAGAAATGACTAGATAAATTGGAACTTCTCTCTCTCTCCAAAAAAAAAAAAAAAAAAAGGAAAAAAGAAAAAGTGTTTGTTGCGGGACATTTACCACGAAGTTTGATGGAAAGTAGCCAGCCTGCTACCTAGAAAGCAGCAGAGCCCATGAGAGACTTTAGGAGAAATCTCATTATTTGTTTTAGGAAGTGATCATAAAAAACAGAGGTAATTCTGAATTCTTAGAAACTCTGCGATGTTGAGGCACCAGGTTTGAAGAGAAAATCTAAAGAGGTCTCCCACAGGAAAGGTGTCCAACCTTTCTTCAAATAATCAATTACTGAATTTAGGGAAACAATCCGAGAGTAATTTCTGGTTGTCTTTATACTTGTTTTATTTTTTCTCTGAACTGTGTCCAAATTAGTCATCTAGGATAGCCAATTTGTTGGTTGGTTGAGTTTCCTTTAATATTCCTTTAATATCATCCTTTTGAGCAGGAACTCAGTCTTAATTATGCAGTTGTGAAATGGCAAATCTTTTAGCAGAGGTATAACATTTATATATTTGGTTAATATTTTTGCTTTTATGTTTAATAAATAGTGAAACAAGACACACCTATTTTAAAGAAAAGTAATTTCAGTATTTAAAAAAAAGCAAGAAGTGTAAATAAAATCACTACTGCTAAATATTTAATCACTGAACATTCAGAGAAAATAATATTATCTCTTGTCTAAGGATCCCTGCAGCTGGGACATTCAAAGTCTTATTTATATTCAGAGTTTGATTAGGAGCAAGGTTAAACATGAGAGTGAAATACCTGCAACTGTGCTCGGAGATGTGCCTGTTTAGAGGCTCCGTTCTCCCTGACAGATGTAATTTTTATATATTTTGCTGTTCTGTGGGGTTGGCTGGGCATGTTGTTGACTACGGAACCACCGCAAACGCTCGCCATCGGTGTCCTTAGGGCTGAACTCACCAATATCTAGATTAAAATAAACATAAGTGAAACCAGACGTTTGAACATGTTTGACCAGCTGACAGAAGAGCTGCCTGTAGAAAGAGGGATCATAAAAAAGACCTAAGAAACAGGAATTCCCAGAGACTACTACAAATATTATGTCTAAAAATTCAAAAGCTTGAGGAAAAAAATTGTTTGTCTTTAAAAGGAGGGCCTTTTTCTTAAACTAGAAACCTGAAATTTAATTTTTAACAGTATTTTATTAATGATTTATCTTATGTATTGCATGTATCAGAATTATGTCCTTTGCTTTTTAAAGATTCTGAAAAAGAGATTGTCATAATTCAAGTTCAGTCATATTTGGCAGATATCAGTCCAATCATGGACATCTCAGGTAAAGTTTTGTGGTCTTGAATCATTAGAAAAGATAATTAAATATATTGCAGAATCACAGAAAATAACTAGCTGAGCCAGAATTAAATAAAATTAATCAAGGAGCTATATAGCATTTTTGGAGTTAGAATAACTACTATCTAATTGTGTCTTTACAGGTAATGAAGATATAACTCTGCTTTTTAGGATTACAAATGAGAAATTTCTTTTACATATAAAGTTAGTAAATCTTTCCAAATATTTCTGTGCACTGAAACTAAAATACAAATCACAAGTAGCGACATGTTAAGCATTTAAAATCTGGAAATGGAGCTATAATTTATGTTTCTTAAATGATAGATAACTGAATCAGGACATCTGGTATAATGTACAATAATTTCTAATTTAAAACATGAGCTTGTGATGTTGAAAAATCAATACAATGAAAAATCCTCCAGAGTTGAAGAATGTGAGCAGATCATAGAGGAACAAAAAAGCTGAAGCTGCTAATATATTTGACCAACGGGAGAAAAAAAAAAAAAAGAAAAGAAAAGAAAAGAAAAAAGTCTGTTCTTGAAATTGAAAAAGTAGAGAAGGCCATAGAGTGACTGCATCTGGAGGTAATAGGTTCCCAGCAGAAGCCCCGCGTGGAGCTTGCTCGGCCAGAACAGCAGATAAGGTGCCCTGAGAGAGACCTTCCCCACGCCAGGAAACCTCCGAGTCCAAAAGATCAGGTGTGCTTTTGCTCCGAGAACCAGCAAAACAGCTATCTCTTCAGAAATCACACTGCAGAATAGGATGTGAAGGAGCTGGGCACGCACTGCTTCGTATGGATTTGTTATGAATTCCAGAGGAAAAAAAAAAAAAAAGTACTTTATCACAAATTTTGTAAGTACATATTTCTCTGGTGGTTGTCTCTAAATTCAAGAAATGTTAGAGTTTGTGATAGCAACGCTGTCAAAACACATACTGATAAAAATAAAAAGAATACAGTAGTATGACTTCTTCTGTTATGTTTGTAGATATTTTTATAAATGTATTTGCCAGTTTTAACCGCAAATCCCATTCATACTCATTTTCAGTGTCAAATATCTACCTTGTCATAGTTCTTCTTGGGATAAAAGGTACGTAGGCCTAGGAGTTTTATTGACTCTCTTTACCTGGCCCTCTGAATATTTCCAGCACAAAAAAAATGTTCCCAAGGTGAAAAGGTTTGGGGTTTATTAATAGCATAATATCTAAAATCTGTATCACTATACTACACATCACTACTACGCAGACATAATTTGTACTTATTTGGGAACTTTGCCAAATACATAATTTCAGTTAGCAATGACAGCATTTAGGATACTTTTTTTATTTTTTAGTATACTGTGAATAATAAAAACCAACATCCCCCTGATTTTGTCAGTGGGCTTCACAAAGAGATGTTCAGGGTCCAGGCTGTCTGCAGCTGAGAAATCAACCGGTGAGGAAGAAGTATTGATTGTTTAATTTCTAACTTTTTTTTCTTGTTAAACAAAAAAGATCAACAGAAGGGAATTAACCCTCCAACAATCTCTTCCTCATAATTAGAACCTTTTTATTATTTACTGAATAAACAGAAAGGAATGGAAACATATTACTGTGGCAGGGTATTATATGCTGTCTATTAAGCTTTACACACCTGAAAAAATATGTTAATACAAATAATTGTTGTCATGTTGACATCGGCGGTTTCAAGCCGTCTGAAACAATTTTACATTCTCAATAAAGAATGTTTAACATTTGAACCAAAAACAGTACAGCACGAATAATTAAAGGCTTAAGTTAAATACATAGACAGTCATTTAAATTTAGATCTGCAATAACATTTACTATTATTCTCCAAGGCTTTGACTGTGCTTGACAGAAACAAAGTACTCTGGGATTAATTTCAAGAAACGGTGCCAACTGTGCGCAATTTGCTGTAATTAAGACATGAAAGAGTACTAAATATTCAGATTAAAAGAAGCGTGATGGAGCATGATAGAGAGTCAAGGTGTGGCACCAAGCCAAGGGAGCGGGGTGGCTGGGGAGCGCTGGAGGGGGCTGCTGTGAGACCCCTACCCTGAACCCACCGCCCGTCCCGCAGAACCACGGAGAGAGAAATTCCAGCCTTGTTTTAAGGGAATAACGGGCTCTTCTACGTGCAAAGTCCGAGTTGTGTCTGGCATCTTCAAACAGTCTAAACACCCTAGTTCCATATGGATAAGTGGTTTAAACGAGGGGATAAAAAAAAAAAGTAGTATAGTAGGCTTTTTTTTTTTCCTATGGCTTTGGGATATCCCCGTGGCCACCTTAACCTACAGCACTTGCCCGAGTGCCAAAGGAGAGAGCTCTGCAGCGACTGGCACCAAGAGGTTAAATATCCCCCCTCCTTTTTTATTTTTTTTATTCATCAAACCTTTTCCCTCTTCTTCTTCTTCTTCCTTTTTTTTTTTTTTTAAGGGAAAAGCATTCATTTAGATCAAACTGCATTCCCCTCTTTTCTCTCAGAATTACACGGAATATTTCTCCTTGCCTTTGAACTTATAAGTATTGATTAATGATGTATTTATTGTAATACCGAATCTTTTCTTCAACAGATTTTTTTTTTTTTTTAAATTAAAGTCCCTGCGACTTTTTGATCCTGGAGGAGATGTGGGGCACTCGACCCAGCTGCTAATGAGGCGCCGTATAATCTCCCGTACCCCATCGCTCAGAAATAGCAGGATGCAGGGTAAAAAAAGCGCCATAAAAGGCACTATGGGAACGCTTTTTGTCTTCACAGGCGATACGCAAAAGAGGTGACCTTCTGAGGAAGTCGGGGGCTGGCTTCCCGCGGGCGAGGGAAGGTATCAAAGGTGGATGGAGCACCTCCAGAGGCACCGAGAGCTGGTTTCCAGGACACACGGAAAGAAAGGAACCAGGCGGAGGCAGGAGCCGGCACACGGAGAACTGAGGGTCCCTGCATCAGCAGCGCGGGGAGACGGGTAATAATGTGCAAAAATAGTAATATTCCCAAAAGGTGAATCGGGCACAGTCTAACGGAACAGAATTTTCAATCATAGGGGAATGTGATTGTTGTAATCAAACGAATAGAAAAGGTAAATTTGCAGCTATAGACCGAGACTTCATCAAAACTAAACACAACTGATTTATTATTTTTTTAAAAAAAAATTATTTCTATTTCTATAATCTTCATATTAATTTGGTGAAACATCTATTTCTGCCCCAGAACACCTGCCCGTTCGCTGGCAATGCAAAGTGTAATTGGAACATAACAAGTTTGATATCATTGTTAATATTTTAGGTGACTCTTTAACGGGTATGATTAATCCCCAGTATAGATATCTTAACAGCTTTAGAAGTAGCACACTAATGAATATAGATTTTTATTTTTTTTTCCAAGAGAACAGTGTCCACAAAAGCAAAATGAGATACAAAACCCAAACAATCATTTGATTACGGGGAATAAACTGCTTTAAATAATTTTTTGGTTGGTACTTTTGGCTTTTAGGCTGAACATCTGTGCCAGAACTAGTTTTCAAAATAAGCAAATGCAACAAGGAAATTGCATTATTAATATTTTGAAGTCACAGTATAGTAGAGCTTGAAATATACTACTTTTACCAAATAAAATATTAATGAAGTCATTTGGAACATAATAGACAGCCTGTGTCAACCCCTTAATTTTCCCTTCCACTATTCACAACATTGCCAGATACGTGTTTCTGGATAAAACCCCCTAGAGGTCTGCTGCAAATTCTTTTTCAATACAACCAGATCATTGCAGATAATTGTATTACACAGGGTATTGATCCAAAATCGTTGTGCACCGGAAACATCTGAAAAAACATGATTATAGCTTTCTGTTTATTGTTCGTACATCATATAAGCAGGCTTTTGTGTGAATCACCTGTAAGAGAGGCAAGGTGGAAACATCAGAGAAATTACCTCTTTACAAGAATCTATTGATCACTTTAAATCAAAGAAGTATGTTTGACATAAGATTACCTGCCAGTTTGAACATTAGGTACACTATGTTATAGCCCGGGGCAGTTGTAAGTCTGACAAAGGGATTGTAAATAAAGCATGCAGCTGCGAGCGCCTCTGGCTTGGGATCAGCCAAGGCTCAAGTCCAAGGCATAGGTAAACTTAAAATAATTTAACCCTTCTCTGCCAGGACGCGGCGAGCTAAAACACACCGGGAAAAACAGCGACTGAGTGGCCCTTTGCACGTCTAAATACACGAACGGCCACAAAATACACACGGTCGGGGCTGCTCAGAAATCAGGACTGATGGAATGGAAATAAATCTGGGGAGATAATTCCATCTCCAGGCAACAGATCACACCTCTGAGCTACTTCTAAGAACTTTTAGAGCGTTGTTAAAGATCCTCTTCCAGATAATACAGACTATGCTATTTCAAGGATAAATTGACAGTGACTTAATAAGTCCTGAAATTTGAATAAACTTCATTTGACATACAAAGGATTGTCTTCTACATAAAAACAATCAACAGCTGAAAAACTTTAAGTGGAAGAGGTAAGTGTTACATGTGAAACATTCACCCTTCTTCTGATTTCAAACCCAAATCCAATACTAGGAGTGCACAGGTAATTAACATTATTCAAGTAAATATCGTATTGATTTCAATGAGACCTACCATCTACCACAGGAAAGTTATGCACAAGTGTGCAGAAATGGGTCCAAAACGCACTCAGGAATAGAATTTTGTAATATATTGTATTTCTTACTGAATGATGGCAGCTTAGGCTTCTCTATAGCAAAGTCACTCATTTTTTAAATGTGAAAGCAAATCTGTTGTAATTTGTTTATTATAATGTACTTTTTTTTTAACATGTGTTGACATTAATAACCGTTTAACTCATTAGTTCACAGAGGTTCTCAGGACAGAGGAGCTGTGGGTGATAAACATTTAGCTGTTGATGTCAGCTCTCTACCTTCCTGGGGCACAAATTGAAACACTTCATATACAAGACCTTTTACTTACAAAAATGGTGAGTGCTGTCATTTTTTTTTATTTATTTTTTTTTGTGAGAAGTGGGTTCTGTTACTGTCGATGAGAAAAGAACAAAGCCATTTTTTATATGAAGAGATTGATCTTCTGGATCTTCTGAATTCATCAGGGTAGATGTGATAGCTGAATTCAGAGCCTGTGCATAAGGTGAACGTTGTCAGACATTAAAGACAATAAATGCAGAATCATGTTAACAGACCACAAATGTTTTCCTATAAAGGATTCTATCCATCCAAACCTGGAAAATACTGTTTTCTGACTTTGTTGAAGCCTGGTGTGCTTATCGCTCATTAACATTATACTACAGCATGTTAAAAAAAAAAAAGGGGGGGGTTTATTTATGGTCCCGCGAACCCCTCTGTTATGATACTTACTGAACTGCTAGCACTGAAAGCTTCTTCATTTCTTAAATTTTCTGCTGTTAAATTTCGAAATAACCCGAATACCACATGGGGGAGGGAGTTTGTGCTGTAAAACGCTCGTGGGGAAGCAGTTGTTCTGATGCTTAGTTTTATTCCAGGATATGTGACGGCGGGTGCCCATGTGTGTGCCTGTCTGCCCGGGGCCGTGGATTTGGGAAAGAGCATAAACCCCAAACACGGGTGTGCGGGTTCGTGCCAGCCGGGGCACGCGTCCCCCCGCACCCCCGCGCACACCCGGCGGGCACGCACGGCGGGGCAGAGACCGACGTGACATCCTCTCTCCGTACATCTTTTGGGGAAATGGTCAACAGAGAACAAAGGAAAAATGTCTTTGTCTTAAATCAGTTATTTTTCTGCGCCAGGCGGCAGCGCGCGGCCCCGGCTTCCCTTGGTCTGGGGGAAGATTGCCATCTATTGGGTGGCCTCGGGAAAGAGAGGGGCTTCACCGCGTGTGTGCTCCCTAATTCATGGGAAATCTGACTGAAATTGAAGACTTTGAGCTTAAATCGTATGCGTTTCGATTGTGAAACGGTAGAAAAGCGGCTATCTTTTCCAAACTGTTATTTTGAACTCTGGATGGACTCACGTGGCAAAACATGGCAATAGGTGTTTGCTTTCTAATGAGTTAAATGCTGAATGTGTGAATATACAGTGAGGTTTGGTAGCAGCTTAAAGGTTTGCAAACTACAGAATCCCGGTTTCTTTATTTCAGTTTACTGGAATAAAATGAGCTCGACTTAAGCCAGCTATTAATACGTTTATGGTATATTTTCCTCTCAAGGTTTGGGAACTGAACGATGCTCTTCTCCTGAAAACAATATTTGCTCAGCCCTTACAGAGGGTTGCACTGCATTACATTTTAAACAAAAATATAACTCAGCTTGGGTTTAAAATGTACTGCTTGCTTTTTTTTTTCTCTCTTTTTTTTTTTTTTTTTTTATCTTTCAGCCCAAGAACTTGCCAGTCAAGATGAAAAACTTCTTCTAATGGAATCCAGCTTGAAAGCAACTCAAGGGCAGCAAAGTGAGCAAATAGCAGAAACAGTTCGCCAAGAACAGAACAGTAGAAAATCACAGAGAGAGCTGCAGACCCAGCGAGAGCATATTGTAGCTTCCCAAGAAGAAATTAGCGCTTGCAAGTGAGTTACTGCTTTTTCGGGACTCGAGAAACAGAAGACATTAAAGTCAGCAGTAAATCCTTTAAGTATGTACTGTATTAACCATTTCTCTCAGGTAAGCTGCAGTGTAAGCGTGTTCCCTAACTCCACTGAATAAACTATTAAATGTAAATGATCGATTAATGAGCGCTTTAAAATATATTCTAGACTTAAGAAATTGAATGTTGAGAAAATACTAGTGTCAGTGGTCTGTTTTACTGTTGAAATTTAAAAAAAACACTGTAGTGTTGAAGTAGAATAGTCTGTGGAAGTATTTATTGCCTATCTATTAATGGTATTCTCATCTTCCTCTTTTTAGGGAGCAAAGGTTACATATGGGTCTTATTGTCTTTCTTTTTTTGTTAAAGAAGCTGTCTCTAAGCACGACACTACCAAATTAAAGGAAATTTGGTGTTTGAACTTTTAGTCGCAACAGCAAGGCACATAAATGGAAAAAAAAAACCTGCATACTGTATACTTCAGAAAAGTTTACACTGAAAAAAGTACTTCTGCTCTTATCAGCCAAATTTACTATCTATTACACTGAATGCTAACTCCTGGGATTTAATTAAAAAGCACGGGTGTTCAACAATTAGCTTTTATAAATTAGCTTAATGTTAACTATATTTTTATATTGCGCCACAAACTGATTGATTGTTCAGATTTTTCAGGATTTAGAGTGTGGTACAAATCGCTCGCTTCAGCTGATTCTTTGTGCATGCAAACAGTTACTGTCCTCTTACTCGAGTTCTGCTCTGTTCAGCAATGCCTGATCCCAGGCTTTTTGGGGAATATTGAGGAGCCCAGCTGAGTACTTTATCCAGAAACTTGGCTGCAACCAGAAGGCTGTTCGTTCGGTGGTGGACTGAACGTTTAAAGCTAAATGTTTTATCTCAGATTTGTGGTAAGCATCAAAGACTCTCTCAGCAAATCTCCTCTGACAGTAGGTCTGGTAAGTTCAGATGCAATAAACATCACGCGTCTAAAATCAAAATATGATAATGCATGCTCTGTGTGAATGACTTTTACTCTGGAACTTCTTACTTTTCGTAGTTCAAATGCTTTAAGTTAATTTTTCTGCTGAGGACTGGGAAAAGCTTCATGGAAAAAAAAAAAAACATTGTCTTCAGTAATGTGTCTTCATTTCTTTAAATAAAAGAGCTTGGTGGTTTTCAACCTGTAGTTCTCCCTCTAAAGACGTTACTAGTGCTTCTCTCGGGAGAGCAGAGTCACTGATTTACTTTCCTCACCTGCCTCGAAGCTTTTGCCGGGGTGGGTTTCCTTAACCATTCCAAGTGATCCCTCAGTTACCAAAATGCCACGTTGTGCCAAGTCTTGTAGCTACTTCTTTGAAAAATCCGAAGGTCCCAAACCTCCAGGAGTGCTGCTTGTGGTAACTCAGCGTGAGACAGTGGCAGAGCTGGGGGGGGACCGACACCCCCAGCTGCGGCTGGTCGATGGGTGGTGAAATCCACCTTCTGAGCGAGCAGGGATTGTGCAAAAGTGCAGGGAAAGGAGTTTCACTAACGCTGAAATCAAGGGCCAAATGATAACCCTTAGAAGGCTTTCAAAAGGACTTTTTATAGTTTCGTATTATACTTTCTGCGAACAAATAAAACTTGAAGGAATCTGTTAATATGCAAAAATTATTAACTAACCTAACTTTTCTGCTCTGTTTTCTACATTTGTTGAGAGACTTAGGAAGTTAGTCACTGTGGTACAAGTAACACAACAAGCTTTGAGCTAGGGGAATCTTTTTGTAGCTCTGTTGATTAACAAAATTATTTTTTACTGAAGTTTTAACCTTGAATTTGTGATACCAGTGCTTTTAAAAGGTATTCTGACTCCCTGCTTGCGGGGTCACAGCATTGGTTGAACCCGGAAAATTAAAACTGCAGATTTAAAACGATACTTTTAATAAAGCCGAAGTAATAATAAAGCTAAAAAAATGAAGTTGGGGGAGACTTTAAATATTGAAATTCCCCCGGGTACCTGCAAACAGACCTTGGGTGGCAGTCGGTGTCTGCTGTTCCCCGGGAGGCAGACGGAGGGATGGCTGTCTGTCCCCCGGGTGCCGGGGACAGGGGGTGTCGGGAGGGTTATGTCTAGTGACCAGGAGGGGCTCGGGGGGGCTGCACGGCAGCGTCCCTTTGGTGGTGACTTATTCAAAGTCACACGGTCCTGGACGTTACCTGCCTTCCCCCCCCCCCGGGAATGGGGCGAATGGAGCCGGAGTCGGGGCGAGGGAAGCCCGGGACCACACCAGGGTCAATGTTCTGACGTGGCCATCGAGGGGCTTTCGGGGGGAAAACCCCATTTCTTTGGGCTTCTATTTCCCTGTTATGAAATCTCACGCGAAAAGTTATTTTTTTTTTTCCTGGAAGTGGTGAGAAAAGGAAGAGGCTGGACCAGGGTTTAAAAACAATCAAAGGTCCATTATATTCATTAGTTTTCCTGAATGAAAATATTACCTTTGAAAAGAAAAAAAAATAAAAATATTTTGTGCTGGTTTCGCTGCACGCCCCAAGTACAGGTATTTCAGAGGGAAAGAATTGAAATTTTTTAGAAATCACAAGCTTTATTTGTTGTATACTTATCCTGGATGAAATAACCTTAAGGTAGGGGGGGGGGGGGGGGGGGGGGGGGGGGGGGGGGGGGGGGGGGGGGGGGGGGGTGGGGGG
>JAOTQQ010000012.1:122910536-122927398 GCA_026546715.1 Gallinago undulata
CCCCCCCCCACCCCCCCCCCCCGATATAACCCTGTTACACTTGAAAGATTTTTTCTGAATGTCCAGTGGGAACCTGGAAATCGTAATAATTTGTAGTATCGATTGTGTGAAGCTATGCAGCTGGGGCCTCTGGTGA
Source organism: Gallinago undulata (assembly GCA_026546715.1). Classification (NCBI taxonomy): domain Eukaryota; kingdom Metazoa; phylum Chordata; class Aves; order Charadriiformes; family Scolopacidae; genus Gallinago; species Gallinago undulata. The sequence goes on from JAOTQQ010000012.1 coordinate 122,910,673, forward strand.
ATAGACAGGAATAGACATTTTATTGATTAACTTTTACAGTCATATTTTCAGGACTCTGCTGCAACATAATTTTCACTTCCCAGCTTTGTGCTGCTGCATCATGAAACTTGGATTCTTCTCTCTTAACATTTACCCACCTGAGGGAAACAGTATGGACTTGTCTTTTTTGAGCCGTGCTCTACAGAACTGAATAATATTTGGCTCGGTGAATTCTTCTAAATTTCCCCTCTGCTGTCACAATAAAATGAAAAATCTTCACAAGTGATATTATAAGAATTTCGCAAGTTGAACCCTTCCCCCTCCGACTAGATGTTATTGTGTAATTCCTTCTAGTGATTCTTACCCTCCGGTGCAGTTTCATTTCTATTTTCTAAGTGGCTGAGATTGTGGCAAAAGCAACTCTCCTCCTTACACCCACAAATTCCAGAAGTACTTAAAGTACTTTTAACCCATAGTGAAATATTGGGGTAAATTTTTCTGTATTAGTTTGTGGAATTTTAAAAGGACAAGGCAGAATGCTCTCCTGCAAACCTGAAATGAATTATCAGTAAAAACTGCTTTGTTTTCAGGAGTGACATCCTACATTAAGTAAAATTCTTTATGAGAATACCGAGAGGGCAGGATTTCAGTACAACTACTAATCAATCATTTAATAAATATAAGTACATGTACTGAAGTCTTAAGTAGGCAAATCTTAGAAACCATTATTTTGCATTTCTGAAATTACCCATTTCCAGAAAAGAACAAAAGCAGCATTGTGCCATTGTGCAAGGAGCTGCTGCGTATTTGCTGTTTTTTCAGGAAGGGGTTACTTTCTCCATTGATGCCTGAGCCATTTCTCCTTCATGCTCAGAGACAGTTACCAGTGAAAATCCTGATCCATTTTTCTTCATTCAGGGACTGTTTCTGATTAGATGCTTTATGTGCTTACTTTCACTTGGACTATGTTTTTAACACAAGCTTAATAATGTCTTTCCCAAAGCAGGCCAAATATTCACCACCGTCATCACCGATGCTAATATGATTTAAAGCTCTGTCATCTCATTATTTTTTTTTTCCTAAGTTATGTTAATATTAACATTAACATCTTCCAATTATATAAATGTTTCAGATGTTTGTGGTCACGTCCCCTTTTGTCCTTCCCCTCTTGTCAGAGGCATCATGGTGTGCACCATATGGATCCACAACTGAACAGACACGCTCCCAGCTATTGCAAAATGGTCACCAAAATGTTTACCGTTGTCAAACTTCTGACTGAATTCCAATTTTCTCTGAAAAAAACAGGAAAAGTGTGGAGAACTTTAAGGTAAGAATAACAGCATCAAAAGCAGAGGAAGAGTAGCAGCTTCTCAGGGCCTCAGTGTCCACTGGACCTGGAATAACCTGGATTTAGCAGAAATAGTCTCAGTCAGGTGAAGAACTAGAAAATTTGAAGAAAGGGGTAAGTTTCTTTTTGTGCGTGGAAAAATAATGTATTCTGTAGCGAGCTGAGTAAAGTATTATCAGACCTTAATGGCACTCCGGGCCTCAGTCTCTCAAACATATATGAATGTCAGCTGTTTCACGGAACCAATTACCCCATAAACATGGGAAAAGCTGTTCACAAGTTTGCAGGATTGAAGATGAAAACAATTTTAATATTGTGTCACTCATGATTTTATTGTGTAGTTGTGATGCTTTGTTATGGAAGTTAAGTGGTGAATTATGATGTCAGCTTTGCAGGAAATCAGTGAAGTGACTGGCTCCGTATTTTAATTCAGATTAATTTAATGGAAATCCAAATGAATGTTTTTTTGTGTGTGTGTGTGTGTGTGTGTGATTTAGTTAAAGAAAGGGGAAATGGTATTTCCTTTTCTGAACATTTGTGGAGATGTTTAAATGAGATCAAAGTAGTAATTCAGTAAGTTTTATATGTTGTAGGTAGATAATTCCCTACGTCCTCAGCATGTTAACTGCAATGTTAGATTTTATATATAGTTTCTTCTTCCTTTTCTATATTGACATATCCATCCTAAGGCTTCTTACAGACGTGATAACCTTTTCATTATGAATTAAGAAAGGTGAACTTTAAAATCTGTAAGAAGTTAAAAAACTTGATATATTTTAAATGTTTAGCTATATTAAATAATTTAGGAACAATATATAACAAAATGTTTTTAGAGAGTGAAACTGCACAAATTCAGGACTAATTATAGTTCTTGAATTGGGTTGGAGGGTTCCAAGGTTTACTGGGACACAGCTGAAGGCCCGTTGGCTCCGTTGTTTTTGTCGGTTTCTCTCAGAGAAATTGTAAATCTGAAAACTTGTAATACGTTTATACAGTTTATTTTGATGTTAATGCAGAGGACATAAAATTAGAAACACAAAACTGTAGTTAAGATGTCCACAAACCCTTTGTTTTCTAAGTATTACTGGAAAAATGGAGACCTAAGTTAAGTGAAAATTGTGTTTATTAACTTTCACAGTACCTGCGACAGAAATACTTAAATAAATAAATGAAACAATAACAACAATACAGGAGATGACTGTCCAGGTATAGGATATGATCCCATACAATTGTGTCTTCCCAGACACTATAGTTACTACTGGGAAAAGTTGAATTGATTGCAAGGGAAATCTACCTGACAGTAAGCATTTGCAGTGGCAGGCAAAATTATTTAAGAAAAGAGAAGATAAAATTAAGAAAGACAGATGGACTCATAAGAGTGAAATACAAATAGTCTGAATCAGGATTGATTTAAACATAATGTGGTGGAGGAATCCCCAGTTATTGATCAACTTTAAAGCCCATGCACAGCACTTAAAAAGATAAAGTAAGCAAGGTCAGATAATCAAAGCATTTAAATAGTAAAAACAGCAACTGCCACTGTAGACTGCTAAAATAAATCCATAATACAAATTGCTTTAGCAAAAAGTGGATGAGCAGCTGATCTTCCTATTGAACTTTTATACTGTTCAGTGACCACACTGGGAAAAGGATTGGGAGAAATGCCTTGAAGATCAATATTGAGTGAGATGTAGCAGGGATTCATTCTGAACATGAAAGAATTACAAGTATGAGAGCAGAGATCTTGAGGAAATGTCATCAAGAAAGGACTGTTCTTTTAAAATATCACACATATTATACGAACATGACATTAGTTGATATTCTATTCTGATCTTGGAACATTGGAAGCTTATTAAATCAGAAATTTAGCTATTGCAAAACATGAAAATAGGACAAAGAGAACGAATAATTTTAGTGAAATTGCTTCTAAGAGTTTAATAACTTATATCTTCAAAACAAGAAGACTTAACCATATTAATTAACATAGCATTCAGTTGAGGCTGGTACTTCCCAGCCATATTTTTTCCAGTCATTTTTTCTGAATAGAATTGATAAACCAAAACATTTTATTGTTTCATTTTTTTTGGACTCTGTTGCTTTTTCTGACTTCAATGTGCACCTGTAATTAACATTTAATGTAAGTACTATTTCTTCAAATCTGCTCTAAATAGAATTTTAATAGACATTTTAAATGTTTTGTAGAAATTAGAATGATCTATTGCAAGTGCTCCAAATCTCAATTCCCCCTCAACTTTTATAGGCCTTTCATTTTAAAATAGATGTTAAAAATGTGCTATTGCTTTTATTTAGACTTTAATTTTTCCAGGACTCTTTGGAAGTATTTATGAGGAAGAAATACTAGGTGCCGTAGTACTACAGCAGCTCATTGTTTCATATCTGTTCTAATCATTCAGTTTTATTATATCACTGAAGAGAAATATTGAATTTCCATATACATATAGACATTTTTAAATGCAGAATTTCTTTGCTTGTTTTTTGTTTTTGTTTTTTACTCTAATCTTCCTTTCATTTCAGGTTCACTGCCCTACTTATAAAAAAGGTGTTATTCAAAAGTAATAATCATAGTTTGAAGGCATTTTCATTTTAAAAAAACAAAAAGAGAATTAAAACTGGAGTATTTAAAAAAGATACAAAGTACTTTTTTATATGTAAGAGAACATTCTTTTTATTTTTTAAGACCTTATTTGACAAAATATGTTAGAGAAACTGATTCCTAAAACTGTTAACTTTGTTTACTATGGTAATTATACAATACACCTTCTTGTAATGAATAGTTATTTACAACTAATATTGGCTCCATATTTGCTGTATAAATTGCTGATTATAGCAATTTCAATGACAAAATCGTGGAACAGTATTCTTAGTTGTCAGACAAAGGTCAGCTTATTTGCATTCATTAGGAACTGGGAGGGCCATACAGAATGCTATTCCTTTGGGATGCTTACAGTTATTGATTTGTTTACAGCTGTAGGAAAAATTAATTAGAATTATATTTCACTTACCACTGGAGGCTGTATAATAATAATTATAATAATAAAAACGAAGTTCTATATAAAAAAAATAGACCCAGCAAATTAAATAATTGTAATTTTTTAAAATTAAAATTAGATTTAAGTTACTTAAAATAACCTCTTTTGAATAGCCTGAGGAAATCTCTTTGAGAACTTTTGTTAATACTCATAGTACTTTGTACACTTTGCACAGAAAATGCACAGACACTTGCATTAATGTGACATAAAGTATTCAAAACTTTTCAGTTGAGGAATGGTCTGTGAAGATGTTTAGAAACCCGGAAAACATTTAATCATATGCTTAACTTTCCTTATATATTTAACTTTTCTCATATAACTGTATAATTACTAACTTCAAATTTTAGTTTAAGCCTATGAATAATCCTGTCCTAATAAATGAACTTGTATTTGTACTGTAGTTATTAAAGACCTTACAAGACCAAGAGCTTTATGGAATAGTATGGAAATATAGAATAGTATGGAAATGTTATAGCCATTGCTGACTGCTCTTTGGGTCTGCGAAATGTGAGAGGTGTCTTCAAAAGAGTCTTCGTAGGAATCGGGCCAACAATGTGGGACCAGGAAAAGCAAATTGTCAGACTGAGACAAAACTCTGTGGAAGTGGAGAGAGAGGTGGAGAACTTAAGATTTACACATAGTGGTGATGCTCAGATGGTATGCATTCCTGGCGTTAAAATCCTGTTTGTATTATATTGAGAAACACTGTACATGATTAGTGCATATTTCTGTGAACTTTTAACACTTCAAATGGATTAGAATGTCTTATTTTGATCATATCCATATTGTTCATTGTGATAAGATTAGGTCCTGAATCATTAAAAAATGTTTGGCTTATTTCCATTACATTCAAACATGTTTTAAGTAGAAATATATAAAATACGGTTTTCCATATTGTGCATATATAACACATGTTTGAGATTAATCAAATCATAGTCACCTCTAATTAACAGCAGGGAGCAATTCCAACATGGGACAGAGCCAGATGACAAAGAAATGAAGCGTATATTTAAAAGATGCAGCATACTAAGAAAAGAAAAATAGGTTATGACTGCCTTAAGAAGGCTGAAAAGTTTTCTGTGGTTCTGTGCGTGGGATTAATACGATCTGACAAGTAGCCCGAGTTTTGTTTTGCTTTGTTTTTTTAATTTGGACAAAATGTTTCAGAGCCAAACAGATGTGTAGGTAAATATAAAGTATTATTTAACAGTTAATCTTTTTTTCTTCACCCTCCGTGATCACTAGATTAATTAAAAAAAATTAAAAATAAAAAAAATGGGAAGACCTTTGCAACTTCAGATCAGCAGTTTTTGTTACAACTTGTGAAAATGTCTTATTTGTACACCAAAATTCCATCATTTATCTTCATCCTGGCTTAGCACCAGGCAAGGCAACGATCGGTGATGTCCACTGGAGTAAACTGGTTGCAGGACTCTTTCTCTCTGAGTTGTTGGAGTAGGAAGTTGCATAGTTGATGAAAAAGAGAACTCTAGGAAGAAAAAAAAATAAAGTACCCACGTGGTGAAGACTGTTTAATACTGAGCTGGAGAACTAAATATTTTCCTGGCCTCTCGCACAGAAATCTAGCAGGATACTTCATCTAAACTCTTCTGAGTATCCCCTCAGAGATACCACCAGCTGATCAGCAACGGACTGAGCTTTCCCAAGCACAAGTGCAGCCGATGGAGATTGGCTTTGAGCGGTGAAAGATCTACACAAAGAAGCATTAACAAAAGATGTGAGAAACCAAGGTTCAGTTGTGTCCTTTGTCTGACGGGGAATTTGAGCCAAGGCCATCCACGTTATGGGGGAGGACAGTGGTGCCCGAGCACACACGGGTTTTTTCGGTCTCCCTCTGGGTCAATGACTGCTAAAATCGTCTGTGGAAAAGGGAAGGCTGCAAGAAAGACTGAGTGCACAGTCCCTCTCAGAATAACATGGAATTGTGTTGGTTCAAACTGCTTCAAACTAAAAGAGAAATTAGTCTGTGTTTTCTGATAACCCAAATGAGCATTCTGGTAGAAAGCGATGCCACGTTTTATTTTTGCTCTACCTGAACCTCCTTGTCTTCCTTTACCCCATGTCCCCAAAAGGGTTCTCTTCAGCTGCTGTCTGTAAAATAACAACAGAACCATATTCTCACGTCACAAGATATATTTATGATGATATCTATGCGAAACACTCAGCCACCATTGTGCTGAAACTCAGTGGCTATATTTACACTTTATTTCAGTTGTGTCAGCGTGTGAGCACCGTTTCTCAGTTCAAATTGTGCTTGTTGGTGCATGTGGACATTGTCTGTCGGGTGCAGGTTCAGAGTTTGTCAATGAATGGACTAGAAGTTGGACCTTGTTTTGGAACTAACTAGTTTGTGCAGTATGTATGACCAGGGAATTTAAAAAAAAAAAATAAAATTATGTGTGAATTAATTTGATGGTTTCAGAAACTCTCGTAGAGAAGCTTATGAGCCAAGGATATTTTTTTAAATTCAGATCAGCACTTGAATATTGTATTTTGAACAGAGAAAGATAAATGATAAGAAATCAAAATGCTGAACTATTTGCTCCCTAACTGATAAAACTCATCATATAAGCTGTATGTCTAAAGGAAGTGATAATACCAAGTGATAAAGCTACAAACATGCACACAGACATTGGGCAGAAATTAAGATGCCTGGCATCCTTAGTTCTGGTTTATTGTGAATGCTGAATATTTGATTTTGCCCCAATGATATTTTGTAAAAAGTAAAATCAGCAGCAGAGCCTTCTCCCAAATCCAAGAGAGTTCAGGAGGCACCCAGCCTAAAAAGTAAAACTGGATTCACCTTATTCATATGGATCCTTTTCCAGAGAAATAGCTGTTGAGGGATCCTTGCCTGGTGTGGGATATTGTCTGGTTCGACAAGGTCAGGCAGAGATTTGGCAAGCAGACGTTCTCTAGCAGGTCATTTTTGGCCACCTTGTGGCACCCAAGCCAATGTATGCTAAAATCACATAGTCTGAAAAATTCTCTTAATTTTGTATTTCCAAATCAGCAAAAAGACAGGGTAATGAAGAGCCAGAGCAAGGCACTGCCCTTTTCCAAGGCATCAGGACTTTTCAACAAAATGGGTACAAAACTTTTGAGATAAATGATGTGTCTCTCTCTGTATACACACATTCACTTATATTTGTTAATATCATTCTTAGAAATAACCACATTATTTTTGTTTGCAGTTTCCAAGATAATTTGGCCCTGAGCAAAAACTCAGCAAGACAGATTTCAATCCAAACAGCTGAAGGTGGGCGATGCTCTAGGCAACAGAAACCATGTCTAATAATTGAAAACGTAGTGTTAGCAGCAGAATATTATCCTGCTATAGTGCCATCCTGCCAATAGATGAAGGTAGAACTGAATTTCTTGATGACATCATCTTGCTGAAACTGGTGAGTGTATAGAAAAGCTTTTTGGCTCATAGATATCAAATGAAACTTTGAAAGTATCAAACTCTAGTAAAAAAAAAACTTAAACTTGACATAAACTGTAAATTTTTGTCTGTAATTTCAAAGCTGTATTGTCTGCTAGTCCTTTAAGGATAAGCATCAGCAATATCATGCAAAAAGGCAAAAGAATTTTTTAAAGCAAGGAAAAGATCTTGTTCCTTTTCTTGAATTCTTTCAAAATTGTACTCGGATTCATAAGGAATCTATTGTTGCCATCAACAGGAGCTATAACAGAAGAAGGTGCTTTCTTCTAAAACCAACAGGAGGCTTAAGAGGAGGCCGTGCTTCTGTTTGATTTTAATATTAAAGTAATTGACTTATGTTCATCTGAGGTTCCCTTTAAGACGGATTTCAGTTGTCAGAGCTCAGAGTGACAATGCATATTCTTTTTCTAAGTCCAGTAACCCCTAGGATTACATCAGGGCTCTTGTTAAGGCCTCTAAAAGACCTTTGGGGTCCAAGAACTACTAGAATCTTTTGAAGCAGAATTTTTTTATTGAATGTTCTGTGGTAGACAGTGGTGTCAACTACTATTAATAGTAGTCCCATCAGTTCCGACCAAGTATGAATGGAATGCATCTGAGGGGCTTTGGGTTTTTTGTTTGCAGCTACAAAGTAAAATTTGATCAGTAGGTCTTAGGGTAAAAGAATTTCATATGCAAGTTTGTAAGATTTCCCATTTTAAATCTAACCAAAGGTCTATTTAGCCAAATAATCTGTGAGATAAATCTCTAAAAGGGAAAATGTGGGGTTTTTTTAGAGTTTCCTTAGGGTTTTTCCTTTCCTTCTGACTCTGGTTGACCATTATCATCACAGTGCTCAGCCGTCACTTACCATTTTTGCATGAGAACCCCTTTCATCCGTAACTGTCTCCCTGACTGACTCTTAACAACTGGCTTCCAGGAATCTCAGCTTCCCATGGATAAATAAATCCACATAACAGTAAGTTTTATGGGGTTTTTTTAATTATTATTTTTATTCTTAGAGAAAAACAGTAGTTTATAGCCCTTCCACTTTGCCTGTTGCCAAATTTAAGTATAATTACCAGAAGTTTGTTGACTCACTGAGAAATGAGAGAGAATTTACATTTACTTCCCAAAGACCGGTAGGACACGCTGACTGCAGCCCACACTCAATTCCTCGTGTGTTCTCCTGCTTCCCTGGAAGCATTTTTCCTAGGGGCTGCTGCCCCTTCCCATCTCTCTGATACCTTTTGCTGAAAACCGTCAAGTGCGACTATATTTTTAATTGAAGGTATCTGGTTGATGTGCCAGACCTTAGCTGGTTTTTTCCTCATCCTCTTGTTTCAATGCTTCTAAAAGTTGCCCTGTGCCCATCCCTGGTGGTATTTAAAAGACGCACAGAGACAGTGCTTAGAGACATGGTTTAGTGATGGGTTTTGTCAGTGTTGGGTTGATGGTTGGACTTGATGGTCTGAAAGGTCCCTTCCAAACCCAGGCAATTCTATGATGATTCTATGATTCTATGATTCTATGATTATGACCATTTCATAGCTGTTTCTTCACTGAGATTTACATCTAGTATTTCTTGGCATTGGTGGAACACACGTTTGGTTATCTATTTGCTACTCAACCTATACTCAACCTACATTCCTGTTTGTGTGACGTGCATCACTGCACAGTGTAAGCAATATTTGTCATAGTAAAATCCACTTTCACCTCGTTTCATAAAGAGGAATACGTACAGGCAAACACCTCCGATGTTCAGCAGAACTGGCTCAGCATTTCCATATGCTCAGTGATACTGCAGCTGCTCAGGTTCTACGAGATAGAATCATAGAATGGTTTGGGTGGGAAGGGACCTTAAAAATCATTGAGTTCCAACCCCCCTGCCCCAGGCGGGGACACCTCCCACCAGACCAGGTTGCTCAAAGCCCCATCCAGCCTGGCCTTGAACCTCTCTAGATATACAGTCCTGGTAGTGGATATCTACTTTAAATCCAGAGAGTGAAAGGCAGCCCAGAGAAATCATTAGACAATGCCCTTTCTGATACCTAAGCTAACTTCATAAGGAAACTATATTTGGTCATGTAGCTGTTGCCTCTGTGATACTTGGAGATAAACTATTTCTTCCCAAAGTTCGTAAGTGCATGTTTTACACCATACGGCTGCTCTTACAGGTTGAACAACCCATCTGTTTCCTGGGAAGCCAGGAAGAACTCTAATGAGACTCAGACAGCCCCTGAAGGACGCTTGTAAGGAGTTCCTCTTTCAGGTACGCTTAGGAACAGACGCTGGGAATGTGTTCAGATAGGATGATCAATACTCTATTATGACAATTCTTAAAACAAATGCCTAACTTGATAAAATTTTTCCTGCATTTTTGGAGAGAGGCTTTGGAAGGGTAATCACCAGGCAGTTGCCAGTAATGAGTAATATGAAATACTTGTATTCTTGGTAATGACTCCTTTAAGGAGCTTTTCCCTCTGTAGATCCCACAATTGTTCTCTTTTTCCCCTGCACCTGATCTTTTCCAGTATAAGGGACTCTGGTGAGGATCTGGACACTCTGAAGAGTGAGGTGGGTTTGTACAAAGACACAGAAGGTGCTAATTAAATGATCCTGAGTTTGTTATATGAGATGTACACTCCAACACCGATATGAGATCAGAAGCACGTCAGGGAACTACCCTTAGTTATACAATAGGCAAGCATTTCGACTGGTATATTTGTTTAAGAGCTATTAAGTATTTCCAGAGAAATACCTTCCTGTAGCTTTCTTTTCCAATTGCATTTTAAAATACTGGGCTAGAAAAATATATAGGAAGGAAAATAACAATTCCGTAAGTTTATCATAACATATATTAATCAATTTTTACAGGGCAGTTAAAAATATTCACTCCTACACCTAATATTTGTTTCTCTTTTACCACCTATTTATTTTGTCTCTGTAAGAAGAAGAGCCCAGTGACTGCCTGCTCTCCAAGTAAGATATGGTTTTGTTATTAAAATAGCCCAAGAAGTAGGAAGGACATATCTCTTCCAGAAGAAGTATTGAGACACGTCTCCTGTCACTTTTTGCTTGGGCACAATAATAAATTGATGCTAACCTCTACTTTAAGGAACTGGTAAGCCTTCACACTTGTGGGAAAAGCATTTTTGGAGTTCATTCTGAAGTACTCTTTGACAGAAAAGAAGCTAATCAGAAATCTGAGATGAGCAGACAGTTTGTCAGAAAAAAATACAGAATTTCATCTGTGTTAAGTTACAACCAAATTTTAAAAAGTTGTGCTGTTCGGTCATAGATTTAACTGACATGACACTATTTTGTTATTTAAGTGAACCGGTGTCATTGAGATGAGTTGGGACCTGGGAACTTATTCAGCTGGGACTTAGTTCTAAAGACACTCCCTGGAATTCTAAGAACTCTAAGTTTGATCTGAATTACTTGTCATTGAGTTTATTCTTCTTTATATCCTTAATGACCTCTGTACTGGGCAAAAAAAGGACATGGTTTTCTGCAGCAGGTCATCCATGCTGAATTTTGTGTTCTGGACCTAGTTATCTTGATTACAAGGGCTGCACGGGGTGGAGAAGTAGAAGAAGCTTTTGTCAATGCTGAAGTAGATGACCTCATGTCTCGTCTTGTCCTATGCAAAGTCAACACAATTTGGAGATAAAGAAAAAAAGAATTTTCTAAATCTGTGACCTCAAGATACTACAAAAGAAGCACCTTTCCATGGAAATCTTAAAAAAATATATTGTTTTGTTTAGCCATGTTTTTTTTATGGGGAAAACAATAGTTATTTATAATCCAGATCAATTGATGGTGCACATCAACACTCCTAATTATTAAATACACTTTTCAGATTATATAGCATATAAACATGCAGTATACAAAAAGCTGGAATAATCTATTTTTTACTACTGCTGGAAAAGGGATTGGCCTCATCCCATTTTGAATTAATACCAGGTACTCTTTTGAAATCTCTAAAAATGCAAATATTTAAAAGTTGATAGTTGTTATTCTACTCAGGCCTACGTCCAGAAACTCTTCAAGAAAGTGACAAATTAATCTTTAAAGCCATCACTCCTATAAATATCTATGTCTGCCCAATATGTAGTGTTGAAAATTTATAAGCTTTAGTAATGTGTAATGACATACAACATTAGTACAAAACCTTAAAAAGAAAAATACTTACATGAAGTATTTTTATTTAGCAAACATTAAACTGTGAGAGATTTGCAGTAATATTCTTGACAATACTATTTGTACTTATCTTTTGATGGTGAAAAGAAAGTTCTAGTGATTCATGACATTGTGCAATACTTCTATAGAACTTCAGAATTATTTTCAGATTGGACTGAGACAAGTAGTTGCATTATTTAATACCTAATGATATTGGGAGCTGGGGGAGGAAGATACTGGGTGAAGAAAACAAAAGTTTTAGTTTGTCAAGGTTCTATTGCATACAAGTTCTCTGGAAATATTAGTTGAAGAAATTCTACACAAAACTTGGATTAATTTTTTCACTTAGTTTTATGATAAGTGTTTTGCTTTTCCAGTATTTTTAGTATATGTCATTAGGGTATAAAAAATATTTAAAATACAGTAAATTGCTAGCCATTTGCTTGAAGAAGTATTTTTAAATAAGGTGATTTGAGAGTATAGAAAGATTTAATGTAAAGATAAATATGCAGTGAAAAACTAATCGAGCAATTGAAATAGTTACTCATGATAAAGCCAGGGTTATCAATGTATCATAACACAAATTGCTTTATGAATATTGATTCTCCTCCGATAGAGGCAAATTGCTACTGGGAACAACTGGTTCCATTAATCTTCTGAATGAGTCAGCTCCCAAGCTCAGAAACTTGGGAAGGTGCACTGAAGGTTTCATCTTTCTGAAGACTCTATTTATTATCTTTACTTATGTAAAGAGTTCATTAGGAAGATTTTTACACTGAAATATGGTAACTTTTTAGCCTCCTCTAATGCAGTCATGCAAGTCTTTAACTACCAGACATAAAACTGCTTAATTCTGCAGCTGTTAATGGATTCATATGTCATAAAGTCAGAAGAAACCCTGCAATCGAGTCTCGTGTGTGGCACAACGCGGGCCATAGGACTCCAGAGCATTAAGTAGCCCCTTGTGTCGAAGTAAATGTGATTGAGATGGAGTGTATTAAAATAGCGAATACATTTTTTTTAAATACATTATTGACCTTAAATAGTGAGTGTTACGAATCCCATCATAGGCTGCCTCAGTAAATCTAGCTTTTGAAAACATGCAGTGGGTTGATTCTCTATCATTTTAACATCTTACTCCAAGTGTCCCATGAAGCCTAACATTGAACAAAAGTATTTTATTTTATCATCTTTATCAATATTTTTTTAAATCTCAGAAAACCAATACAGCAGATAGTAGGACAAGATGTGTTTACAGCACATCCGTAATCACTGTAACAATTCTTTTAATGTACATTTTGTTCTTTGTAACTACAGTTAATGCAAATTAGTGGGCATTTATGATATCAGCTCTTCTGCTAGTTTGACTGGAATAGGTGAGGAACTGCCAGGGTGGAATTGTTTGGATCACACTGTTAAACCCTGAAAAGTATTAACTGAGAATCAGTAGAGCATTAGTTTCTTCTTTTTTAAGAACCTTTCAAGGTTTCCAAGACCACACAACCTAAAAATGGTGTAGAATTTTCATAATGGTGCATCAAAATGCTCTGCCTTGGCAAATTAAAATTAATCTATACCTCTGTGGTTGCAGTCACTTTTATCCTAAGCCAAGATACTGTGTATTTCATTTTTACTTTTGATTTCTTTAATTTCTTTCTCTCTCTTTTTTTTTTTTTTTTTTTCATGGGACGGGTTGTGTCTATGTAACACTATTGATCAAACTGCAGAAAACATCGTGGGTTTATATTCAAATACTTTAAATTAATGGCATCCCATTCTTTCATTTTTGTGAGATTACTTTTCTTAGGGCACTGTTTGTGTAGCTATGCAGATTTGCACATGAGTGTGTGCATGGAAATCAGTGTCCATGAGTAGGTGAGTATGTCTATGTGCAAGTTGTCATGTAAAATTTTAAAAAAATTTAGGACATGTTTACACCTCAAAGTATGAATTTTCAAGATTCCTTTTGCAAGAGGTTTAGTTCCATAATTGCAAGAGTTTTAGTTCTATAATTAGCCCCTACTCATGGGCCTTAAATTGATATCCAAAATAGAATTCATCAGCATTTTTTAAATTAATTGTTTAATTAGTATTGTGCATCTAAGGGGAGTGTTGTTTATAATGTGTCAAGGTAAGGAACACTGTGGCAAGCCCAGCTCCAATTCACTGACTTTCTCTGAACTCTCGGAGGAAAACTCAGATTTTCTCCTCCGAGTCCAGTTTTGAAAACCATGTTTTGAAAGTCTCCACAAAGTTAATTTTAGATGTTTAGCAGTCTGGCAACCTAAAATGGCTTAACTGACCTCAGTTCTGATGCTGTTCCTCATGCCTTTGAGAACATCGTTCCATTAATGATTTGGAAGGCAGCAGCATTATGATGTCAAATGTTTCTAATTAGATCAAATTACTCAAAGGGCTAGTTTGTTTGTGTGTTTGTTTCTGACAACAGTGATTAAGTGGTATAGTGACTGCTAGGGCAGAATTGCAGAGTGTTACTTTTCTATCTTAACTTCCAAGTAGTTTTCTATCAATAGCCCTATCAGGAAACCTCTCTGTGTACACGTTACAGTCTAGATCTGTCTAAAATAGGCACTACCTACCAGCTGATCCTTTTGATTTTGTTTCCCTTGAACAAATAACTGCTGTTGAAGGTGAAAAAAAAAAATTGGTTTTGTTTCTAATGGAATTTCTTTTCATTTCTCCCATTGTCATAGTTTTACAAGTGAGCAATTTCACATTTTATTATGAAATAGCTTGAGGCAGGTGCCTAGAGGATGGGGAGAGTGGCAAACTCCATTTCCTTGTGGCATATATTAAATTTTAAAGAGTATATTTACCTGGGTTTCTGCTGGATTTAGTCAAACTTTAGCTGGCAAATAAGTAATTATATTATAAATATTTTTTTTCCTGTACTGAATTTTATCCTCTCTTCATTCAGCCTTCAGGATTTCTGCATTTTTACATATAGTAGAGTGATTTTGTTAACAACCAATACATTAAAGACCGTGCTATAAATGAGAAAATTCAAATAAAGAGATAAATTTTCGGGGGGGGTGAAACAGGACATTGATTTACATATTTTTTTAACACAGAAAAGGACAATACCTCATAAATAAGTTTCATTTGTATCCTCATTGCTATTTACTGTTACTGTTGCTCTATCAATAGCTATTACATTGTAGGTTTTGTGTTGCTGTAGAACCCTATATTTTAAATCTCTTCTAACTACTCCAGCTTTTTCAAGCATAGCTTTATCTTTTAAAAGGCTAGTATACCAGAATTACACCAGAAAACTGGATGTTGGTGCAAATGCATTCAGGTGAGGTGATATTAATGCCTACACGAAGTAGAATTAAGGGTACATTGTCCACATTTGCCTCATTGCATCCCTCCGGTTGTTGGAAAATAGGGATTAATAAAGAAACTTCTGAGTGACTGCCAAAAAAAGGAAAATATAAGAGTTTCAAAAATTTAGTCCAGAGTCTGAGTCATGTCTATGAAGACTCTTTCTTTCATTTCTTTTTATTATTCTTTAATCAGTCCTGTTGCTTCTAAATCATATGAGACCATTCTCCAAAATGCATGGCATTGAAAACTTTATCCTAATTTGGTATAACCTCAGGACATTTTCAAGGCACCCATACGATACACTATTTAGTAGTGACCTGAATAAGGGGGGTGAGTGTCTGTGTGTGTGCTGCTGTTCTGCTGTTTCTGCTTATGTGACATTTTAAAATGTGTAAAATGCTTTAGAAAATACTGTTTTAATTTACTTTATTTTTCTCTTTGCTCCTCAATAATCCTTTTCTTTTCCAGGTTAATTTA
Organism: Gallinago undulata; assembly: GCA_026546715.1. NCBI lineage: Eukaryota > Metazoa > Chordata > Aves > Charadriiformes > Scolopacidae > Gallinago > Gallinago undulata. Next base: position 122,926,505 of record JAOTQQ010000012.1, read on the forward strand.
AGGAAATCTGTGAAGTGTTAGATGCAAATTCCTTGCTTCAAAATGAATATTTCTAGAATTATAGCCATTATGTGCTTACAGAGCCACCTCACCTGCTGGGTACCCCATCCACTCTACAACAAGTTATGTTTATGGAAATTGGGGTGTAGAAGAGTCGATGTCTTTTATGAGACATCACTTCATGACTTTTATCTTCTAAGTCAAATATAACTGAAGGAGTATCTTAGCCTTGCTAAATTGACTTTGCACCACACAAGGGAACTACACAATGAAGTAATGTTAATTTAGAGAAATATTATGGTATGAGAGGAATTCTAGTCTGTTCATGTGTGAGAAGTCATATTGAGGATAGAGACACTACTTTAAAATAAGTAATACCCTACATCTTACAAAACTTGGGAGGGAAACCATGTGGGATAGTACCTTCTTCCCCCTTTTTATGCTGTCAGTGTGTGGCCATGATTTCTGTTACACTTTACTTACATATTTAGTAAAGATCATACCCTGGTAAGGTCACAGCTCCTGGAGCGCTTCCACAACCACTGTGAAAATCAAAGAATTGAAATATACAATTTCTGTTTTACTTTCTGTCATTTGTATTAGATATACATATAGATGGCAGGTAGTTAATATTTGATAAAAGGGAAAAAAAGCCCTAAATGTTCAATTATATTATCCATATACCTGATTTTTAATTTCCTTTCTTTGAAGATACTTCCAAATAAAATATACAGTGAGTTTGACTAAGTCTTCCCCGTTTTGTGTCTTTATTGTTTGGGGGGAATATTAGGTCATGCAGATTAGGAAGAACAGAGGATGAGAGGCTTTGCAGAGGGATCTCGACAGGCTGGATGGATGGGCTGAGACCAATGGGATGAGGTTCAATAAGGCCAA
>JAOTQQ010000012.1:122927498-122967763 GCA_026546715.1 Gallinago undulata
TTTTTTTTTGTGGTTGGACTTGATGATCTCTGAGGTCCCTTCCAACCACCGTGATTCTGTGATTCTGTGATTCTGAGAAAATATTCTACACTGAGAAAACATTGTGATTTCTTGTAATGTTTAGTGATGCAGAGTGAAACTGAAGTTTGTCCAGCTCAGTGCATTCAGGTTAGATTTAGGAAAAGATCTTTAAAAAGAGAAATCATTATAATCGTGTGTGTATACATATAATGTTGACATACCTGTGCTGCAGAAGAAAAAAATAATTAGTTTATTAGTATTCTCATTCGATGTCCAAGATATGTTGAAATTAGTCAAATACTTTTTAATTAGCAGGAGGGAAGGAAATGTCACATAGTGATATTCAAGCACCTTTAGTGAAACTGTAAATATCCATAGGAAACTGTAAATCCAAGGTCAGAATTTACAGACTTTGATCTCATGTGTATTTCAGTGTGGAGAATCTGTTTACTCCCCAAGTGATGAGTACGTGGACCTCCTACAGGAAGATGAGATAATAGCCATTAAGATTCACTTGATGAAATGATTCCATTTTTTTCTTCCAAAGTTTTTGTTCAAAGGTTGCGTTGTATGAAAAAAATATTAGCAAGGCAGCAAGGGGCCATTATTATAAACATATATACATAGCACTATGAGCCTTGAATTCCTTTGGAAAGGAATATTCAGGATTTAAAGGGCGTAAGTTTATAGGAATGTAACTGCAAGTACATATTGACAAGGGAATACTTTGCTTCAGCATACAGCACTGGAGAATCTTTTCCATTGAAACTGATGCACATGATTCCAAATCAAAATATTTTAAAAAGTTTAAATATCACTACTGACTGTGTATTGTAATATAGATAATAATTAGGAAAAAGAAGGAAAACATATAATGTGTTACTATTGACACTTTATAAATATTTAAGGATGGGGCAGTAAAAAAATATTAGTTTTTTGGTAAAATAAAAAGTTCTGCTTTCTTTGGTTGAAATCCATATTCATTGACTGCCCAGAAATTCTAGTGTCTTTTTTTTTCTCAATGATTTCTATGCTTTCTTCTCTCCTTATTCAGGTTCCTTTTTCATTTTTCTCTTTTGAAACAAGTTGTGAGATTTTGATTATTTAGTTTTAGATTTTCTGTGGTTCCAACTTTCCCAGTTTCAGTTCCCTCCCACTATTCTGCTCAGAGCATCGGGCTGAAATCGCTCTGTGGGGTGAAGACACACGTGCCACCAGGACAGAGGAGGTGTGAGGAAGCATGGACTGTTCCCGTTCTGACTGTGGTATGTCTGTCTGTCTTGTCCTCCTAGTCCACCCGTGTTAAACGGCAGCGTGAAAGCAGGGATGGAAACAGACCTTGCTTTTTACTGAACTGTTCACAATTTTGCTTACCAGGTTTAGCAGGCAAAAGTCATAGTTCAAGATAAATTCAAAATTTTATGGTTGATAGTTCTGATAGACATAAGATTTCTTCCTTTACACAAATTGTTGACTTCTAGGAAAATTGGTGAAGGACAAGGGCTTCTCACTGCTTCTGAATCAGGAGGAACGAGAGCTATTTCATGTTTCTCCAGAGGTCCATAAAGGCCATCTTCCACACTATACCTACAGTTCAGTTACACATTTGCAACGAACATTTGTCCTTTCTTTGACACCTTTAATCAGGTTAATTTCTCGGGTTTTTTTCTGTTTTCTGTGCTGCACTTCCCTCCATATGGCTGTTTCTCTCCAAACCTTTCTTTCATTCAATTTTTCCCAGTCTTCCTCGCTTTAGCAGTTCTGCTGTGGATGCACATCGCTTTGTGTGTTTGACAACTTACCTGAAGATGTGGCAGTATCAAAGTGTAGTATAGAGAGACCCGAGTCAAATTTTAACCAGATTATTCCATTTGTAACTGCAGCCTCTACAGAGCATTTTCAGTTCAGTAGCAGCTGTAAATCATAACCCTCACCCCCCCACCAAAAAAAAAAAAGGGGGAGGAAGGGGAAAGAGGGGAGGCAAAAGCTCTTGTATTGTACTTTATACTTCAACAGCTATCCTATGATGGGAACTCAAACAATTTGATTTAAAACTTAACAAAGAATTATCCCCCAGTGTTCCACTGGAGACGTTCTTTTATCTGCAATGCTGATGAACCTAAAAATTAATGTTATGAATTCTCTGGTTCTGCTTCAAGAGTTTGGTTGTTGGGCTGATGTCTCACATCTGTGCAAAGAAAATACTGTTTCACCACCTGCAACATCTCTGCGAGTACGGGGAGAGACGTCTGGGTCTCTGCAGTGAGCAAAGATGCTGGAATTCCTGCACATTAACGCAGCCTTTGTTCTTTTCTTCTCAAGCTCAACTTCTCGCTGTGCAGATATAAATTTTATCTCCTCTTCGTTACTCAGCGCTAGAACGCTCAGCCTTAGGCTTCTGTGGGACAATGAGTCAACTGGCTGGACGCTCCATTCCCATCACAGAAATGCAGGCACTGGGGACCACATGACACAAAAATTTCCAGAGGCTTCCAGGTGTCACTTGAGCCGAGTTTCTGCAGAGCTTTTGGAGGCTGCATCTAAAGTGAGTGGAAAAAGTTTGCTACTGATGGTGACTCTTCTGCATTAGAGGAAAGTGCTATGTATGTGTGACACACTTCTAGTGGTAGAAAAGCTTATTTCTTCTTTCTGTTATTGGGAATCTGGTTTCCACTATTTCATTTGTGTGACAGTTATAGACCATATTTTATGTTTATCTTTAATTACTTTCAGGGGAAAGAGGTGAGCTATTTGCTCTGTTTCAGGTTTTGATATTTGAGTGTTCAAGAAACAAGGAACCGTGAGCAGAATAATTTACTTTATTCTTATTTACAAAATCCCAGCTTCTTTTTTTTCAAAATTTGTCTTATTACTTTTCCCTGTGATTAAGTGTTCATTATTAAAGAAAAGATATTTAAAATTGCTAAACGTAATAAACATAACTGTCCTGCAAATGTGCTCTAAACGTCAAATTGCTTTCCAATGACATTCTGATATTTTTATACTGGTTATTCTTTTGTTTCTAAATAGTTTTTATTCAATCTATTTCTTTTATTCAATTTATTTCTTTTATTTTCTTGCAACACATTTGTTGTTACAAATAGCCTAAACTGATAAAATCAACTTGATTTAGATATTGACCGATATCTGGACTGTTCAAAAATGCCTTGATGACTGGCTTGACTCATTTATTATTCCTTCCCTCAAAACCATTCTTAAAAACTCCAAAAGACCTCTCAGCTGCACTGTAGATCCCTAGCTGGGATTTGAGAGAGATTCTCTTACGCCAGAGAGGAAAGTATAAGCCCCCATTGTAATGTCATCTCAATGACATTGACTCATCTCAATGTCATCTCAATGACTGCCCAAACCGTCGCTGTGGCTACTGTTTATTCTGAGGTACCAGCTCTCCACCAAGCTGTGGGGGCGACAAGGGACGGAGTCACCAAGGTTTTGCAGAATAGCAGAAGGACACACTTGGTGGAAGATAATGAATCCCTGATTTGTTTGGAAGGATCAGTTCTTGTCTTGTCTTACCTGCTTTGGCATCAAAGTGTGCAAGAGTACCTGTTCTGTCATCACAAGGAGGAGGTTTCACAGGTGTAAATCCATGTGATTCCAGGATTGATTCTAGAGGTTTATGCCCTACTGTACAGTGATAATTCTCAGGTAGTTGTCACAACGTCAGTTGCTCCAAATCTTCTGCAGTCTTTCCAGGTTCACAGTTTTTTAAATTTAAATGATAGGGAAATGTTTCTGCAAGACTACTTAAGTCGACAAAGGTGATGGTACTAATTCAGGTGGCATAAACCCATCCCATTCATAGTGAAGGTTTACTGAAAACTCCCCTGTGCATCCTTTTATATGAACATGCAATTTCCACTCACTTTTCAACATGGCCAGCAAGACCATGGTGTTGTTAAAGACTGATACGTTCTCCATATAAAAACCAATTATATATTAACAGTATAAATTAAATATATTCCTAGAAAGTATATAAATATGTGCATTTGTGTAGTCCTACTCGTACTGTTTCTATCTGCTAGTTAGATAGGAGGTCGTAAGGTCATTAAGACAGTAAGATCTGAGGCCCCACTGCCCTGACCAAATATGGTCTATACTTCTCTCTTCTAGTAGCTTCTGGTTCTTTTCTAGATTCCATCACCAAAGTTCATTTCAAAAAACTGACTAGAGCTGGGAACTTTTTCTTGGTGTAATAGCCTCTTTGAGTTTACTCGTGATCTATTCTCATAACCTTCTCTTTGTGCAAAATGACAATGAGTTGAAAGATGGAGGCTGTAAAAAATTTGAATTGAGACTTTGAACTGAGTCTGGCTGGAATGGAGTTAACTTTCCTCATGGCAGCCTCTGTGGTGCTGTGCTTTGCATTTGTGGCTAAAAGAATGTTGACAACACTGATCCTTTCTCTCTTGCTAAGCACTGCTTGCGCAGCGCTCAAAGGTGTCTCCTCCACCTCATGCCCCATCAAAATAAGGAGGTTGGGGTGGGCGAGAGGTTGGGAGGGAACACAGTTGAGACAGCTGCCTCCAGGTGACCAAAGGGATACTCCATACTGGATGCTGTCACTCTCAGCAATAAAATGCTTGGGGAAAAAAGTAGGAAGAGGGGAAGTTTGTGGTTGTGGTCGTTGTCTTCCCAAGCAACTGTTGTGCCTGCTGAGGCTGGACATCTGCCTGCTGATGGGAAGCGCTGAAAGAATTCCTTTTCACTGAATTTCACTGAATTATTAGAGTTGGAAGGGACCATAGAGATCATCTAGTCCAACTCCCTTGGGCAGCTTTGGCTTTCCATCTTGCCCTCCTTCTCTTTTGTCCCCATCCTGCAGAAGACAGGAGGAGCAAGAGGGAGAGGTCGGAGCTCTCAGGGCTCAATCCACCCCAGGCTTTAAATGGGCAGACGGTGAGATTGTGTAAAGGTAAATACAGACACACACAGACTTATACATGTACAAATGGATTGGTGTTGAGTTCTGTTTATCAAACACAGTTTTTGAAAGGGCTTGCCATAGAGTGAAGCAAATTATATCTAAAAATTAAAATGCATAGAAATGAGAACATATTTTTTTCCTTCTGGAAAACCAAAACAAAGCAAACCAGCATTGAAATATTTACAGACCTTGCTTCTCTGCGTGAAAAATCCATGACCTGAAAGGGGCACTTGTTCACACTGTGCTTATGAGGCTTAGATCAACATCTTTTAGGTAGCTAGAGAATATCCCACATATTTTGGAAATAGAAATCCAATGGAAGTTTCCGAGGAAGGTTACCTTAAAACCAGAGGTAAGAAATTAACAAATTCAACAAATCAGAAAAGACTCAAAAGCCCAGACCACATACTTTGTACCCATCAGTAAAACGCTGAAAGCACATGTATATCTTAAAATATTTATGCACATATGTGTGCATTTACTGTACTACCAAAAATGTTTGGATTGCATTTGATCTTTTGGGGTTAATAAAATGGAAATTTGGAGGAGAGGTTGAAGCCCATATGACATATCTATCAAAATATTCATTACAAACAAAACTCTTCATGCTTTTTAACAGTAGATGTTATTTTATGCACATGTTTTGATGTCAGCATGATTATCTCTTTGTCATTCCTAGCTTGGAAGTACTCTTCTTGCTTAATTTGACAGCATTAATTCTCCTTCTTAAACTTTTAAATGCGTATTTCTTCAGGAAAGCAAGCATTCTGTTGTCAAGTATATTTTTAACCTACTAAGTAAATCATCACTGACCTTTCTGTATTGTCTGCAATGTCCCTTATTTGACATGATTAACACTCTGCCATTTATAAATCACCTTTTATTTCATTGTACCATAAGTACTCTATGAGAAGTGTAGTTTATGCTGTAAATGTCGTTTTTCTCCCACATTTTTATTCTTGATGTATACTTTTTTTTCCCAGTTTTTGGTTATTCTTTACCACTCTAATATCTTTTTTTTTTTTTTTTTTTTTTAATTAAGAAGTCATTAAAGTAGGAGGTGAGAGAAATCAAGATGAACTTTATTAAGTTTGGGCTGAATGAGATCCATAAGATGTCCCCTGTGTCCCCTGCGTGTAACTGAAAAGTGAGCACAGAAAATAGCTCCAATGTTTTCCCAGTGTTTTAGTTTGGGACATTATACCATCAAGATGTACCTTGATGAAAAGATCAAAGTTGAACTGAATAGATATTTTTCCAAGGAAAATGTCTACACAGCTAGATTGTGGTAGATCATGATAAGAACTTTGAATTTAGTTGAGTCAGGGTACAAACCAGTAATTAATGAACGGAATACCATGTATTAAAAAGAAAATGCGGGCAAATATTTTTTGAGCTCAGGCAAACACATTTTTGAGCTTTATTTGACAAAATGGCTCAGCAGAACTCAAAGCTGTAGGAGAGGAGTTCTGAAATGGCACCTGCCTACTTCTCCATTTGTAATATTGACAGAACATGGATTTGTAGTATGCAGAGTTGACAATTTCCAACTGGATGTTGAAGCACTGATCTACACGACAGGAATTGTGATCATTAGTTGCCATGCTTGAAAAGGATGTGGACAGATTCAATGTGGTTAGGTGCAATCAGTCCTGAAATTAATGCATAAATGGAAGAGACACTTTTTCATTATTGCCTACTTTGGGGGAAACAGTGGGTGCAGTCCTGTCAGAGTTCAGACTGATAGATATTGATACAAATCATTTTTATATGATCTGCCTATTTATTAGAATTGCTTTTCTGCTCTCTATATGGAAGTCCATGATGCATTACGTTCTGAACTTCCCAATGTTCAGATTGCTGTTCTCATTGCAAGAAATAATGAAATGGATTCATTACTTTATTCTTAAAATATTCTGATTTATTTTAGGATATAATCTCTTCAATTATTTCATATACCCTTTTGTTGTCTAGTTCATTTATTTTACTGTAGAAGGGAACACATTATACATATTTTTGAAGACAAAAAAAATAAATAAATATTTTAAGAGTATGCAAGTACACAAACAGAAACGGGGAAAAAGGACCTGAGAAGGTACCGAGTCCAACTGTGTTTTCAGCATTAGTGAAACTCAAGATTGTTAATGTCATGACAAACACAGATAAACATCTAAAAAACAGAAGAATTTTATTGCTGTGCTTTTAGATTTTCTTTCAGAACTATGTTTTGCAAAACAGTTCTTTCGCTTTGAACCCGGAATTACAAAGTTGAATCAAATGATCATTGGAACCTCAAATTTTGCATATATGGGGGTTCTTTAAGTATTTATCTTTTGAATCCAGTATATGACACTGGTAAAACATGAGTGCTGAAAGAAACTGCTGTGAGTTCTCTGGACACAAGGTTATTTAAATGAAATTAACACTACTACAGTGATACAAACAATCTGATTAATGATTATTTATTAATCTAGGGCTGTAGTGTTACTCTGGGCTTCAGGCCAGTATCTCTCTGAATGGATTTGTGCTTGTGGAGAAAAAGAAGAAAATATATCCTTCACTGCTAGTTTTAAAAACAAATCAAACTATTTTGAAGGTGAATATAGAACACTCAAAGTAGCAGCAGGAGGGCAAAACACTGGTCAGACATACAAACAGAAACGTATCGTTAATGCAAACTGAGAACATCGTACCTCATTGGTATTTTCAGCAAATTAATGCTTGGTCTAGAACATATCAGTTCCAGACCCTTGATCTTTGAGCATTAGCCAATAAACAATTACCCTGTATTAAGTTGTGTTTATCTCGTTTGCAGAGTCACCATCTGGTGGAGGAAAAGAGACCCAGAGAGGGAGGATTACGGAACCAGCACTGCCAGAAGGTTGATGCAGCCCATGTGAACGTTCAGTCTGAAGATCCTGATGCCCTTTGCAGAAGTGGCAAAGCTGAGAAGGTGTGCTGCGTGGCTGCCTTTTCCTGCACCAAGGACTTTGCCTAGGTAAGTAGTTTCCATCTCCTGCTCAGCTTTGTCTTTTTCTCTCTAGCAAGAGCGTACGACAGCCGTGAGCTGCCTTGCTGCCTGCCAGGGACAGAATGCAGAGCTCCCCTGCCTGGCCACTGGGAAAGCAGATAAAAGGTAAGAATCCACCTCCCTCAACATTAAAAGTTTTCTTTTCTTGGAATGGATGAAAAAAAAAATCCAAACAAACAATGGAAAAGGCTGCCATTCGCTGTCTTTGATTTTCAGCAAACCATTCTTCATCATCCTCAGTTTTCTGTTGCAAATAGGAGCGATTTTGTGACCTCTCTTATTCCTCTTGTCTGGGCCCACCAGAGCAAGGAGGGAGCCCTCCTCTCACCTCTGACAGTTTCCTCTACAAGCCAAAAGATTTCCTTAACTCTTCTCCTTCTTGCCCACTTCCTTTTGCTCTTAGTACTTGGAAGAGCATAGAACTGATTTTAAGCGCTGGAAGGAAATATCTGAGCCACATTATTCATATAAATTATTTTAGCTCTTGATTTATGTAATTTGTGTGCCTGAAGTGGATGATTTGTTTCATTGAGATCACTATAGGAAAAAAACCCAAACAACGTTAAAATTAAGCATTAATAATTCATACATTTTTTAGACATTTGCTTCAGTTAAATAAAATAGAAATGTAGCCACATAAAAATCCATACAGTTTTAAGCTGATTAGATCAATAAAGTATGATCTCATGAAGGATTTTATTATTATTCTTCCTTTCTATGGTAACTGCCTTCAGAAAAGGAGTTTCTGTACCTATTTTGTTTTGGAATACTGCAAAACTGTTAAGTGGATTTATTGTAATATCATTCAAAACATTCTATTAGTTCAAATGAACTTTGTTAAGATTTAGTATTACAGATAATTATAAAAATGATAACAAATAAAAATAAGGCTAAACATTCTTTCCAGATGGTTTAACTTAGATGAAATATCAGCATCAGTCTTCATAATGGAATGAAATGTTTGAACTTGTTTTTCAAAATCTGCTGATTTCATTAAAAAGGGTTTCTTGAACAGAGGTGAATCTGGAGAAACTCATGCCACAATATCAATCTGAGTCTATGAAGACCTTGAAATACTAGTCATGAGGAAACCAGTACTTAAAGTGTTTTATACGTGTTAAATTTACAGTGATGATGAAACATGGTAAGAGCCATTTAATGGGGGCTGGCAGAAAAGCAAGACAAAGGCAATAAGTCTGAAAGCATAAAAAGAAAAGAGAACTTAAAAAAAACCCACATGTACTTACAATCTGAGCATCACCATCTATTGCCAGCAGCATCTTATTTTTCCATCCCACTAGGAAGAATTTCATCATTTAGGCCCAACTTGGGAGAAGTTCAATATAGAGATAACAAGACACACCCATCTATGTCATCTTAATAAAACTCTCATACCAGTGCCTCTAAATAATCCATATACAACCAGAATGAAAGATTAAAGTATATGTTGATTAAATTTAACTTCATAATGAAGTTTGCAAAATCTGGAGTAAGGCTAGCTACAGAGAAGGAACTAGAATAAAGTTAAATCCAACATACGTTCTCTTCTGATTAAAGGAAAATATAATCAGATAATTTGAATATGTAGTACCATATCCACACAATGATGTAGATTTTTACAGCTGAAAAATAGAAACTTAGTGAAAATTATCTTGCAATGGTATTACATATGTTCTTGTTCTGATACTAAAATTCAATATGCCTAAGTCCCGTATTCTTCCAACCGCATCGATAGTGAGGAAGGTGAAGAATGAACTGGGAAAGCTACATCCTGGTTTTAAAGAAAATTCCACCTGACTTTGAATTAAAACTGTCCTAGAATTGTAACCACTGTAGAGTTGAAGTCACAACCAATTTTCACATAGTTAATAATAGCTGCTCACAAATTTAAGTTGGGGATACAAAAAAAAAAAAAAAAAAAAAAAAAAAAGTGGTGGGAGGGAGGAATTGCACCTACCAGAGACATCACTAATAGTGGGAAATTCTCCCTTAAATTAATCCTTATTAAAAACAATTGGGGGGAGGGAAAAAGTATGAAACCTAAACCTCATTTTGAAGTACGACAGTTTTGAAGAACAGAAAACCATTAAAAGATACTGTCCTTTTTAAACTGCTGTTTGAAAAACTGTTTTTCTAAGTATGTAGAAATGTTATACTGTTCTGACAGCAGTACTACTCTAAAGCTTTGATCACCTAAATATCGGGGATATATTAAAAGTTAAATAGCAGGTTTTGTGAGAAAAAACAGTTAAAGCGTATTCATTAGAACATAGTTTGGCATTCCCATCCTGATTCTTCATTCCAACGACAATTTCAAAAACACACATACATAATTTCCTTAAAGTGACGTTGTGGAATTTAAGTACAGAATAAGTGGATATTTTAGGGGAAATTCAGATATGTTATGAACATCCACAGACCAAAATCACTTACTTTAAAACCAGACGAATCTTGATTTTTTTTTTCCAAATGTCTTTTTAAAGTGATTTAACAGAATTTTAATGCCTCTGAGTTAATAAATTTGTGTTATCATAGTTATATTTTAAGATAGTAGGATCATTACAGCATATAGGGGCATTGCATAATAATTCAAAACCCTCACTGACTCTCATCTCGCTTTAATTTGCTGTGTTATGAAATTCACAAAGCTATTGCCTATGCTACGAGAGATACATTTAGTAAAAGATTTATATTATCCATCTATATCAGTATCTTCAAAGTATCTTTGCAGTATGTCATAGCTTTCAGCTGCTTCCGTTTCATTTTGTGATACAGCAGTGATCATATATGATGTTATATAAAACATATATTAACTCAGTCGAGTCTTCCACCCAGAGCTTCCAATGTAGAACACTTGTTTCTAGGACTTGCAGCTTATTACTGTTGTTACTGGTTTACCTCTTTGCTCTTAATTCTGTTATTGTCGGAACTATTTAATTTTTTTCTCTCTTTGTCAGTGTCAGACAGTTTTGCTCCCTGGAATAAATCAGGTGTACTATACATTCAGATCAATAGGTAATAAAATTTAGCAGGATTTATTTTTGTTCCAAAGTCCCTGCCCCAGAACAGTCTATCTGTAGAGTTTTTACAGAAAGGGTAGTCCAGGCTCTGATTAAGTGTCCCCCAAACTAACAATACCACTAGCAGTTCTCTAGTATCTCGCCTTACACTTTTTGGTGTGGATATGGATAACGTTACTCAAACCAGCCTTTGGAATATCTAGAAACCTTTGATCTCCCTGAGCACGGTGACCGTCTGCCCAGCCCTGTGGCTGCCGGGCAGCTGAGACTGGGTGGAAATTATTCTGCTTCTGGAGAGGAACGAATTCTCGAGGTCCCGAACTGCGTATGTTTCTGACACGAAGACGGAGAAGATCCACTTTGTTCTAGCCAATGGTTTCCCTTACTGCTGAATTATGAACCCCTCCACCCCGGACAGCCCATTGGGACTACTCCACCCAACGCGCATCCCTCGTGTGGTGGTGGTTGAAGAAGGTAGTTCACCAGGTGACACTGCACCACACGCTAGTTCCCACTCTGCACCTGGCATTGGGCTTCTTCACCCTGCAGGGCGACTTGGAACAGAGTCAGTCCAAATGAGGAGCTAAAGAATCTCCCTGATGGAATTTCAGCACGAGAGGCGGCTCAAGTCAGCTCTTTTGATGAGGTAGGTCTGCAGCACGTGGCTCCAGACTGGAACAATCCCAGATGTTGTGGCTTTCCAAAGGATGGGAGCTCTGTTTGTGTTTCCTCCTCTTTGCTCTTCCACTTGCTTTATCCCATCAGACCCCAGTTTCATGCCACTTCACTGCCACTTCTGTTGGCCTGGTGTAGCTGTGGACTGGAGGTGGGACACTACACCACCTGCTGAGGAGGGTCCAGCCACAGAGAGGTGGTTAGATTTTTACCTCAAAGAGTTTTCCCATCCGGTTCATCATGTCTCAACAGAGACTTGGACTGACAATGCAGAGTGTAGGAAGGCAAATTAATCTAACATTTCTTTTTAATACTGCTTTTGTTTTCTAGCAACTCATTGACTGCATGTTGGGCTAAGAGAGAAAGACGGTGTCATGGTCTTCTTGGGAAACACAAGGTCCCAGACCCGCAGCAGGGAATGAGTAAGCTGACATTTTTACCATGGCTGGCTTCTACCTCGTCCAATAATTCTCTTAGAATCATCAACACATCACAAATAATATGATACTATATTTGCTTTCTTGATGAAAGCCTAAGGGTCTAATGTATTTCGGGTGAAATGCTGGTACAAACATACCCATTGTTACTTGTTTATTAAGCTTCTTACTTGTTCAGTTCTGGCTGTTAGTATGTGGTTTCTTCAAACTGTTTATTGTCTTATAAAGTATCTGGAGGCTTCGTAGTGACAGGACAAGGGGCAACGGTTTTAAATTGGAAGAGGGGAGATTTAGATTAGATACTGCAAAGAAATTCTTTGCTGTGAGGGTGGTGAGAGCCTGGCCCAGGTTGCCCAGAGAAGCTGTGGCTGCCCCATCCCTGGTCTGGTGGGAGGTGTCCCTGCCCAGGGCAGGGGGTTGGAACTTGATGATCTTTAAGGTCCCTTCCAACCAAAACTGTTCTATGATTCTGTGATTCTCTGATTTTTCCATAAATATGAAGTAATGAGGATATCAGTGTAGCACCAAGAATTACTCTCTGCCACAAAAATTTCATGGAAGGGGAACAATTGCTATCAATCCACTTAAGATTTCTCTAGAAGAGAACAAAGCCAGAGAAAATCACTTATCTCTATCAAATCTTATAACCAAACACAGGATCTACTTTGACAATGAAATTAAGTTTGTTCTATAAATATTGACTAGTATTACTGATAGTTTATTATTTGATTCTTTATTGACTGAGTCCTGGATTGGGGTTTGCTTGTTTTGGGTTTTTTATTCTTTTGTCCATGACTGTTGTCAGACTACATTTACAGTTTCATGGGAGAGCGGAGGACTCTCAGGCTGCTAAAGTTTATTTCCTTGGCCTGCTTTTCCATAAGGCTTAATACAAATTATATTCAGTTTTGGATTATTTTTTTTTTAAAAAAAGGAAAGAAGAAAGAAAAAGATGAAAATAAATAAAAGCGTTACCTAGGTAAGCAAAGTCATTTAGTATTCAACAATTAATTTATTATGGTATAAAGACTGCACCTGTTTCTTTTCAGAACTTCAAACAGAGATACTTGCTGAAGAGATTTCATCATTTCTGCCTACTAATAGACCTATACCAGTAGGGAGATTTTGTTCTTTGATAGGTTTTTGGGTTGTTTGCCGTCTCCCCCCCATCCTCCAGTAGCTAGACCTGATTCTTCGTGATACTGGGACACAAGGTTTTAGTGTACTCTCTTCAGTTTCTTGTATCAGTTCTGTGCCTTTAATAACGCCCTGGTTTTACTGCTTGCTTAATGTTTTAACAGAATCACAGAATCTGTGATTCTGTGAAAATATTGCTTGCTTAATATTTTCCCATTTTATTTCTAATTTATACCTTCACATCGATACAAGTGAACTTTCATCAAATCTTCCCTGTTCCTTGAGAGAGGGTGTTTTTCTTGTCTGTGAGCCTTGAACCCGACAGCAGTTCTTGTCTCTCAAACGTATCCCAAAGCACCGGCATCGGAAACCCTTGCTTTCCCTCGCGGCTTCTCGGGGGGAGTTATGTTAGTTATTATTCTGTTCCTTGAACTCTTAAACATATAAAGAAGGTCACTCAGAAGCCTGATGAGGGGGCGCATGACATTATGCTTGCAGTGTGCATTCACCCCCTTGTTGGAAGGATGTATTTTGTATGCAAGTTGCTCTGCCTTCCCCAGTTTGGCAAAGGCAAAGCTGTGTAAGCTCTCCAACGTGGATGCCACGACGCCATGTGGGAATAACATATATTGGTACAGATTAGGCTTGATCTGCTCAGAAAAGGTATCAGAGTGTGGCATTCTTCCATTTTGACTATGCAGGTACAGCTGAAAAACAAAAAAAATGTAGTCGTTGGGTTGCTCTGCTTTAGGCTGAGTGGTACCTGGGCTGTGCGATGTAACGCTGCCCTTCATCACAATCAGGTGGGAAGGTGCTTTGTGTTGCCACGTTCATGCTTTGAACCCAATTTTTTTTCCATGTATACCATTGGATCTGTATCAGGTTTTAAGGATGTATGGTCCTAGGTTTAACAAGATTCTGGAACAGCCTATTAAAGCAAATAATTTGTTGTATATTCTGGCATTTGATTATTTCTTTACTATCTGAAAATATAAACAATTAGGGAGATATTACAAAAAAAAAAGACATAAGGGAGGGAAGATATTAATAGTGCACTGTTACAGTAATTTCTGTAAAAAAGTGTGGATATGTTATGCAGGCATAGGGCAGAATTTGAGTGAGTTTTAACAAGTATTGTCTTTTCCCCTGCCTCGCTGACACCGCACAAACCTGCTGTGGCTGAGGCCAGGCTGGACAGTGTCAGCAGAGGGTTCAGCTCAGGTGGGATGCAGACTGGGATACGGACAGGGGCTGCCTGGTTCCTGCTTCTTCTAAAGAAAAATAAAGAAAGGGTAGCAGTTTGGAGGAAGTAACCGAGGCTTAAAATAAAACTAAATCCTCTGAGATTTATTCGATGTTCCTTACTTAGAATTCTGAGTTAGTGGAGTTTTGGAAATGTGGATGTTAGTGGTTGATCATTTCACTGGATGATCAGGGTGTTTTATTTTCTTCTACCTACTTGGAAGGTTGCATCCTTTTCTGCCAGATATGGTGCCCATACCATAACTTTAGCATCTCGTCACTGGGCTACTGAGAGGACTCAGTCTTATTTTCCTTTGTAAGTGCTATTGAGTCTATTCAGGGGCTGAAGCTGGGGGTGGATGTGCTACCCTCGTGACATCTGTAAGAGGTTAAGGAGATGTGTGCCTGCCCCACTCATCTCTCACTTTGGTTTTCTTTTGTTAGTTTTTTTTTTCCCTTCCTTCAGAAGTCAACACTTCGACAGCCCTTCTTTAAGTGATATTCTAATCTAGTTCTACCAAAATGAGGAAAAACTTTTTAAAAGCATGTCAGACTATTTGTGTTGAGCAGACAGCCTCTCTTTAGAGAGTCGTGATACGTGCGAAAGAGGAGGTCACGTTGGGAAGCCCTGAGCCTCGGTGGGCGACCTGGGAAGGAGAACCTCCCTGCAGAGCTCTGCTGAGGCCACAGGGGATTCCCTGACCAGGCTGAGGTGGTCCAGAGCAACCTCCAGTATTCTTTCTGCTTAATATTTCTGCTTTGACTGTAAAATACTTATTGAGCTACACCTTCCATTACCTGAAAGTTTTCCTTCTTTTTTCACAAACTAAATGGAATAAGTTTATCTACCCTTTTTTGTACTTTAAGTATCTAAAAGTAAAAGTACTCCACAGTATTTTATAATGATTTATTTGTTAATACACCACTAGAAAGCATTCTCTGATATGCAGCTTGACCTTTTCCATTCGTAGTTTAATCCTATTACTGCTGTGTAAATCCCTGTTTATCACCCAGACTGCTTCTTCTCTTGCCTTGGATTTACACTCCCAAGATATTCAGAGCCTGTTATCAAGTTGCCCCATTTCAGCAGAGTAAGCTATGATATATTATACATATTTTATAAATTTAATTCTGTATTTCTCTACCTGCCCTACTGTTTTGTGACAGTTTGTGTTGTCAGAAACATCTTTAGTTTCTGGGTGGGTAAGAAACCTGCCAAACAGCATGGATTTCAACTCTGCTCCTTCTTGAGTGACATAAAACCCAATGGAAGTTAAATACCTGATTTTATACTAGGTCTAAAGAGAATGACTCTAAGACTATAAGGCTATCCTATAATGTGTCTCTTTCCTTTAAAAACAGCCAAAACCAATGGAGCCTTTATCATTTCTGCCTGTAATGTTAATTAAGTTCTATTAGAAATACTCATCCAATTCACTGCTGAGATCCACCCATGCCAGGCACTAGAGGGACACAAGAAGAAGACAGTCTTTTCAGCAAGGAGCCCATGGTCTAAATAATCCCAAACATCTAAGATTACATGGCAAACAAGAAATAAATGAAGAGCATGACAGGAACTGGAGGGACACGAGGCGACAGGGTGGTGACCACGGTGGGTGATAGCTTCAGATGTGGGGATTCCTGAGGCTCTCTTAAGACAGTAGCTTTCGTTCGCTCATTAAGCACGTTTCAAGTAATTTCCTTTCAAATGCTTGCCTTAAAAAAAACTTTCATGTTTCATTTTCTACGTTTCTGATCTCGCCAGATGGCATTGTTTTAACTCTGTGTCCTGATTGATCTCTGCTTTGTTACTCTTCTCTACCTATTTGTTTGATTTGTGTTTGGCTGCCTGTCTGAAGTATTCTCCAGTCTGTGCAGATAACAGGATAACATATCAATAATATTTTACACATTATGGAAATTTTAGAATACATTTTAGAACCAGTAGGTACATGACATCATCTATACCAGAGTACATGTCAGTAAAGATTTTCAGTTTTCTTTTTTTTTTCTTTTTTCTTTTTTTTTTTTCATTTAATGGAGGAATAAACCAAAACAGGTAATTGTTTTCAATGCCTATGAGTTACCCTGGTTTCCAGCAGCCTTTCCTTTCAAAAAGGAAGTTCAGAGTGCTGCATCCAGTCACTGTGAGCTGAAAGCACATCTGCTACCAGGCAAAGGTGCTACCTCAGCTTGGGGCTTCTGTGTCACAAATCGATGGAGTTCTTTTGTTAAAGAAAACAGAAATAGAACAATGAGACACACACGTAAAAAAAAAAAAAAAACAAGCTGTTTGTTTCATCTCCACATATTTAGAGAAAAAAAATAATAATCACAGTTATTGTCGTTATTTACAAGACAGTTTTTAGCTTTCCAAATTTTATGTGAAGGTTATGAAAGCCAAGTCCAGATTTCATCACCTACAAGGTCTACATCATCAGGAGAAACTTATTATTTTATGTTAATCTTCCCCCAAAGGGTGAACAACCTCAGGAATATGGTCGGGATTGGTGCTGAGACAGAGATTTAGAGGGGAGTAAGACCCAGGTTGTTCCTAGTCCACAGGTGCCGGGGATGTTCCAGTAGTCCTGGAATAGCAGGAGGTGGGACAGTGGCCTTTTTAACACTGAGGGGTATGAAAAAAGACCCTTTCATTTGAAAATTCTAGATGTTGTGTAAGATGCGAGAATAAGAAGTGAGGTGTCCACCTTTGCTACTTGAGAGAAAAAAATAAGATAAATTTTCCTTTTCAGAAAACTTTCACTAGCAGTAAATGTATTTAGGGAAATATTTGTATGTTATTCATTAGAATTGTGATTTGGAAGATTTTCCTGTCACCCTCATTAACTTACAAATGATGATACGCCTCCTATTTTTCCTTTATGAAGAATGAAATGGTGGCCATTGTCATCTTTCCGAAGAAGTTGCTGTAGGATTCCTCTTGGGAACATAAGTTGCAGTACAGTTTTGTAATATAAAAGGTATTTGACACATTTTCTCCCTCATTGTTCTTACTCATGCACTTTATACACCTCCAACGGGTCAGTTGGCTGTGGAAGTCCCTTAATGTAGCAGAATTTCAGTCTGTTGGATTTTCAGCTGCACGATGAAAACACACATATTTTCATTTGAATGTTTTGTACGTGGGGCTTTTTTGTTGTTTTTCACCCAAACAGCTTTTAGTATTCCTGTAAATTTAGATTATAGCAGTGCTGCTCTTTCCTCTAAGTGCAGTGCTTTAGTGATCTCTCTATAGGATGGGCTGTGAGCTTTGGTGAAAACCGGATCAAAGCACCGTATTTCTATGAACCAGGCGTTTCCACTAAAGGCAAGTCAGCATCCGCTCCCGGGGGAATCTCTGGGCGTAATTTAGAAAGAAAATTTTGAAACGTCGCTCTGTTTGAAGTCGAACGAGCAATGCATCTTGTGTAAACACAACAGGAGTTTTCTCCTGTGTTCCTGGGAATGGCAGGGTGGGCTCTGCGGAGCGGCCGGCAGAGCTCTCCGCGTGCTGCTAGGATTGAAATGTTGTTGTGTGGTACAAGATTCGGGGTTTTTTTTTTTGATCTCTTCTCCATAATAGCCACTCTTTAATCTTTTTTCTCTCTGTTGCCTCGTTTTTGCCTGCTCGGTGTATTACGCATGCTGAATACCATTATTGCTTTTGGTTATTAACTAGGGATGGATTTGGAAAAAAGTAATTTTGTGCCGGCTTGAGGTAGCAGAAGAAGCTGTCAAACATCCTACCAGGTGACAGTGTGATGTCCTCCTGCGCAGTGTGTGTTACAGCTGGAAGGTTGGAGGTAATCAGAGAGGATTACCAACGGCAGCTTTATTAAATATCTGTGGAGGTCTACCGCGGCTCTGACCAGATAATATGAGCTTCTGGTATGAAAACAGGAAATTATTAATAAACTGGATTGGCTGTTCTGAATGCCCTTGCAAAAGTTTATCTAATTTTATTTTCTAGGGAGATTAATGTCAAGTATTAGATTTATTATTACTTAAGGTGTAGGCCTTTTATGCTTTGAAGTGATTCCCTTTTAATTTCTTATATTTCCCTGGATGTTTGATGATATTAACATTGTTTAAACCAGAATGTTTCTATTCTCATTTTCTGGTAAGTAAATTTTGACAGTTCAGAGTACACTGTTTTATGTTGAGTTTGGGTTGGTATTTTTTGTTTTAATGTATAATAAAATACAGTTCAGTGGAGATAGAAGCCAGATTTAATATTCTTCATATTCCTTCTGTCCAATACCATGTTTTATCTATTAAAAACTTACTTTTATTTTGTCATTTCCTATAACTTCTATTGTACTTATTTTTTTTTACTTACTGAAAAGTTATAACTGGTTCAATCCAACACTTTCAGCCAAAACTAATATTTCTTAAGGCAGAAATCGCAGATTTACTTGTGATAAATTACTGAAACAGTTTTGCACAAAACTGTAAATTAAACTTAAGAGTGCGAAGAAATCATATCGTCAATTTAGATACACCTTTATCTCTTCAGAAAGATTAAAAATGTAACACCTTAGGTTTAGCACTGTGAAGTTTGACAAGCATTGAAACAAAAAAGGAAGTGTAAATTTTACTAATCAAAACATCTGTACTATGCAGCCATTTACATTTTCCTATCAAGACATGAGAGAAATGTTAATTTTAGACGACTCTTTTTATGACCTATAATTACTGTCATTAAGAAAGCTCTGGAGACTTACAGGGAGCTTTGACTGAAATACAGTTTGACATGTTCTATAATTAATGCTGAATTAACGTGCTACAGTATGTGCCTCAGAAGAAAAAGGTTTCTTTTTACTCAAAGAAAAGTCAAAGAAATTGTAGTACAGTAATGCCTGCGAACATCACTGTATTTAAAGTTATGTCACTGGTTCCTATGTAAACCCCATCTTTCAGTACCTTATAATGTGGCTACTAAATGATCTTTGGATTCAGGCACTGTATAAAACTTCAACCCATAGGTCTTTTTTTTTTAGTTCCTTTTTCTTTTTGCTTTGTTTTACTATTTGGATGCACGTTGCATCAAATGTTGATTTAAGAACACAAAAATTTTGTGTCTATATAAATTACACCTATGTTCTTTACAGGTTTGGGTTATCCTTTTGAACTTGCTATAAGCAAAAGTGATATCCTTATGAAGTTTTCGTTCATATTTCACATCGAGAGCCCAAGAGTCCATATCAATCTAAAAAAAAAGAAAAAAAAAAGGGTATTCTTTTAAAGCATAAAATTATTTAATGTATTATTATTGAACTATTCCTTTCATCATTATCTGCTTTAATTTATACTTTCTGGAAACACTGTGGACATTATCATAATTTAAGAACTATTCACTAAAAAACGCTAAAAAATCCACTTTAAAGGAAATAAAAGAAATATCAAAACAACCCTAACAATTCAAGGGACACAAAACAAATTCTTAAACCACATAAACAGCGCTGATTTCTTGACAATCAAACTTTTCATGTGAGGTTGAAGAGTATAGTTCAATACTTATCATTAACAAAAGAAGTTTTAACGGCCTGCTTTGCAGATGAATCATAAGATATTCACAATTTACTATAACAATATCGGTGTAGTATCTTTAATACCCATTTATAGATTCTTTTTCAACAAAATTTAACTTTTTGAGATAAATTCTAGAGGTGTAACTCAGTGTAGGTCTGCTCAGTTCCAGCTGAGCAGCTTTACTACTGATTAATATCCATTAAAGACACCTTGAATGCAAGTTCATCCTAAAAAAATATAACTTTATGCATTGTGCAGAATGAAGTCAATTATTTAAAGGTTATAATTTAGAAGTTCTGAATAGAAGCAAGTAAAAACCAAATTTCTTTCTTGTGGAAAATGAGAGATATTTTTGAACTTTTATTTCCTACTTCTTAGAGAGTATCAGATCTGTAAACACTTGTCTCGCCTGTAACCATCAGTTTTCTTGATAACTTTTGATAAGGATCTTATCAGAGCTATTTTGGAAACTGGAGTAGCTCATGTAAAATAGTTTCTCTATTATTTAATAGATATTTTTTAAATATAGTTACTTTTAATAACGACTACTAATCAGTTAGTTATCATACTCACATAGGTGTTTATAACTCTATTTTATTAAATTATTTTGCAAGTAACTGTAAAGACTCGCTGGTGACTAAAACTAAAACTGATGTACAAAAATGTGGGAAGCATATTGTTGTCAGCAATGCCTACTGGCCAAGATCCTAATTAGTTCTTTGATGTATGGGAACTTTATATGTGTTTTTAATAAATAACAGATGGATGAACAGAAGTATGACATCGAGTAAACTATCAGTTTTACCACCCTTTTAAACTGATACAATTGTTGTTAATAATTCCACCTGCTCTGCAGTGGAATTTTTCGGTGTTCCTTTTAGATGACAGAGTAGCTGACACAAAAAGAATAAAGGGCTGACAGTGGTCAGAAGAAAGATGATGAAAATATAGGTTTACATATGAGCCAGCTTCATTCAGACTATGTAGTGTGACAGAAACTGGTAAGAATCTGCTCAGGGAAACGTGGGTCTCAACATCAGGAAAGGAGTAGAGAATATATAAAATCTGGTAAGGAAATTTTCAGTATTTCAGTTTTACTCAGTATTCTAAGCCTAAAACAGAAAAAAAACCCCACAAAACTATAAAAATTGTTTCATTAAAAAATAACAATATTTTAAAGATTATTTTCCTTGAGTATGCTTGCTTCAGGTAAGCAATTCCATGGAATTCATAAATTATTTATCTAGTTTTGCCTTTCTTGCTGTATGAAATAATTCTCCTGTCTTCAGGTCAGTTTACTGGGTAGGGGACAGTCAGGGGCCAAACAGAAGGTATCGAAGTGGTGGTACGGATGAGATGGGACAGGAAGGGATATGTTATTTATGAATAAGTAGCATTCTGATTGAGGAAGACTTCTGACACCACCCAACTGACAGCAGCATTACAATATTCAGGGGTTTTCTCCTCTTCTTGCTTTCAGAGTCTGTAGTAAGATATGACAGGTTCTTTTACTGGGACTGAAGACCAGAGACTGTCCATGAAAACAATAAATGTAAAGAGGGCAGCAGATATCTCAGTTCCTTATTTTATATAAAGAAAATAATACATATTTTGGTCTGTATGACATTATCTATATATGAATTTCTCTTTTTCTGACTTTGAGACTAACAGGACAACCGAGAAAAGGGACCAGCAAAAGTTGTTGTGTGGCATTCCTTTATCACTTCCCTGCTATATGGTAAAAGACAAAATTCCATAGTTTCCAAAATTCCATTCTACTTTCTGAGTTTTTCGGAGTATGATAAGTATTCACAATGTCGTTTGTTTTCTTTTGTTTTGTTTTTCCTTCTTGGAAGCACATCCAACAGTGAAACAGAGAAACGTAGCGTTTCGCTTCGTCTTTCAAAATTACCCGTAAAACAATCTTTTTTTTTTTTTTTTTTTAGTGCTCCATATTCTTTCCTGGACTGAACAGGAGTCGTTACTCCTCTCAGCGAGCGCCGATGAACAAAGACGTGTCCAACCTCATTAAGAGCAGCAGCAGGGACAACCCAACGCTCGGATAACGAATGTTCGCTCTCTGGAGAGGAAGAGCTCCCAATCTCTGCTTGGGCAACGTGCCGAGTCTGGGGAGAGGAGGCAGCTCCATACGTGTCCCAAAAATCACCTAGAGAGGACTGAACTCAAATAGGAAAGAAAGTCCCTTGTTTTGAAAATATGAGGTAAAGTATGTGGACTTCTGCAAGATTTTTAAAAATTTAAAAAAAAAAAAAATACGATGCAAATATTTATAGGCTTGAAGAACTTTTCCAGGGTATTTTTAAGGCTAGAAAATACTAAAAAAAATATTGTTAAACACTTAAGCAATTTAGTACTCTATCGCTTCTGAGACAAAGTAGTTAAAAACTTTTTCTATAAGTTCACAATCTTGTTTTAAGAGAAACAAAACTAGTTAAGAATACTATTTTTTTATAAGTTCACAATCTTGTTTTAAGAGAAACAAAACTGGTTAAGAATACTATCTCCTAGATACAGCAAAGATGAATTTTATTTCTTGATGTTTGCTTTCAGGTCTTTTTTTATTTATTTTTTATTTTAACAGGTGCTCTTAATACCTTTGTAGGACACTTATACTGCCTGAAAAATGAGATCTGGGAGAGCTCTGTGATCCATGTATCAAAGTACAGAACCAGGATTTTAGAGATGTGCCCATATAAAAGGCTTTCTCTGACATGAAGAAGTTTGTGAGAGGTATGAAGAATACTATATTACACCTTGTCAACGCTTCCTTCTCACTGTTTGATAGTTTCTGGAGTGAGAGTGTTTTGCTGAAAAATTATGGTATGCTAAATAGGACTGGGGCTTCAAATTATTTCTTAACTGGTAGCTGTGTAATGTGTTTAAGAACATTGACACATGATTCACAGTTTCTGGTACGACCACTGCTGCTTTTTTTTTTCTTTCCTGAGTCACTAGAACTCTAGAAGTGGAATGTTCATGTAAGAACTCAGCTAGATTCTGTTTCTTCATATTTATTACAAGAGCACCCACAAGGTGCTATGTGTTTTCCAATCACACTAAATCAAAATTCTTTCTCCGCGGAACACATATTCTAAAAGAAAAATTAATACTGTTTTGATAGTGGGTTTGATTTACTTATGTATCCAGAGAGAAGCAGGGTTTTTTCCTTCGTTGGAGTGGTTACCATTAACAATTTTTCAGTGGCCCTTGCGAGTAAATCACATTACATTACCACATTACCACTATATTTACAGGACTTCCTTGCTATTTCTTTCACAGTCTATCTGCAATAATGGGACTACCACATAAATGATATTTAGTTGCATCTCTTAAAAGCAAAACTAGAGAGTTAATGGCAACCCACTCTGTTTTGGAAGTAATTTTCCTTCCAAAACAAAGGAAACTCTGGTATTTTTCCGTGCCCTTTACATACAGGATGAACTTTTTTAATGCGTTACTCTTGGTTACATTTTTTTTTTTTCAGGTCAAAATCACTTAAATAAGTATATGTCTAGTGTACAAAACAAAATAATGCAACAAATTTATATGCTGCTGGTTTCCTGATAGGGATTTGTGACAGCAGACAAATCAAGTTTTATAGGGAGCCTGTACGGGGCTGTACAATCTGATTCCAATTACCTCGGACACCCCAACGTTTCTTTCTCCCTTTCCTTCCCCCCCTACTGCCACTTGCTG
Source organism: Gallinago undulata (assembly GCA_026546715.1). NCBI lineage: Eukaryota > Metazoa > Chordata > Aves > Charadriiformes > Scolopacidae > Gallinago > Gallinago undulata. The sequence continues at coordinate 122,951,259 of JAOTQQ010000012.1, forward strand.
CTGGGCAGCTGCTCCATGGGGACCTTAAAGTCAGTCAAGGAAAGATGCTTCCCCGCTGAGGGAAATATTTGTGCTCACCTGCCCAGGTACACCCCTGTCTTCCACCTCACTCTGCTCAGCAGAAGGAAGCCCTTTTACCGCATGAAAAATGAGGAAAAAAAAATCCTGCTCTTCCAGCATCTTGGGCTTTCATGGCAACAGCAGAGTTTGAGGCACAGCTTGGCAAAAGGGCCAATTTTCCTCTTGTTCGTCAAATTGACACCAACTACTTCTTGATTCTGAAAAAACTATTTTTCTTGATGGTTTTACTAGTTTCTTGCTAATCCCCCACCCCTTTTTTTTTTCTCCCCCCCCCCTCCTTAGGTGTAAATGTTTCACACGAGTTGCTTCAATGAACATGATCGCTCAGGGTATGGCTACCACTCGGTCACCTACTGCTGCCTTCCAGGGACCTGTTAACAAAAGACACTGGAGCCAGATTCCTGCTCAAAATGGAACCTAGGTCAGAAGATTTTGAAGACATCTCTACATCCAGCATACAGGGGTGAGGTTTTTTGGGGTCTGAACTGAGGAATATCAGTTGGAACCTTTATTCCGATATTTCTGCCTGCTCTCCAGGCCTCCTATGGCCACCACTCTGATACCTCTAATGGCCCTTTATGACTACTGGATAATAGCTAATGAAAGCTCTACTTTAATAATTGAATCATGAAAAATTACAGCAAGGGTTTTTTTTCTATAAACACTCTGTAGAGTTCTTTTTTACTTACTTCTGCCAAGAAACAGGCCAAGAAAATTAGTTTCAAATATATTAAAAATTACTAAATAGATTCATAATACCAAATATTGCATTTGCAACCTTCAGGAAATGGAGAGACCTTAAAAGGTGTTAAACGGCTGAAACTGTTAATGCAGTGCTACTTAGCTCTAAATGCTCTGAAGTTAGCAAAGCATTTCAGTAAACCTGAAGGGTAACTGTCTACTGCCTATTGTTTCTCTCTTAAATTTAAATTCATAACCTCACCCAGACAGAAATGAAAAGCCAGAGAAAAGATTGTGCTTTAAAAGACTTTTTTTCCCTTTTTTCCTGTATTAGAAACTGGAGTAGATACCATGGGAAAGAAAATCAAGAAACAGCAGATGTCATGTGTCACTTTTACAGTTATTGATACTAAGCAAGTAGCAGTTTGAATCCATTGAGATTCAGTATTGTATGTTTATGGGATTATTTAAATTGTTAAAATGGAATACTTTTATGCCTTTAAATATTTTATGATTCATGGCATTTATGTTTTAGAATCTTATCCATGTGCCTCATGTAATGGTAGATTTTTTCAGCAGCTTTTATTTGTTTTAAGATAGAAGCAAATTACACCTTTAAACTATAGATGACAGAAGGAAAAAATAATGGGAAGGTAGAAGAGTAAATGTATTCCTGAGATGACTAAATGTTGCATGCATGAAGCAAAGACACTTCCTGAACGTTCAAGGATTCCCAAGTAAGTAGAATACCGTGAATTAAGAAAATTTTATTTTCACCTGTAACTGTAGCACAAATCAAGTCAAACAAAGTATAGAAGGCTTTATGGGTTTTAACGTTTTTATATGCCATTACATCTTTTTTCCCTGTAACTTTTAATAAGGTAGAGGAGATATTTTAGTTAGCCCGTAGCATTTTTGTAGTTTAAAAAATACAATTCTGAAGATGTGCCTGAATTAATTGAGCTTTGACATGTCACAGGAATCCACATTTTTAAGGTTACTAAGACTTTGTTCTAAATTTCCTTGAGAAAGTAGGAAGTAGAACAATTTTCCATTCTAGTATGGACCTGAGCGTCAGTCCTAGGAAAATAAATCACAGTCTTGAGGAAAAAAAACAGTGTTGTAACCTGAAAAACTTTTATTACACTGTGACCATCCATCCCTGGCAATTTCCCACTGGGCAACCTGAGAACGTGCCATTCTATAATAATGATATAATTTATTTTATATTGTTTTATTCTTTGTGATAATAGTGGTTCCTCTATGGGAGTGACTGGAAAAGACCACAAATGCTGGAGGAGACGGGGAGATGGTTCTTTCTTTTTGGGGAAGCATCATGCCCTGAAAGGGAGACCAGGGAGCACATTGGTGGCACCACGGTGAGCATCACAAAGCACAGAGCTGTGAACCTGCAGGTCAGGAAGAGATGGGAAACGCTGGGAGAAGGAGGGGCAGCAGCCATCTCCGAGAGGAGATGGAAGGGAACTGCCCAGAGAGGAAACATTGGAGTTTGGTGGAGTTTGCTGCAGATGGGTGTGATGGTCACGGACTAAGCCTGAAATCAAGCCTGGAAACAGGCCCTTCCTGCAAGGGCTCAATGAGGTAAGAAAAGCTGATTTTCTACATTTCTTATTTTTGCTTTGTCTTTCCAACTTATCCCGATTCCCTGCTGCTTAAGAAAAGAAATTCCAATTACTCTGGTAATTGTACGAGCTTTTTTTCTGGTGAAAAGCCCTTCAGTTTTCTTTGAAGAGCCTCCTGCAGTGGTACACGTGGTGGGAACGGGTCCTACCATGCCATGAGTGAGCTAGGGTTTGACACAAGTGCCCATTGTATGGACCTCAATAGGTCCAAATAGATGGTGTCAAACTCTGTGCCAAACTCCTTCAGCAGTTTCTGCTAAACCAGCAGAAAATTATTGTCTTTCGTCTTAAATGTGTGGGCTTGACTAGTTTCTAGCAGAGAGGGATGAGGGGCAGAAAGCCAAGAGAGGACACATCAGGTGGCAGTTGCAAATTGAACCGGTGTTTAGATTAATCTACTGTGGGAATTTGCCAGCCCTGCAAAAGTGGGGTCAACACTGCTGTCTTTTGGTTTTTTTTGAGGTATCTCCTTCGATAAACCCACTATTTGTTTCTTAACAGCCTGTCCTGCACCAGATTCACAGAGGAGCCATGATTTGGCACACACACAGAGTTGGCACAGCACACCCTTGGTGTTCCTTAACCCAGTTGTGCAGAGCAGCAATTCGGACAGTTTAACCAGATCTGTGTCTTAACTTGTGCCTTTAAAAAGTTGGTGTGCTGCTCCAGGTATATGTGCTGCTGAGAATAGCAGTTAGTAAACTCAGTGGTATGTTTCTTCTTTCACAGATCAACACGCAGTCACCCAGATCACCAGTGAAAGTGATACAGATTTGAATCAATTAAGATGTACAGTAGTTTCTCCCAAGCATGTTGCTTCTAGTTCAATGTAGGGAAATAGAGGTAAAAATTGAAGTCTCACAATCTATGAAACTTCTGAATTCTATTCACCCTATAAAAAATTAAAAAAGTAAATTATCTCAGCAACCACATCAGAATTTAAATATATTGGTTTTCTATGTCAGAAGAAATTTAATTGTCTGCCACCATACTCATCTGCCATGTTTGCTTGAACCAACTATATTTGTTCAAGAATAATTTCACACTCACTGGTCCACTCTTGTCTGAAAGCTGCTACCCATTAAAAAAAAAAAAAAAAACCTGAAATAGAAAACAGCATTGTGGGCACCTTATTTCCAATTTGAATTTCAAAACTTTTCTGCATTCCCTGCACCGCACGGCCTCCGCTTCCACGGCGCTGGGTCCCCCAACGCCCTGCCTCTCTGTTCTGCAAAGTGAACTCGAGGGGATGCAAAACCATTTTCAGAGAGGAATGTGGTGCTCGAAGGCAGGAGTGCAAGGCAGCCTGCATTTCAGCTGCCCCCCTCAGTACCAACCCCAGCTGGCCCGCAATTCGGAGACAAAATTCCACTTAAATAGGGCAGTGCCTGCTGGCCCACTGGCTCACAGCTTGGTCAGACCAGGCAAACTGCTGCTCCAACTGAGGTTGGAGACTCTGATATACACAGCATCCCCCGGCCCAGTACAAACCAGAGTATTAAAGCGCAGGGACCAGGTGGATGGTGCCAGCCCCCTTCCAGAGCCCGAGCTGCTCCCACCACCCAGCCTGGGGGCGGTTTGGGCAGGCAGATCTGTGCCGCCGAAAATACAGGACTTCTGAGACCTAAAAGGAAGCCAACCGAAAGGAAGCAGGGAGACTTCAAGTCTAATCCCTGCTCCCAGAACAACTTTTATCTTTTTTTTTTTCCTTTTCCCAATGACTGCACAATGTAAACATGCAGATAGTTCAGGAAACAGGAACCAGAAGTTTCTAAAAACTAGTTTTTCTATTCATTCGTCCACTTATTCATAGTGATGTGCATCCATAGCACTTCTTTTTTTGCACCCACAGCATGATTTTTCTGCGGTATTCTCTTAGGCAAGAAGGTGAATCTACTGATGCATTATGGATTTGTTAAAACATGAATTAGAAATTGTGCTTCTTTTAGTGACCTCAAAGGAAAACCTGGATTTTATTAAAGACATGCGGCCAAATTGTTACTAGCTTTTCATCTTTATTCCCCAAAGCATAGCAGCAAAGAAAAACTTCACTGTTTAAGGGGAAATCACACAATATGGGTTTGCACAAGCAACATAATAATCCCTTTTCCAAACTTCTTAGAGCCCATTGTGTCACCCTTTCCCCATAAAAAATTCTTTGGTCTTTCTCCACATTATTTGCATCTTCTTTATATTTCTGCAGGCTGCAGGAAACTTTATTTTTTTTTCTTTCTTTTTCTCTTCCTTTTAATAAATACTGAAATTAGCCGAGCGAGGAGTTCAAAGTAAAGGCTCTCATCCTTATTTCCCCCTCCTTTTTTGCTCTTAAGCTCCCTCCTTCAAGAAAACTTGCTGTATTAGGAGAGATATTTCCAGCAATTAAGGTGAGAATATGGGGATGTTGCTGTGTCTTAATAGTAAAGCACTTATTTCAGGCTATTACTGAAAAATCCACCTTTTTTTTTTTTTTTTTTTTTTTTGTACAAGATGCAGTGGGTCCATATTTGATATTTGGTTTAAACCTCCGAAAGCTCCGCAGTGTGGTACACGACGCTGTAGTACAGGAGTGCTTAAAGCACAAAAGAACCCAGGGGGGGCTCAACTTGATTTAACCTGTTGCAGAGGAGGCTGACCCCACCACGAGCTGGCACTGATGCTACTTCTGAAGGCAGAGAGCAATTTAGAGTCGTGCCGCCTTCTCTCTGTATTTGCTAACTTAAGCACTGGAGTTTAACAAATATTCTGCTAATTAACTGAATCCAAGCCATCATTAAATGGTCGTCCTGCAGGAATGTAGGTATCTGTGCTTGTCTGCACTGTCAGTAAAGAGAGAGAGCTATCAATAGAGGGCAGCTCAAAGATCAAGAAATGATGTTTCTATTTGTCTCCAATGAACAAGGTGGGAGACTACAGAGTCTCCAGGCGTAAGCTTCACCAAAATTAGACGATGAAGTCACATAACCCTGCTGGTCTAAAGGCACAAAACAGGGGAAAAAAATTAAAGAAAACATATTTCATTAGACAATCAGCACTCAGCCAGGCTCCTGCAGAACATGATAGGGCTATAAAGATGATGAGGGGACTGGAGCATCTCTCTTATGAGGAGATGCTGAGCAACTTGAGTCTTTTTAGTCTGGAGAAGAGAGGGCTGAGGGGAGATCTGATCAACACCTATAAATACTCAAAGGGTGGGTGTCAGGAGGATGGGGCCGGGCTTTTTTCAGTGGTGCCCAGGGACAGGACAAGAGGGAACGGACACACACTTGAACGCAAGAAGTTCCATCTCAATATGAGGAGGAACATCTTCACTTTGAGGGTGGCAGAGCCCTGGCAGAGGCTGCCCAGAGAGGTGGTGGAGTCTCCTTCTCTGGAGACATTCAAACCCACCTGGATACGTTCCTGTGCGACCTGCTCTGGCAGGGGGTTGGAGGAGATGATCTCCAGAGGTTCCTTCCAACCCCATAGCATTCTGTGATTCTGTGTGAGAAGCGCCTGTCTCTCCCAGAGATCCAGCAGAGCCTGTACTCTACCTGTCACGTTAAAAATTCCTGTGCTCCTGACCCTAGCCTTTGCTTAACAGTGACAAAAATATAGAAAAATTCAGCTTGGAATGAAATCAGTGGTAGGAGACTGAACTTCAGCAGCTGGAAGAATTCGGGAGCTGGGTGGCCAGGCCAGGCAGGGGACCCACCGTGCCGCTGCCTCCACTGGAGCTGGGACCTCCAGACAAAGGGTGGAGCAGTCGGTTAATTTTAAATATCCCGGTGAATCTGAGACAGTTTGTCTGCAGAGCCCCCCAGGGCACTGGAATTGCTGGATGCTTTTCACACGATCCCGGGGGCAGCATCTGAATACACGCAGTTTCATTTCAGGAATAGTTGAAGGAATTAAAGCCAACAACGGCATGCCTGTCCCTTCTGTTACACCCTTTTTAAAAATGATAAATTTGAATGTAGGTTGTTTCAGTTTTTTACTTTAAAGCGCCACTTCAGTAAGTAATGAATTACTAATTCCACAATTACTTTATGTAGCATGAGTAATGCATTGCTGCTGAGTTAAAGTAATTACATGAGTCAAAATTCCTAATTAAATTATGTAATTCTTTACAAGCCATTTTTCAAACTTCAAATAAGTTTTTGGGTTTTGGGTGGTTTCTTTTTTTATATTTCCTATAAAGTAATTCTGGAATTGATTACAAATTTGTTCATTCTATCATCAGCAACTTTAAATACAAGTGTTTCTAAAAAGTGCTTTCAGGCCAGATTTTTTCAGAATTGACTTGCAATTTTGGATCCTTAACTTGACAAACTGAAAGAACACTTGAATTTCAAGCAGCAGCAATATGTGAAGATTTCCTAGCAGATAAAAATGAAAACCCACGAAATTACAGATTGTCTTTCAGAAATCTTGTCTTTCTTAAAACAATCTGAGAAGGGAAAAAATAGCTGTAGAAGTAGATTAGCTTGTGCATCCCTCTAACCTGGCCGTGACAGACAAATAGGCAAAAGAGGGAGTCAGAACCTATTCTTCATTAATCCCCTTCCTTCATGCCACATAATTCATCACTTTTAAAGCCTCTCAAAATCTCGTCTCCTTTGCAGTCACCTAAAGAAAAGCTTTAGCATCAGCTAAAGAAAAATGCTGGTGAAATGTAAAGTTACCAGCCCGTTTGGTACACTGCTTACTAGGAATTTATCAGAGAGGTACAAACCCTGTAGATCTGAGGAGGTTTGCAGGAATCTTTTTTTCTATCTTTCTACCTATTTGCTTAACACATTGTCTAATTTACCATCTCAAAAATTGCACTACCTTCCTATCTCAGATGACAAAATGCTCCACATTTATGGTGAAGCGACACAGGAAGATTTCTTTATAAATTTCAACAGCTTTGAAGTGTAAGTTTTCCTAGTACAGTGATTGCTGATGTCACTTCCTGTTTTGATGTGTATCCTTGAATAATAAAAAAGAAATACATTCCTCTTAACAATAAGAGAAAATAGTAATGACTGGAACACTCCATAACTGTCTCTGCAAAATCACAGCATGGTTTGGGTTGGAAAGCACCTTCAAAGACCATCCAATCCCACCCCCTGCCCTGGGCAGGGACACCTCCCACCAGACCAGGCTGCTCCAAGCCCCATCCAGCCTGGCCTTGAACCCCTTCCAGGGATGGGGCAGCCACAGCTTCTCTGTAAAAAGTCCCTCCCCATCTCTCCTGGAACCCCTTGAGGGACTGGAAGTGGCTCTAAGGTCTCCCTGGAGCCTTGTCTTCTCCAGGAGGAACCCCCCCAACTCTCTCAGCCCCCCCTCCCAGCAGAGGGGCTCCAGCCCTCCCAGCATCTTTGTGGCTTCTTCTGGACTCGATCAAACAGGTCCATGTCCTTCTTATGTTGAGGGCCACAGAGTTGAACACAAGACTGAAACAATATTAAATTTAGACCAGAGTGTTATAATTTATATTCTATTTCTAAGGGTGTGCTTAAGGTATTATAGAACCAGGCTTAAGACCTTTCTTACTGTACCTAGTGACCATGTAACCATGTTAACTTTACTTCAAAAATAATGAGTGCCTAGACAAAGCAAAAGAAAATTATATTTAAAAATATGAAGCAGAGCTTTTCTGTATACAAAACATGCATAAGTGTAGGTAAAAAATGAATGTAAATAAAAATATATTTGTCTAACTCCTTGTAAGCATGTTCTTTTTGTTTCATAAGAATTTTTTTCCATTATTATTGTTTCTTTCTGCAATATATTTAAAGCATAACGGCAAAGAAGCTATTCTTTCTTGAAATGAGGGGAAACATAAGGAGTTGTACCAGGATAACGGATATATCTCTCAATATATCGCTCTAATGAGATGAATATTCTTGCACCAGAAAAAAAAACAAAAAAAAAAACAAAAAAACACATTGGTTTTGTTTGTTTGTGTGTTTGTTTGTTCAGGAATGAAAAGGTTACAGTCTACAGACACCCTGAGGCAAGAGGACACAACAACAATTGATAAGAGGGGGGGGGTGACCAAAGGAGCTGCTCTCCCGTCCCCTCCCCGCGCTCCCCCCACGCTCTGCTGTCAGCTCTGGAGAGGGATTCAGCCAAACCGAGACCTCCTTCCTCAAAGGCTCGTGTCTACGGAGGGACTCCCCAAAGCCAGCACGTACGTGCTTCAGGAATCTTGGCTAGGCAACAAAAATGGCATTACATGAACGCAGGGTATAACCCCAGATACAGAAAATAATTTCCGGAAGCCCAGCCTGGCAAAGTCCTGGAGAGTTACGAATTTTCAGATTTTAGGACAGTAGAAAATCAGACCTACTAAAACCGAAACAACTGTTTTAGATACAGAACAAAGATGATACTTTCATATGAGGTATTAGCTACAGGTTATACATTGTAGGCCACTGATAAAATATACTGTATTCTCCACCCCTATCACATGCAAAATATCCCTCTCAAATTACAATTTTACTATTTGTACCTTCATCCACTTCTAAAGCAAAATATATTAATCTGGCACAACCTCAGGATGTCACATTTGCACTGAAGTTACACTTGGTTACTAATCGTACACATTTCAGCACACTTACACTGGCTGTGTAATCAGCACAGGGTCATTACGTCAGTAATTTAGCACCATGAAGCCATACTTTACATATACCTGCCTACTCTAGTTCCCAAGAATACCCTTAGCAATGGAATATCCTACAATTGGGAACCTTGGGAGTTAAGGTTGAATTTTTCTGCAGGTTTATGGTAATAGGTAGATCCTATCCACTCGACAGCTGCAGTAGCCCTTCCTTAGGACAAAAGAAATTACCTTAAAATTCAATATGTACAAGTCACATACTGCCTGGTTGCAAAAACACACCTCTAGAAGAGCAACAGATCCACTGGAAACTGCTGACAACTTTTAGGAAACGTGACGAATCACATGCCACAGAATGGAAGCCTTTGATCCAGCAAAAGCAGCTCATTACTAAGTCTGGGCTTTCATTTGCTTATCTTTTTAATTTATCTCATGGCAGGTAAAAGACCTCAATACCCTGGGTTAGCAAAGGAACCGCTGATGCAGAACTGGGTTCAGGTTCTCTCTTAGGACACAAGTGGGAACAACTTTGATGGTTTAACCCTGGTTTTCTACTTACGCATGTTCCAATGTATGTGTTTGCATATCCTATAATTACTACAATATTTTCTACATTACATTAGTGCATCGCGGTGTGCTTCTGAGCTCCTGGCTGAGACCTGAGCCTTAATTAACTCCACATTGAAACAATGCTTGAGTATTATACAACGTTTTCTCCCGTCTCAACCGCAGGGCCCCATTTTTCACTCAAACCACACCTGGGCTGTGGCCTCCTCACAGTGACAAGAGGACGGGGAACACTGGGGATGCTGTGGCACTGACCAGCTGGAGACAGAGGGTGTCCTAATTCAGGAAGGGGCAGGCTGGAGAAATAACAGAATCATAGACATAGAATCACAGAATTGCCTGGGTTGGAAGGGACCTTTCAGATCATCAAGTCCAACCATCAACTCAACACTGACAAAAAACATCACTAAACAATATCTCTAAGCACTATGTCTACCTGTCTTTTAAATCCCTCCAGGGATGGTGACTCCACCACTGCCCTGGGCAGCCCATTCCAATGTGCAATAACCCTTTCAGTGTAGAAATTCTTCCTAATATCTATCCTTAACTTCCTCTGCCACAGCTTAAGTTTCCTTAGTTTCCTCACAGTTACCCATCCCACGCTCCTCCAGGTGTCCCAAAAAAAAAAGAAATAGTTTGGTAGAGTCCCTGCAACACTCCTAGTAACCACTTCTTCTGTTGATGTGATGGAAGTGGTGAATTTATACCTACAGGGTAGAGGGCTCAGACGTGCCCTTTTTCCCCTCTCAGCTGAGACCACCCCTTAGCAGCCGGCTGACACCCACACACCCCCAACAAGGATTCACCAAAGATCATCAGAGAAAGGGGGACATAGCCACCAACTGCCACTTTTTGCTGCACAATACGGTTTGGTCCAAAATCCCCCCATGAGTTTGCACATCCCTTTGTCTTCTCTGCAGAGACACCAGAGGAGATGGGAAGGCGTGTAACGCAGACTGAAACCAACAAAAAAAAAATGATAGAAGGGTATTTGCTCTCTTTCTTGTGAGGTCACTGTTTATCTGCCTAAATCACGTTTATTGAAATTTTATTTTTATGAGGACTACAATTTGCTCGCAGGTTTTTGAAAGCAAAGAAAACAGGAGAATACTGCCAATGATTACCTTTCAAACGCCTAAATAAAAATGATAAAATTATGCAAACCACAGTTCTATTCCCGCTGAGTTTCACTGTGTATCCATATCAGTTGTTATTTTCTCATTCTTTTGTAAGACAGAACACCTGAAGTATGAAACATTTTTTTCCTAACATTTTTGATAATGCAAACATAGAGGTATGTGATTTATGGGTATTCTGTTTCAAATTACTGTCGCTTAAACATATATAGATGCATGTGTGTGTGTATATACATAAAACACTCATATTTGTAACCCTCCTGGAACCTTATGGATCGCCCTGTTTGTGTCAACATCTGTTTGACATATTTTATCTGCTTTGTCAGTACATCAGGTAATCGTAAACTGTCAATCGCTAAAGCCTCTTTTCTAATTTCACATAATTACAAAAGCAACCAGAAATAAATTGTGTGTGGTTTAATAATACATGATAATGTTTTAAAGATCTTTAAAGAAAGTAAATTGCTTTTGCAGAATTAGCGTGGTCTATTATATAACATTAATATGCATAACAGATGGCTCTCACAAGAGTAAGCGGGTATTATTTTGATTTGATTTTAATTAGATATATATTGTCTCTTCCATTATATATTACCCATCTTAATACCATAAGAGGCTTTTATGCACAGTATTCAAAGATTTATTCCACTCCAAAGTTTTAAATGTCATTGATACGAGACCACTATTTTGAACAGCATTCAGAAGGCACGCTACTTTTTATGATAATTTTTGTTGGCTTTAACAATGATAAAATGTTATTGAAGGGAGTGGTAATTTTAAGTGTGTGCTCTCATTTGAAAAACATGATCATATACATTGTTCTTAAAAATCTACATATGGTTTTGTATTATAACAAATTATATCTTTTATTTGGCTAATAATGGTTTCTAAATCCATTATAGCCACGTGGATTCAAGACCAATATATTCTGCTCTTGTTTCCTCTTCATGTAAGCGTTAATTATCGTCTGCTGAATAAAAGGTTTCTCCGCTCAGAATTTTGTTACTGTTACAAATATTTAAAGTGGATTTAGTTTTCTAGCTTTGCAACATTATGAATTACTGTGAGTTTGTAGCAGTTGTGGTTCTGCCAGTTGGGTAAGGGAGGGACGATTGACAAAGTCAGATTTTGGCCCATTTAAAAAGTCTGCTGAGAGAATTATTGTGCTGCCTTTTGTGACGTAAACTGAGAAACCGTACCCAAAAGGGCTTGTACAAGAGACCACCAAGTAATTTTATCATTTTACCTAGGCCTCAGGTATCTGTTGGATGTTAACAGATTTTCACCACCATTGACTCGTGTTTGATTCCATTTGAAGATATAAAGGTGAAAGTCTGCCATTCAACTCATAAGTTTTAGCTTGTTCAGTCCTCCAGCATTCCCTATTTTTTTATGCGAATATAAACTCCATCCCTTTTACATTCTTTGTATCCTCAATGCAATGAGCCATGACCAAAGAGCTAATCTTAAAGAAATACATAGCAAAAATAAAACAAAAAAAGTGGAAAGAATAAAACATTTAAACCGAAACATAGCAAGTTATAATTGTCCCATTTTTATAAAATAAACCTGATTTCAATTAAAACAACCTCTGGAGGTAGACTAGTGTATATTATAATAAACGGGTAAATGTAAGGCGTGGGAAAAGTTCAGACATTCCTTCTAGCATATTGAATCAATTAATAGCATGTACAAGGAAACCCTGATTATTTGAAGGAGTGGAGAAAAATGACTTGATTCTTTACAAGTAGTACAGACTATTATTAGTATTCCAGATAGAGTGTGTTCTAGGGAGTCCATCATGTGCTTTGATCTGTCTGCATCCACAGCTGGAAACTTTGCGCCAGTCTCTGGAAGCAGCACGAACTGACAACAGTCGCCTCCATCAGGAAAGTGAGTTAGTGGTTGCAAATGTTAATCAGCGGATCAAAGAACAAAAGTGAGTAAAATTGGGTCTTTTTTTTTTTTTTTTTTCCCCCCGATCTGATTTCATTTCCTATGGCCCCATACAATTAAAGCATTCATGAGCACTCTCTTCTCAACTTACTGCCATATCTTTTATCTGGAGCTCTGCAATAGGTCTTTATAAACATACTATCAAGGTTTTTTTACCGTCACATTTATGTCCTTTTGAATTAACATAAATAATCAAATAATAAATAAGTTATCTGTAAACACAAAGTACAATTTTCAGGCATGCTAATAATGTACAATGTAAAAAAACTGAACTCTGTAGATAAGAAAAATATATGTATATGTTGTTATGCTTTGTGACTTTTCCCTTAGATTTTGCAAACCTCCCATATTAATGCACTTTCAATTTTTAAATGCATTTTTTGTCCATAGCGTTTATGAAGATACCCTTGATGATGAAAACTAATTTACCTTCTCAAAAGTCAATAGCTAAATGAACAAGTTAAGCTGGTAAGAAGTATCGATGCTCTACACTATTTCTCACGACTTGCATATACCCCTAATTCTGAACATGCATAAGCACATAAAACTAAGCTTCACCTTGATTATTTCAGTAATTTAAATACCTTTTTCTATCTTTAATATTAAACTATAAACAGCATCTGCAATGCTCTTCTGACGGGTAACAATGGGTTACTTTATTAGAGCCCGTAGTTTCTTGGGTGTTTCTACAAAAGCTGTCCAACATCAGGAAGAGAGATGAACTGCACTAGGTAACCGAATGCCCATGGCTCCATCCCATAATGACACGCAGTATGAGAATGCAAGAACGAGTCTGCAAGAAGAAACAAGTCCTCTATAGAAATTGCACAGGGTTATGGGACACGGTTGCAAACTCGTCATGTCTCTTTGCGAGGACCTTGCCCACACACAGCGGAAGGTGTTACTGAAAATCCTCAACAGCTTAATGAGGTAAATTTTCAGAAAATTATTCCTGAGACGTGGAACTGCATCTTCTGTTAATCGCAAGTGCTTCCACGGGCCACTTGGCTCCCTTTATAGTTCACTTTATGCAGTCTGAAAAGCCCATAACTTAGGTTTCTAACAAATCTGATTAGTTTAAAGCCCTTTAAAGATAAGATGACTCATTTCCAAAAATCCATCATCCGTATCGATTTACTCCACATTGACTATGAAGCCCGCGCCAAACATTTGGAGGTGCAGGTACCCATCTTATGAACAACCTCATTTCAAAGTCTCTCTGGCAAAGCCAGGACATCTAGTGCCCTGGAAATCACAGCTCCAGCACTGCACATTCCTTCAGGCATCAGTGGTTTTCTGTTTTAAATGCCAAGCGCCTACAATAGAATTATATCCACCTCTTTTACAAGCCAAAATTCCTTAATTGCTTTTGTTCCTCACTTTGACTAAAATTGTTATATCTTTGTCACCTTACAAAAATGCCATGAAACTGTTTTCTTATTCCATCTTATTTCTTTAACACACTTGAAACAAAATCCTCAAACTGCGTAAGGACACAACATTAAATAATTTAATTTAGTGCTCTGCTAATACAGGCACCGTTACATGGGGTTTTTTCATGAGTTTATAAATTATATTTTAAAAATAGTCAATGTTTCACCTAGGAAATACAGCGTTTTGCATTAGGAACTTTTTTTGTTAAAATACTTTGGATATATTTATAGTTCACACCATAAAAAGCAATTTTAAATAAAAAGTATTTTTCATTGTCAGAGTAGGAAATTCAGAGTACTGCTTGGATTGCTTTGGAGCTTATGTACACATGCCTGAGTTTCAACAGAGTAACAGAGATATTACATTATATTCAGTCTTTCTGAAATTTTCACATTTTCATTAAAAAGAAATCTTGCAATTCTCAGGTTTTTTTCAGGTTAGTAGATACTGACTTGCAAAAATTGCTTCATTTTCAACTTCGGGCTTTTTGAAGTGATAGAGTAAATAAAGTTAAGTCTATGAGATATATATTTAACACTCAATACAGGTAGACTAATATCAATTTAAAAAAAATATTAACAATCTTGCCTGATTGGATAATTAATTGATTACAGTGGTACAAAAGTGTTTTTTAAAATACAAATTTACAAAATGAATTTTTGTCTTAGGATCCCAACTTCTGCCGTGCCACCAGAGGGGTATTTAATTATACAACTTTGTTACAGGTGAGCAGAATGTTTTGCAGAGCAATCTGCCCTCTTCAAAATTCTTTTTTTGATCTGCACTATATGGTGCCCGAGTATTGGACCCATGACAAAAAGAGAACATTCACAGTTTATTTTTGCTGCAGTCTAGGAGGTGAAATAAAGATCCCTTTTGATATTAATTTCATTTTCGAATCACCTCATTGCTGGTTATCCTTCCTGACACCTTGTTAAAGTTAGACTTGACGCTGCCAATAACCCAGATCAAAGATGTCATAATACATAATTGAAGGCCATATGGGACATACTTGGTAAAAATTCGTTTTGCAGAAAAAGGGACTCGAGCACTTATCTAAATGATACTTAACGTTTAGTTGCTCTTTTCATGCTGACAAAAAGTTTGAGAGGGCTGTTCCAATAAAATGGAGCAGGTATTGGAATGCAGGGGTGCACCAGGCCAAATTTACTATCAGTTCAGTTGTTTTGCAACCTATCACTGCTTTTCCAAAGATTTTGAAACATTGCTGCCCACCATGAATGGCTTTGGGTTTTAGAGTATTTTTTTCAGAAGACATGAAATAAGTGACAAGGTTTTGAAATACAGATAATATTTATTTCAATGCAGTGCCACACCATAGAGATGATAATACAGGATGATCGGTGGTAGATTTTTTATATATTGTTTGCATTAAATGATATTATATATCAGATTTCAGAGTCAGTGTTTGCGTAGTGGGGGGTTGACGCAATATTACCATTCTACTTACTTATTCATTTATTATCTCTTCAGTTTTCCAATTTTTATTTTATTTATTACTTTTCCTTTTATGTACATTTCTGTGTTGTGTGCTGCTTTTGTTCTCTTTACTATTCTTTGAGTCTATGATCTGTGGAGGTAATTTTGAACAAAATTAAGAAAGCTAAATCAACATTACCAATATACTTGCATTTGCCTGGAATGTTAACTATCTCTTAAGATTCGTATTTCATATATAGTGCAGTCTTTTTATTGTCGAAGGTTATTTGAATGTCCTCTAAGAATTGCTGAATTGTTTATTGATCTAATAATTATATATTTCTTGGTACTTATGATGTCTGTCCTTTCTTGTTCCTTTATCTTAAAAATTTAATAAACAAAGCATCAAAGAAAAAGGAATAAAAAGAGAGATGACTAAGAATAGATCCCTGAGGCTTTTCCATTTGAAAAGCTTCTATATCAGAGTTATTGTTTATGGAAATCTTCTGTGTATGATTTCTCCACTAACCTGCACGAGTCTCTGTGGAGTTATCTATAAGCTCAGTTATCTCCGAGCTGTTAAGGAATATTTTATGATCAATAAAAATTTCTCCTGTAAATACATTTCTCATCGAATTAGAGGTAACACTGGCGTTGTGAGGAAGAGAGCAGTATTTGTGGAATGAAGCTAGATGCTACTGCAGTCTAAATAATTTTCTGTTACAGGTATTTGAAATCTTTGAACATAATATTTTCAAATAGTCTTGCTGAACTAGAATGAACTAGAAGGTGTTGATACATTTTCCCTTTTACTATTAGTAGTAGACAGAGTAGACAGTAAAATGTCAATGAGCCAGCAGTGTGCTCTTGTGGCCAGGAAGGCCAATGGGATCCTGGGCTGTGGAGGGAAGAGTGTGGCCAGTAGGTCGAGGGAGGTCATTCTCCCCCTCTGCTCTGCACTGGTGAGACCACAACTGGAAT
>JAOTQQ010000012.1:122972788-123021100 GCA_026546715.1 Gallinago undulata
GGTTTGGTGTTTTTTTGGGGGGGGGGTGGGTTTGGGGTGGGTGTGGTGTGTTTTGGGGTTTTTTTGATTGGTTGTTTTTTTTTGTTTGTTTGTTTTTTTTTTTCATTGGTTAGACTAGATGATCTTAAAAGGTTCCTTCCAACCTAGGTGATTCTGTGGCTAATGTAAATGTTCATGGGCCATTCTTTATTTGCTGAAAAAAACTGTGTTTCTCTCTAGCATTTCTTATGCACAAGGTAGGCTGCATTGTAGAATCCAGAGCTACGTTACCACGCTGATGACAGCTCTGGTTTATACTTCTGTGCTGGTGGTCACCATTCTGTGAACAGTTAATTTATATAAACAAATCTGTCAACAGTCTTGGAAAACTCTGGGATCCAGGCGGTGACTATCTGATAAATTCTGCTCAGTCTCCTGCAGTGGTGGTGACTCTGGTCCATATATCACATCCACAGCCTCTGCCTTCCCAGAGCTGCCAGCTCCACAGGACAGCTTTCCTAATAAAATTAACATTTCCCTAGGAGCATGAAGAGATATTTGCTGTTTTTTCTTATGTTGCCTATTCGATGATTGTTTTCAGGATGTTGTGTCAGATATATGACAATTCCATGAAAAAAAACCCCACAGATTCTTGCAGTTGTAGCTCCTCAGCCAGCCAGGCTTGATCTCGAGATCTTAAAGCAAAACAAAATAGACCTAAGCGCTTGGCAACTCCAGTATTATATTTCATCTACAAAGGGAAATAGGTTTGGAGATTTGTAGAGATGTAAGGGATGACTACCTGCTAATGCTTCAGGGTATTGGGTTTAACTATTTGGGAAACTTTTACCTGTTGTGACTGAAAAGTCGGGACCAGCTGTAGCACAATCTACCTTTTTTGTTGTTCTGCTGTAGTGTAGTTAGCAACCTTGCAGAGTTTTAAATTATTCCAACAATGAAGGCCTAAATTTACTTGTCTAATAAGACTATCGTCTCTCAAAATGTATCTGAAGCATTTGCTGCTTTATCTGATACATATTGTTTTAAGCTTGAGTAAGCATGTTTTTCATAAATCAGAAAAATCCTAACTCAGTGTGTCTTTAAACTGCTTAAAATTTTCTGTGTGGAAGACAAGGGAACCCAATGCTGCCCATTGCAGATGAGCATCAGGCCCCACGGCATCACGGGACTGGTCCCCTGGTAGCAGACAGGGCTTTTTTCCTCCTCTTTATTGATGGTCTAATGTCTTTTCACTCATGTTTTTATTTCACAAATGTTAGCACACAACTTTACCTCTGAGACAATTCAAAAATACCATCTCTCACTTGTCTCTGTGAAAGGCACTGCAAATTTATTCTTTGCATTTAGACTTTTTTTTTTTTTTTTGAAGGACGGGGGGTGGAAAGGGTTGTAATAGCACTGAATTAAATCATGGAATCATCAAATCATAGAATAGTTATCTGTTTATGGAAAATAAATTGGAGCTTGTATCTGCTTAGGTTAAAGACGTTTTCCTCCAAAACTCCTATAGAAATACGCAGTATAAATTCATTGGCTCGGATTGCCTGTAGCAATATTTCTCTAATGAAAACATGTATTGGAGACAAAGTCCACGGATTTTTACATGGCTTTCTGAGGGTTTTCAAATCACCAGCAGTCAATTTAGTCTCTCTAATCTTTAAACCTAAGGGCCTAATTCTGACAAAATCTTTGGATATGTTTTCATCACTTTGCTATGATGTTTGCTTGGAGAGAACTGTAGAATATCCCAACAGATATTCATATTAGACTAAACTTCATCCTGAATTTTTGAGATTCAGAAAGTTTCTGGGTCATTTACTTGGTGCAGAGATGCACAACTCTCTGAAAAGACTCATTGGGAAAGATTTCTAGTTTCTGTAAGGGACACATTATGGTCACTGTGCAGATGATCTTGGAAAATACAGTTAAAATGTAGCATATTCGAGTTCCTCAGCACCAGAGTAGCCATAAACCTATTTGCTATTTAGCCATTTAACGCAATTATTTACTGTTCAAGAGATATACAGTTACTATAGCAACAGCTACATTTACAGTCCCAGAATAAATGGAAAGTGTAATCTGTCCTGCCAGTAAAGCAAAAAGCTTTTTAAAATGTAGTTTATCTGTTGCCTTTACAATAGAAATTAGTGGCACTCAAATTATGAGCCATGAGCTGGTTGCAGACTGCCGGCTTTGATCTCCTAGGCAATGTTACACCCGCCTCATGCTTTGACTGCACGTTCAGTAGCTTTGACAATTGACAGGAATATACTCTTTTTTTTTTTTTTTCTTAGTTTAGCCGATGATAAGATGCAGCCAGAAGAAATGAGAGAATCTTTAGCTTAGAATCTTTTTTTTTTTTCCCATGGCTAAAATGGTCACTAATCTAGGGTGAAAGAAAGGTACCTTTCACACAAAAAAAATGTTAATTCAATAGCAACGAGAGAAAAAAATCTAGATTAAGATTGTAAAAGAAAAAAAAAAGTGTTACTATTTTCCTCGTAAAAAGAAATAATTAGATAATTTTGAAAAGATAGTTATATACCTCTTTTTTGTGTGCTCCTTGTGACACTTCTGCTTGAGGAGTTTTTGTGGACAATTTGGTATGGACTGGTATTGCAGGCTAAATTAGATTGTCACCCGGTTTAGGACAGCTGCCTATGGCAATTCTGTGTTCCAGAATAAAATAAAATATCACTGTACCCTGGAATAATCAGTGTGCTTGTAAAACATCTTACATTTCCGTATACATAAAGCCTGGGTTCTTCGCAACGAAAAATACTTGTTATGAAAGTGATACAAACGCGATCCATTTGGGTGGTGCATTTTAATGTCCAGGGCTACTTTACAGAATGATCACCATTGCTAAGGGAGCACACCACGCAGCCTGGACCTCTCGAGGAGTTACCTGAGGAGGAAAGCCCCACCAGTCTATGTCCTGCATCACCTCAGCACGTCTCCACTCCATGCCCGCAGGGAGCTGATGAAGTTGGGTAGGTCCATGCCCAGGCTCTCTCCCCATCCCTGGCTGCTCGCTCTCTCGTACCCCGTGGGACAGGGGCTCCCCAGAGCTCTCCTCACCGGCACTGCAGAAAAGTGAAAAAGAGAAAATAAACACCTCCACCCCTTTTACTTGCAGCGTCATTAGTAAGAAGGACTACGTTTTGGCCTTGGAGTGGTGCATATTCTTAATCTTTTAAATAAAAAAAAATAATGCAAAAAATAATGTTAATCCTAAAATTTATTACCTGCAGCATTTGCCATTCTTCTTCCATTTGAAGATATGTGTTCATAGTAACAAATTTCAGGAAATGTCTGTAACGTAAATATACTACCTTAGCTTATTTCCTTCTCCTAATTATTGAAAAGACTGAAGAAGAAACTGTTCTTGACAGACACATGAAAGCCTGTCTTAAAGCTTGATTTTCACTCTTTCAAATGCTGTTTGTTAGAGCCTTCTTTTTATGAAATGTTTTCGATAAAAGAATATTCCTCTGGTTCCTCTTATGCAAGGGAAGCATCTGGATGCATAGCACTGGAAGAAAGCTGAAATGTTTTCAGGCTTAAGGGTTCCTGATGGGAGTTCCCATGAAGCAGTCTCTCAGATAAGAAGCCTGGAGTACAGTCACTGTTTGCAGGTGTAGAGAAAAGCTCTCATCAGTAGCTTGTCACACTACCCAAAGTTTAGTTACTGCATGGTAGGCAGATACTTGGCAGCCTCCTGGTCTGAGATTTAAAAAAAAGATATTAGAATTAAGCAAAAGTTATCTTTCAAGTAAAAACTATTTATTTGTTGTAGTTTATTGAAAAGTATTTTTAAAAATGTGGTTTTTTAACTGAAAAGATGCATCCTTATTTCTCAGATATTTTTTAAATGACATGCAATTATGAAAAAAACCTGATTATTAATGCAAACAGTTGAAAACTGAGAGACAGCATTTCAAATTTAGACTTCTAAACCCAGGAAGTACTGAAATACAGAGCACACTCACGGAATCTTGACTCTGCCTTCATTTAGCAGCAGTCCAATAAAGTTGTATTTGTTCTTTGTATCTATTTGTTCTTTCCTGAGCAAATAGGAACTGCTTACCCCTATATTACAATGAGCTAATTCACCCCCAAGGCCTCCCTGGAGTAATCAGAGGAGCTCCTCCTCTCTTTCGTATTCTTTTATACAGGGCTAACACATTGATGCCAATAATGGCTGCATTTTATAGTCCAAATATGTGAAAAAACGTTGATAGGATTGACGTACATCATACTGGGAAAGCTGGAAGTGGAGTGAGGATATCATGTGCTGAAAACCTCTTCCTCATATAACTTACATTTGAATCTGTAACTGCAACTTATGTGACAAGTCAAGGCAGTGAATTTAAGCTTTGGGACTTCAGAGAACCTACACAAATACTGACCTTTGAACAGCAGAGTTTTCAACATTAAATACAAGAAAGCTGAGGTTTCCCCACAGTGTTTCTCGTATTTGCAATTTTCTTCTATCTCTTTGGAGAGAAAATTTTTCAGTCCTTGTTCTAACAAAACTGCCAGCATTAATTATTAATAGGAATTTTGTTCAGTTAATAATGACAGAGATTGCGCCCTTTGTTCTCAACAATTATTTATTTTCAGTCTGTGAAACTCTTCAGTTATATCTTCTTGTAGCTTTGGGTCACGCATGCTTTGAATTTCCTCGTGTCATTTTTCCCTCAGCCTTGCTTGTCACACAAAGCATAACTTTTACCTGTAGTTTTGTCTTCATCTCAGTTTCTCTTTTCTCAGTATTAACTCTCATTAGTCCCCAACTGTCAATTTTAGTTTCTATTATTGCTTTGAGGAAAAACACCATAATTATCCCGAGCACTGAATATGTATTGACTAGGTTAACATTTAGATTCAGTATCACAGATATTAATATTAATAAAGACCTTTTCAATTCAAAAAGTTTAAATCACTTCTCAAATATTCTGATCTTATGTTTGAACTTTTTTAAAAGATTCCAGAGAAAGGATTCATAGTTTGACTTAGGTGTTTCATCAGAGGTATAAAATAATGCAATCAACATTTCTCAACAGAAGGAAAGACTAGCGATTTGTCAGCAATAGCATGAAGACAGCTTTCAATAATAATTACCGCACAGGAGTGATTACTCCTTTATATAGACTGAAATTGATTTGGCGTTTCAAGTTATTAACGAGGAGATAAAGGTCCATCCTTGCACACTCAAGCTGATGCCTTCCTCTGCTCTCACTGCCTTTTCTGAAAAGACAAACGTGGTAGCTTTTTTGGGTGGGTTGGAAAATGGATTGGAGAAAGAGACATTTTAGTTGAAAAGGCCCTTTTAAGTTAGCACAAATAATTTATTTAAAACTTAAAAGAAAACTTAATTTCCCCCAAATCCTTCCTGCAAAGGAAGCAGTCTGGAAGCAGGTAGGACTAACTCCTTGCAGGTAGTGTCCATGTGGCCGACCCTTTCTGGAGCACCAAAGGGCACAGCACATACAGACACAGGCTCTGGGTCTATAGATCAGGATCTGGTGGCACCCAATAGTACATGACCCGAACTGCTCCTTGCCACCACAGGAGATGTCTGGCTTCTCCCTGGGCACTGTTGCAGGCTGCCCAGACACAGCTCTCGGTGTTCAGAAAACAAGTTCCTGCTTCATAATTTACCTTTTCTTATTGATTTGATAATAGAATTACTCGGCGTTGGCTGTAATGTTGCAAGTGTGGAATCGTGAGGACCACGGGGCGAGTGGAACCAGAAGAAGTCCCTTCGCAGAGACAGAGCAATGTGCCTGAGGACAAACCCTGAGAACAGGATAGGCTGGGTGCAGGATAATAGGGCTTTTATCTTTTTAATGTTTATGATTCTGGGAAAATAACATTCAAGGAAGTAGCTTTTATGAAAAGTATTCTCAGATACAGCAAATAATGATATTGATGAGAACAAATCAGTTTCATGGTGGAAGTGTTTAAAAATAAAAGTTCCTTTGAACTCAGCGAGAACCAGATTTAATGAAATTTAAATTAAAGTGAGTGGAATAGATATGTAAGAGTTAATCAGCTGGAATGGCAATAATATGAAATAGAGGCTCTTCCCTTAGAAAGAAACTGCTTGAATGAAATCATGTATCTTGATGTTTATTGTTCTTTGACTGAAGCTTGCACATGTATATTTGGAAAGCCAAATTCTGACCCAATTAAGGTAAATGTCAAGGATTTGGATATTTTCCTGTCTTTAACATTGTCCCTTATATACTAAAGTGAATTGTCTGCCTGCGCTTTTGTGGAAGTGCAGCTTGGCAAGGTCCTTTTGTATTGTTCTACTGCAGCTGTTAATACATTGCAATGATATAATTTTTATCTATGCTAATATAATCTCATATTTAGAATAAAAATTCTAATCTCTAAAATAAATAGGGTTACTTTCTAACTTTGCCACAGTTTTGCAGGTTGCAATAGAATATAGGCAAACATTCACTTTTATTGTGGTCAAATATTTTTATTTTATTCTTGATCATCTGGAAGTTTGCCTTAAAAACATAAACAATCTGTCCACAGTGAGGAATCAAAATGAAGGTAAGTCTTTCAGTCACTGCAGTTACATATACTAGTCATATTTGGTTTATTTTCCATTTTTCCATTGTAAAGTTTGTAAACATTAATTGCCCTCCTATTGCAACCATATTATTGAGTATAGCTTCACTTAAAAATGACCCGAAGAAGGTCATTTGACAATGAAGATTGTCATATTTATAGTAAGTCATTGTTTCTGCTGAGGTTCTCTCATTCATACTGGTAAACCAATGATTTTATCTCATCAATGAGCCAAGCTATTATGGAAAACGTACAATCTATAATAAATCAAATCATGACAAATAATTGACTGTTCATTAACATTTTTGGTTTTAAAATACATATAAATGCTTACCATTAATATGCAAAAACTCAAAATCACAGATGACTTTGTTGATGGACCTAGTTTTTGATGGATATGAGTATAAGGTCAGGCTACAGGTCTATCCGGAACGGTGTCCTGTCTCTGATCAGTG
Organism: Gallinago undulata; assembly: GCA_026546715.1. NCBI lineage: Eukaryota > Metazoa > Chordata > Aves > Charadriiformes > Scolopacidae > Gallinago > Gallinago undulata. The sequence continues at coordinate 122,979,838 of JAOTQQ010000012.1, forward strand.
AGCTGTATCCACTATAGGATATAGATTTATTTTAGCCCGTCACGAAGAGGAAGAAACAATGCAGGATGTTGCAGGAGCTCTTGATGATTCAAGACCCTCATATTGGCTCACACTAGAGGGCTGCACAGAATCAAGCAGTATCATTTAGGTTGGAAGGTGATCTTGAGATCATCTAGTCCAACCCCACTGCTCAAGTAGCATCAGCTAGAACAGGCTGCCCAGGACCATGTCTGGTCAGATTTTGAATATGTTCACAGAGACTCCACACGCTACTGTAGATGCACCCTAAAATAAGTCAGATAAATTGCATCCTAACAATTTCTATTTCTCTCCCTTGAAGGTGGAGGCAGCTCAGATGCTGCAGAGCCAGCCTCAGGCCTGATCAACCCATATTTAAGTAATGTATTCACAGCTTCTGAAGGAGCAATTTATTTATCCATTACTGGACTGCTCAATCATCTCCATAACTAGAGAAATTTAGTATAAAAGGACATGTTTATTGTATGACATAGTTTTTCAAGCAATTGACAAAAGCATTCAAAGCCAAAAATACATTATGACAGTGAAGATCCTTCTTAGCAGCTCTGACTCCTCAGGTAACACACTTTACGTGTGGCAGCAGCCCTCCTGCTGGGAGGTCTTGGGAGTCACATCTTCTCAGTTTCTTTTATTAAGTCATCACCCAGGGCCTGTGTGTTCTCTAGCCAGAATGCAGTCTTCCTATTTTGATCCTTGGAAGTTTTTGCTTCTCTCTTCTTGTGATTAAGCATAAGCATATTGAATGCAAACTCACTTCTTTCTCTTCTTCTTCATTAGATTGTTTAACTAATATTTATATTGTGACTTTATTTAGACTTGACGTGGCTATTACCTCCTTATGAGATCACTTTAACTTTATAACTGATATAAGTCTCAAGGTTTGGGCCAAGTTGGCCAATGAGAAGCAAAGAGATGCTCTCCCTCACCTTTTGCTCCAAGGAGAGGAAGGAGATAAAGAGATTTATGAATTTGGGAAAAAACTAAATTACTTTAATTAAATATTAATAATAAAATAGAAAGTAAAGAATGAAATGGATATAATATATAAAAATATGTATTACCAAACCATATCAAGCTCCCAGGGAGATGTCACCAGCAGCCACCAGGAAAGTTCCAGACTGGTCTCAGTGATGAATGGAAACTGGATTCCAGAACACACTCATGAGGATCAAAAGTAGAGAAACCAACAGAGTCCTCCTCATTAAAGAACAACCCTCAAGGAGGAGCCAACCCAAGCCCTCTGCTGCCTCAGCTTTTATACTGAGCAGGGGCAGATGGGATGGGGTACCCTATTAGTCAGTTGGGTCACCTGACCTGTCCACACCTCTCCATAGGTCACACCAGGTCAGCTGGCCCTGATTGCCATGGCAGCAAGTAAAAGCAAGAGCATCTCTCACCAAACAGGTGGTTGGCTCACCCCCCCACCCCCATCCAGGGACAATAACAAACATTAATTGTTCAGGAACATTTGGGGATTTATAATGGCAAGCGTGAAATAATCCTGGCAAATGGCAATATAAACAAAAAGACCTAAAAAACCCACCTGAAAAAAGACTGTACAACTCCAGAACATCTAACTCCTATTTTAATAGATAGAAGGCTACCACAAAAATCATGTTGCCATGGCCATCTAGTTTGCTTGGAGATATGGTCTAGTGGTGGGTTTTGTCAGTGTAAGGTTGATGGTTGGACTCGATCACAGAATCATAGAACCATAGAATGCTTAGAGTAGTAAGGGACCTTCTAGTCCTTCCAACCAGGACTCCCAAAAGATCATCTAAATTTCTTATTTATTTTTTTTTGTCAGAGTTAGGTTGATGGTTGGACTAGATGATCTTTAGGGTCCCTTCCAACCTAGACAATTCTATGATTCTATGATCTAGTTCCAACCCCCTGCAATGGGCAGGGACACCTCCCGCTAGAGCACGTTGCTCAAATCTGAATTTGAGCATCAGATCATCAGATCTGAAAGCTTCCTTCCAATCTAGACAATTCTATGAGCCTATCTAGATGAATTATTTTCACTCCAGCCTAGTAGTGACAGCTTCTACACTGTAATTCTTTAAATTTTCTTCGGCTTCCACTATTTCTTGTGTTCCTCAAGCTCAGTTTTCCCCTGCACAACTCCCTAATTTTTCAGCATCCTCCAGAGGACACTGACAAGACAGGATTTATGATGTGAAATTTTGGAGGCTACAGTGTAGGGGGAGCGCAGCAGGTCTCGGTGACTCTAGTCCTCGTGGACACCCCACCCAGCGATGGCCACGCAGCTGTGGGATCCCCCAGCCCCTTCCCTGCTCCGGCCGGGGGCACCTCTGCCCCAGGAGTAGTGCCAAAAGCCTGAAACACGCTGGAAAACGGTCAGACCTCCATGGGCAATATAACTGAGACAATAATTTGTTCATTTTCATATGCAATTACAAATGCAATTTCTGTTTTCAGCGAAGCGGTCTCAGAAGTGGTGTTTTACTGGGGTCAGCCCAGTACTGCAGCAAAATTTGGGGCCTTTAGGGTTTTGGAATGCAGAGGGGGACAGGCATTATTGCCGTGACTGCTGAAGTCTGTGTGGGGACTGCAGTGGGGGTGGGACTGGGACCTCCAACTCATCGCACACCGGCTGTTGCATGGCCATCAGCTGGGGCAAATTTCCGTCAGCAGCAACCCGAAATGCAATTGCTCCCCATCACCTGGAGGTGAAAGGCTCTGTATCTCATCACCCCTTCCCGAAACCTTCCAGTCCCCGGGCATTTTCTTCAGTCTTTTGAAAAGAAACATCTATTGTCCAGGCATAGCTGCCGCTGAGTATCGCAGTCATTTCACTTTAGATTGTCGAGTTTCATCATTGTTTATTCCTTTGTCTCAAGCTGAATCATTTTCTATGAATCAGGTAAAGCACTATCATTATGATATCATTTATGAAGGCTACATAATTGTAGCTTTTCTCACTAAATCATTGAAATAGTGCATTTTTTTTTCTCACTAAATATTAATTTATTTTCATATGTGGCTATTACATTATTCTGTTTATTTCTCAAGGAGAGATTTAAAGTAGAGATCCTCTATTTTTCTATTAGTATCTGAAATGTTCTTTATTTTTAACAGTAAGAGAAAATTTCTGAGGGACACTTTACAAAAGCATTTCTGCCATTCATGTGTTTTGTCAAATATCTGTTTTTAAAAATATGAGGGAAGAGACTTATTTTTCATTTTCTGTACTTGATCTGAACAAAAAAAAAAAAAGAATTTTGCTATAAAAGTTAGATTTTCAGTCCATCTTATCTAACCTGTCAGTCGCCATCAGTTGGAAATGATTTAGACACAAATAAAGTAAAGTATCAAAGACATGGGAAGATTGTTTCCCTCCAAATAATAAGTTTACATCCTGGAAAGCGAAAGACGGTAATCCAAATCATTACTGCTTCTCAACCAAAATATTTTGTCTCTTCCCTTAAGATTTCAGGTATGTTATTTGACACAAACTCCAACAACAGTGAGCCAAAGAAATTATTTAGTGAGTAAAAATCGTACTTGGAAAAACAATTAGAGTAAGTGCTTGTGTCCATCCCTCTTCAGAAAAAAAAACAAAAAAACAAACCAAACCAAACACCAAGCGTTTGTGCTGGGCTCTTTGTGTGTGCTCAACTTCCACAAGGTTCACAGGCTGCTAAACCAGAAACATGCTGTTTAAAAGATTATAAGCAGTGGGAGGTCACATAGAACAAGATGTTTGGCAGCTGGAGACCCCTCCTACCAGGGAACAGCAGCACTAGAGGCTCCTTTGAGCCAGGAACAATTCAAATGTGGTCGGACTATGTCACCTGCGTTTCCCTTCTTTAAAAATCAAATAAGGAAAAATCCAACCAGTTGCATTTCAGAAAAAGACAGATTTATTTGCCACGTATCATCAACTGAAATGATCTTAAAATCATTCCAAATCTGCATACACGTGTGTTAGAGAATTATGTAAATAAAACCTTCACTTGAAAATGGAACAAACAGGGAAGGAAAAATAATTTTTAAAATTTCCTTTGCTTATGGTATGGATTTTTTGTTATGTTAACAAAATAAGGATTCTCATAAGGATTTCATTGACTTGAAAATTTCATATCTGTACAAAAACATGCAGATACAAGTTTTAATAAATATTCAGAATGACCGTGTATATAGGATGCAGATGAAAATGTCTTTCGCAATAATTTTTGAAAGTTTTTGAATATGACTCTACTGGTTTCCCAGTATCTTCTACTTCTTGCCTCTATAAGCACCAAGACTGGCATTCAGAAGACCATTTTATGTACAATAAGAAGAACGGTATTTTCATTTTTCTCCCAAGTAAAGGCGTGTAAGAATATATACTGACATACTAACTGCAGAGAGTTAGATGATGTGAGAGAGTTTTAGTCCTTCTAACCCACAGGGACGCCACACAGAATTCCTGATGAAATACCTGCTCAACACTCCTGCTGCCATAGCCCTACCTTTGTTTGCAATTCTGGCAGAGGCGTCGGGAATTTAATGTGCCTTGACAATAATCTGCCCTCTCATCCAGGGGAGTGGGCTCTTGTCATCAGACCTGAGGTTTGTGGCGTGGGGAAACTTGTAGCTACTTTGGTGATTGGTAGAAAACTTTAGTTCCAACCCAAACTGTTAATCTAGGCTGTTCCTCAAACATTACATTCACTTTCTTTTTTTCCCTTAAACTATTTATATTAGCCCTTAGGTTTATATAAGAGCTCGACTATTTTTGAAGTTGCAATAAAAATAGCAGGCACCGCAAGACGGAAAACCAAAAAGGAAAATATATCCCACCCCAAAGAAGAAATTCTTATAGCAGGCAGTCAATGAAATAAACATTATAGGAATTTCAACTCAAGGGGGTTTAATTTGCCATAAGTTTTAAACATCAAGGTTTGTTAGTGGGTATGGTTATGGGGAAAAGAGCAAGGGGCTACCATCCAGAACGTATTTGAAGAATCAAAGCAGTTTCAGATCCCCAGGCATGGGAAGCCCTGATACTGTATTTTTTTACCTACTCCATTTCCGTTGTTTATTTATTTGATATTAAAGTACCACATGTATATGAAATCAAAACAGAATGCAAAATGTCTCTCATAGATGGCCCAATTTCTACAGGGTTCAGTTCCTTGTAGGTGAACTTGTCTCCCCGCATACAGACTGTCCTCATTGGACGGCCCCATCTTTTCATATCCCCTTACCCTTTTCTTCTGCAAGGAAAACAGACAAGTCCTTCCATTGTCTTCAATTCTTTGAGGATCTGCTTCGCCTTGGTTTGTAGCAGACAAGTCCTCAGTCCCACATTGCAGCCAGTATCATCCAGGTCAAGCAGTACTTGACTGGACTCTTGCTGGAGCTCAGAAAAATAGTAATCATTTGTCTGAAGGGTTCACTGTAGACTGTAGAGAAATGTATGAAAAGCTTGAGTAAATCCTCTGCTTGTGATGAAGAAGTACTGCTTTTGTCAGGATCGATTTGTCAAAGAGTGGGTTTTAGGATGGAGGGTTTTTTTTTTTGATAATACATTACCTGAATTCTGGAGAAAACTCAGGATTGTTCAAAGTGTTTCAAATATAAAATAACTTGTGCATGGGGACATTTGCAGGAGCGTTGGGAGGTAATGGATGGAGGCTGTGGCAATGCTGAGGGCAGAGGTAATAACGGGGAGCTGATCAAAGGGGACAGAGTTTGAGCTTAAAGGGAAGATTTGAGGCTACAGGTAAGAAATAAGAGAAAAGTAGTAAGAGGACAGGAAGAGAAAGGAGGCAAACAACTGAGGAATTCGTGGGTGGTGATAGGACTTTGTGGCACTAACTCCCTTTTCACGAGAATGCTCGGGGGCAGCAGAGGAGGGAGGATGCATTATCCCTTTAGACATTCCCGATCACACCTGATCCGAGCCAAGCCCCCTTGCTCTTCTCCTGAGTAATCCAAAGGTTCTCTTCTTCTAAGCCAGTATGAACATGTTGGTTTGATCTCGTCTGTAGTGTGTTAAGAAAGCTTCTTATCTCAGTCCTTTGAATGTCTCCTTCTACTCAGGAAGACACTGGGATCCCAGGAGCTATTAAATACTCTTTGGACGGGTCTTTGGGGCATCCCAACAAAGACATCATTGTTAAGGGAACCACTGCTCCCATAGGTAGGCAGAACATGCAACTGGTGTAGAAACTGAGGTGTAATTAAAGGACAGAAACACACAATAGGTTTCACAAGTTCTTTTGCGCTGCCATTAGGCAGATGAATAGCAAAATCTGATGAAAGAACAGGAACAGCTCTGCTCTTTCAGACCTTCTATTTTATCCATATTCTTCTTGTGTTATTTGTTGGAGAGAAATAACTCCCCTAAAATGTCTTTCTTTTTAAAGATCTATATTTCATATAATGTACGCGCCTATTTATTTGGATTTTCATGGAATTTGAGATAATTGAAGTGAACATAGAAAATTCATAAGATGTTTTGAAAAATCACCCAACCCAAAAAGTTTTCTATCCAGAACTGTCTCCTCAGTAGTTCTCCCTCTATTCAGTAATCTTCTGCCTTCATTTGCTAAATTCCCAATTATATTACTAATCATCAGTCTCAGCTTTGGGACATAACACGTCCCCAGCACAAGCTAAAAAAAAAAAAGAAAAAAAAGAGAGAAATCATCTTTATTTTAGTCTCTCACTGACACAGTATTTCTATCACTGTCTCTGCTTTATGCATATATAAACTATTATTTAGCTTCTTAATATTTGAGTCCCCTTTGTCTAGGGGACACACTTGCTTTGATGTAAGGTCAGATCTACAGCGCAGAGCTAGGAATATGGAAGAGACTTACGGCTTTTTGACTATTATAAAAGACACAATAATTCTAAAAAATAATAACATTTGGATATAGATGTTTTGTTGTTTTTGCACTTGTCATCATAAATAAATCAGCCTGTGTATTGTAAAAGTCATTCCACACTTGTAGCAAGTGCTTGTAGACCCCATAGCTGTCAGCCAAAATTTATGTTTAAATCACTGAAGAGCTGTTTTTACTTGCTTTTAAGAGTTCCCGTCCCAAACATTTACCCCTTTGAAGGATTTTCAGTACGTTTGCCTACCAATCTCTTGTCTTTGACCAGCACTCAGACCACATCATCAGGTTTGAACTGTCCCTTTTTATCTATAAACTATGTTTTCTATTTCTTCTTCTTGAGGAAGTCCTCTCAGTGATCTACAGCTTTTACAACAGAAAATTAATTTCAAAACTGATTATCTGACAACGATTTATTTCTTTTCACTGACTTTCTTGCATTGCCTCCCATAAGTTGGCAGCTTGGTAGAGGGCATTCATTCAGTCTAACGAATCCTAAGCCATCCATGTGGTGTCCTGGTACTGCAATGCACAACTTATTTTCCTCTGGTAGCTGAGAAAAGTATTATTGTAAGTCATTATTCTTGTCTAAGAACAGTAAAAAAAAACCACTGGGTTTGGATGCTTTCAGGTTGGTTTTGTCATAAAAGATGAAAAAACGTCTCAAAATTAAGTTTTCATTATGTTGTTCACAGAATGTCCATAGCATACAGAGGACAACTCTAGAACATTTGACCTTACTCTTTATCGTTATGATATACTGTATCATTATTTTATTGACATCATTTTATTGAATTTTAGAACACCATTATGCTACTTTGTTGGCTGTTTCATTGCCTCGAGTAGCATAAGCCACACTGCTTGCGGTGGATTTTTGCAGTTTAATTAGTATGCTGCTGTGCTGTTTTTAGTGGCGTGCTGCTATGGTACCTTTAATTGAAATCTTTCTCTTATGACTATAATAATTATATCACCCTGATGCCTCTAATCTGGCACCATTATATAGCATGTGGCTGTGCCGCATTAACTTCTTGATATTAATCATTTGGATTAGCACCAAGGGATAGCCCAGAAGAAAGAAACACACTGGCTGCCAGGTTGGAGTGTTTTCTCATTTTTAAGTCCTTCTGTAGGACCACGAACTCTTGCCCGTGGCGTGCCCAGATGTGAGGATAGCCCCCTTACATCACAACTCAGCTTTTGAAAATCCTGGAGCTCACGTATCTTCTCGGTCTTTTCCCAAACTTTCTGTATCCCATGACAAATATTTTTTATTAATTATAAGAAACTTCATTTTTTCTCTTCATTTATGTTTCAGGCTGGTGGGTTAGCAAATAAATGCAAATTGTTCTGGCTCAGTCCTTTTGGATATTTCACAAAATGCCAAATACTTTGGACAAAAGCTGACAGATCCTTCTCATGCTTTCGTTAGATATTCTTCTACTTATTTTAAAGTAGGATCTAAGTGCTATATAGGGCATTCCAAAAACAAAACCAAAAAATCACGCTTTTTGTGGACCCAGTAGCTGGAGACAGGAATTAACGTCACTTGATGTGGTAAAAATACATGCACTATTTCAGATTAATGAGGCGTGCAGCTGGGACGTCCATCCTACTTCTGAATACTGATGATTGTCTTTATAACTCTGTCTTCCCTCATCTATTCAGTGCTGGGGATTGCAAAGGGAGATCTTGGAATGAGTGAAATCCAGCCATTTACATCTTGTTAAAGCTGAAGGAGATGTTGCTCAGTTGGAGGACACAACAGGAAGATAGATAGAGCTGTGCTGATACCCTTTCCTTTGACTAAGGGATGTCTGCTCATTTTTTGCTACGAATTGCAATAGCTGTGATGATCTTGAATTTCCAGCTGAACCTGACTGGTCACACTGTCACAGTTCAGGAATGCTTCCTCCTGAGAAACACACCATAACTCTCTGTTTCAGAGGCAGATCCGTGTCACAGCATCCATGTCTCGCTTACTTACAGGATGGATTCTTATCTTCAGACCAGCTATCTAAATTGGGATATTGTGTGGTGAGCTGCTAAGTGGCACTGGTTTGTTATAACACCTGTTTGTGTTCTTGTGAGTTGCACTATTTCACGGGTGGTTTCTATATGGATTTTGGGGTATGCAAAGTGCCTGAACTAAAGCTCTAAACAACCCATGAGACACCTCTGTTCACTAGGAAATAAGTTCAGGTCTTGTGTGGTGTCACATATCCTTGGAAAGATTCCTTGATTGCCAAGATTTGAAGTAGCACACCTTACAGGGCAATCCCACCTCTTTGAGCAGAGACTGGAGTAGTGGGATTTCTCTGTGGGATTAAATAGTTGTGGCTTTTTACATTCATCACGTTAAATGACTTACCAGCCTATACCAGCCATGCCGTAACTCACTGAGTAAGTTCTGAAGAATGGAAGAAATCAGGACTGTTGAGGTTTTTTGATTATATGGGTTTATGGTTATATCTCATAACTCCTATATGCTTTTCCTTAAAAATAATATGGAAGGGGTCAGGTCAAGTCGCTTTGGATGGAAGTAATCTGCAGCCAAAGTGCTTTTAAAGCAAATGTAATAAATGCATGACTCTCCCCTTACCGTCATTTTTTGATCAGCTGAAAGCGTATGAAACTCACACACTGGGATCTATAAGGACCAGGCCAGTCCTGCAAACTGGGTGGAAGCCCCATGGTTGTTTGGGAGGTAATCTGTCATGAGAAAAATAAAAAAAAATTTTGTATTGGGTTCTAAGTAGTTTATGTGATAGAAACTGCCTGCACACCCGCAACAGAGCACGGAGAGACCATGGCAGGTTGGGGGAACACAAATGACACCCCACTGGTCTATCAGCCCACCAAAGGCCAGTCTCCACAAGCCCAGAGGAGCAAGGAGGTACACGGGCAGGCAGGGGAACCCCAATAACCAGGCTGGAGAAACAGAGGCCCTGCCTGACCCCACCGAGGGCTGTCCCAGGGGACCTCAGCATGATGAGCCAGAGGGACACCCAGCACCAGCAGTCAACTGAAAGGCTCTGTGGGCCACCTCACGGGTCAAGAGGGTCATACTTAGGGGCATAGTACCTATTATGGGAAGAATATTTTAGGAATCCTTATTACATGATCCTCAGGGGAATAACCGAGGACAGGAAAGGGGTGGCATCAAGATGGTTTGGGGAGGAACAAGCAGGAAAATAGGGGGATAATGGGATAAACGGGGCCAGTCCTGTGTGAGGTTGCCTGGTCAATACACTTGCCTGGCTGCACCCTGTCCCTCATCACTGCAGCCTGTCCCGTCTTCTAATTGAACAGCATCCCTGTGTTCCCAAGGGAACAATTAGTTGGCACAATCCATCGTAGTCTGCCAAAAAGAGACATTATTGATACCAACCAAGAGAGCAGACGAAGGCTAAAATTTCTTCCATCCTCCCACTTGCAGACTTCCTTCTTGATGATATCCCAAATTAGGAGGAGACCTTGTATGAATTCCAACACCAGTTTCTAATAGTCCCCTATCCCTTGAGTTGCAGACATTGCATAACCAGAGCTCTAAAGGTACCTTTTGAAATTGCTATTATTAGGACAGTTGACTTGAGAGAAAAATGTTTTAGAACATGGCTTCATTATGCCAGCTAAATAAAATCAACATTAAAAATATTTAGAATTTTATAAAAACTCCGTGGTTTAGGTTAACACACTCTCTCCACAGTACTGCTCATTCTCACATATTTTGCAAACAAGGATTCCATTAAGATTTTTTAACTTCTTAGAGTTATTGTTAAAAGAAGTTAAGTAGTGGCAAAACTGAATTCAGGTAAATGTGAGCCTGAGCCTTATGCTTCATATCAATATATGTGAGGGTCTATCAAATTTATGCTTTTCTTTTGTCTTTTACCTTTTTTCCTTCCCCCTTCTTCAGCACTTTTCTCCAAATTTAGCAGCAACAATATAGTTAATTTTATTTGTCCTAGAGTTAATGGTGTAGCTTAGATGTAGGTCTGTGTTTTTTATAGCTTTTCTAATTGTTTTTTCTAATTATTTTTTAATTGCTTTCACGTGCTTTGGCTAGGGATCTGTTATTAGGAGAGTCTGGCTGTTTTAGTGCTAAGGCAGATCTGGTCAATGTTACTGGTAGCGCAAACATTTTATCCTCCCCATAGAATCTACTTACAGGGAACTCAGACACAGGGAAAAATCGATTACTGTACATCTGAGTTTAAGAGAAGCTACAATGACTTCATTTATTTTAAAGAAGAAAGGGAGAAGGCACGTTCCCACCACCTCAGAATAACTCACACTGACACATTCTTTTTTCCAGGTGGAGGTGCTCACCTTGTCCTTTAGTTTAAATGACATCAGGTGAGGCTGAGGAAATCTTCAACGCCTGAAAACTCCCTGTCAGCGTCTACTGAAAGGAGGGCTTACTGTCCCCCTGTAATGGGTTTTGAGCCAAGCACCATAAAAGGATCAAAGGTAGCTTTAATGCGGCACATTTTAATATATTTTACAAGAAGTAGCTACCCACGTGTATTTGCACACACAATAAATTACTTCTATTTCGCTGGAAAAAATATACAGTTAAATTCACGGGTTTGCATGGCTGTACTGGGGGCTGTGTGAAGAAGTAAATCCATATAAACGTGGGTTTGTAATGTGGGTTTGCTTGTGAACGCTTTCTGTGTCGCTGTTTGTGCACGTGTGTGTGTGGGGGGGTCTGCACACATGATGTGGCCACAAGATGCTGAGGGCATCTGACCTTCAGACGAGGGTCGGGCACTATTTCGGGCACCCGCCCCGGTGCTAAAAAAGGGGAAATGATTTATAACCATGCTCCCGAGCTGCTGCCGGAAGAATCACAGAATCTCACTGGTTGGAAGGGACCTTTGAGATCATCGAGTCCAACCACATTAAAAAAAAAACAAAACAAAACCAAAAAAAACCACCCCAAAAGCCCACCCAAACAAACACAAAAACACACCCACAATCCAAAACAAACAAAAAAACACCCACAAAAACCACACAAAAAAAAGCACCCACGAACTAAACCCCACACCCACAACCCCCCACACAACACCCCACCACAAACCAACAATCTCAGGCACTGAATTTGGGATCATCAGCTACAGAAAATGAGTCATCGGTAGTTCTGATTATCAGAACTTACAACAGGTAAATTTGTACTCTGACGTCCTATGCAGTTTGAAAAGTGTTCAGTCTCTGCCAGAAGAATGGCAGCAGCGAACCCATTGTCCTTCCCACCGCCTGTTCTCGTAAAGCCCCAGCTACCTGAGGCAAAGGAGCCCAGCTGAGAGCTGTTAGACTCACCCAAGATCAAAGGGGAGGAAAGACCCAGCCCCTCACATCTGTACCTTGAATCAGACCATCCACTTCACTGGAAAAATAAAATTTTTTTAAAGAAGCGTTATTCCGTCCCTGGTGCCGTTGTCTCCTGAGAGCCCCGCTCCCGAGCTGGGCACGAGGGACTTGGGAGGGGGCACCTCCTGCCAGAGACGAGGGGCTGGACCCTCCTTGGTGGGTGAAATGGAGACATGAACCCCCTCTCCCTTTGGGCCCCGCTCCTTCTCCTGTCGACGGGCGCTGGAAGTTTTGGTTCTCCCCTCGGATGCACTTTTCTTAAAATGCTACCACCTGTAGGCTACTGCTACATTATTTCTTTGAAAATGCTGAAAACATGAGGGTAGTTTTGTTCAATTTAGCTTTACTGGGAGGGGGATACATGTGAGTTTTGCAGCCAAGAAAGGAAGTGTTAGTTTCCCCCCCCCCCCCCCCCGAGATGCTGTGATGGCCACGGGCATCTTGTTGCCTGGTTTCAAAGAGGTGCATTTCAGAGGAGCACAAAATGCCCCTGCCAGAAGAACAGGTTTTCTGCTCAGTGTGCCACGGGGAGACGGGTGACCTAAGGGGGGGGTGTCCTGTTTGCACACACGTTTCCCCCCCAGCTCTCCAGGAGAGGGTGAGGTCTCTCAAGGTCCTGCTCGGGGAACAACCTTCCTCCCCTCGGCGTTTGGGGCAGAGAGAGAGAGGAGAGGGCTCAGGTTCCTCGACAAGACAATCTTTTAGAGTGGAATCAGTCAATTGCAGGGCTTCTCGTATTTAGGATTTATTCTAATAAAGCATCTGGTGCCTGAGCACCTGATGGACGCTTGGCGTTCGTTAACACCTTTGTAAAAGCAAGGACTGAAAGGGACAGAGGTTTCCTGAGAGCTTGTCATGTCTTTATTTGAAAAATTAGCCCTCCCATGAAATCATTTACTGGAACTTTTCTTGTTGTAAGCTCTTTCTGAGTATAAAAAGAACATCAGCAGATGCTTGCTGTGTGTCGTGGTTAGCAAATGAAAGTCTGGGGAGAAGACCAGAGCACAAAATCAACTCCTCGTTGGTCTTCCTGCAAAAAATGGTGAGTGCTACTTTATTTTTTTAAGAAGCAGAAATTATTTTTTGATTTTGTGTCATATTCTATGTTAGTTTAGTTGTATAATTTTTTTTTTCTATAAAAATAGCATTTATTTCTTGGGTGCAGTTATTTCTTGATTGCTTTTAGTCTATTTATATGTACCAGTGAAAATCATCATACAAGAATGAATACTGCAAATGTGAGCAGAACTGAGTATCAGAAATCTGGTAATTTTACGGCTCTGAATCTGGTTCTGCTCTTTAATTTAGGTTTTTGACAATGCCTTTTGTCTACGCTTTCTCTAGAACCATGTTTATGGCCCTATAATTTAGCCTACTAGCTAAATGGCAGTGGAAATCCAATAGATAGTTCTTTTGTCACATGAAAAAAAAAAAAAAACAAACACAAAAGAGTGTGGGATTTGTTATACCCAATTTTGGCAAAGTAAATTATCTTTTAAGGTAAACCCAAAAGAGTATTTGTGGGATGAAATTTGACTGGGCCTGAGCTGTGGGATGACCAGGGGCCATCTAACACAGACGATGGGTGGGATAGACTTTTTTAAACCGATGCCAGGGTTTATTCCTTCTTGCCTTGGCTCTGGGTCCCAAAGCACATGGAACACGGTGGATGGATGGCCCTTATCTCCGTCCTGGCATTCAGCAGCCTCCTTGCCACTATTGCTGCCCTCTTCGTTCTCCATCCCTCTCCATCTGCATTGCTGGCACGTTTCTAAGGTGCCGTGTTTCTGACATTGGAAATGTTTTAGAAATGTTTTGCTCAAGACAGACAAATCATAGAAAGAGTGGTTTCTGAGTATAAATGTGAATTACAGCCTGGATATAGAGAGATCTGAGCTCTTCTGCCAGTGGCTCTGAAGTGGCAAGCACTCAATTTAAAGTGATTGGGTAAAACAATTCCCTCAAGAGTACATTAGTTTAGACACAACACTGAACTAGCTATGGCTTCTAAGTTTTAGCAGATTTCCACTAAAATGGCTAGAAATATCAGAAGAGGGCTTTAGGCAGGTCCATGCCCTTGAAAGCCCCAAGTAATGTTGATGAATTTACAGAACTCCTGCCAGGAGCTTGCAAAAAATGTTCTTCTGGCTCAGCACCACCGAGTCTGAGTATTATGATACAGGAAGAAAGAATACATTTTCTTTGCTTGTAAATCCTGTGGAGGAAGCACCAAAATTTAAGCAGCAGCAAATAAAGACATGTTGGAGGACCGTGAACCATTTTGGGAGCTTAGGAAAACGACATAACCCTCAGGAGTCCTCTCATGATCCATCATACCCTGTGACTTGGGAGCAGCACAAAAGGGGCTGAAGGGAACCACCCTCATGTCAGGAGGTTCCTGGGGTTTGGTCTTTACATTCTCCATTCAACCTGGCAACATAAATGAGCTCTGAGAATAGAAGTGGTCATCCACTGCTTCAATTAAAATCAATAAATTTACCAAGTTATGCTTTGAAACCTGTCCCTTTTTATGTATATCTTTCACTTCAGTGTCTTAATTTAAATTTCTAAATCTTATTTGCTTTCAGAAATTAACTTTTCCCTTCCATTTACCTTGATGTTACATTACATTTAATTTACCAAATAATTCTCTCTCTCTTTACTTTTACTATTGTGCTGGTTGGTTTTTGTTTGTTGTACTTATACTGCCTGATAAATTTCCATTTGACCATTTGAGGCATGGAACACGGCTTTAGAGTTTGATTAAAAGACACCCTGCCTTTGAATGTAGTATATTTTTAAAATCAGTTGAATTCTTGGAAAACAGAGATTTACCCTTGAGTTATTCTGCAAGCTTCTGTCGTTTTCCTATAATTTCTTTTACATTTTCATACCTTTTTTTTTGGGGGGGGAGGCAAATATTCATACAACAGAAGAAATACCACCTGATTGCTTGTGTGAAAGAAACAGCGAAACACCGTATGCGAAATGCTGTTACTGGCATAAAGTGAAAAGATGGGGGAAAAAAAATAATGATAAAAATATCTCCATTCTGTAATCTTCTTTAGGTTTAATAGCTCTATGTGTTACTTTTAACAATGATGGCTAAGGGGTTTTTTTCTGATAAAATGTAACTTATAAATTGAGTCTGTCTGTCTTCAGGAAAAAAACAAAGCTCCTTCCTGAAAATAACTTGGTTACTTATAAGATACACCTTTGATATATCTGAAAAGAAGTTTGATGCGGAAGTAATTGCTATAAATACTGGACAATATCATGTACTATATGGGTAACATATTACTTCTCTTAATCATTAAAAGATGGGCAAAACATCCATATCTTCTATTCTGATTCCCCACATTATAATGCTTAATTAATTTATAAAATTTATATTAATTTCCTTATTTATCTCATTCTATCTTGCACGTAAATGTTTTGGCTCTACAAAGATATTTTGGTCAAAGACACCAAGAACGTATAAGAAAAGGCTCCTTTTGAAACAATTCCTTTATTTTTGGACCTGGTGATTCAGAGGACCCTGATGACCTCAGTGAGTTGAGGGTTGACAAGGTTGAACCATTCCCTCATTATTTCCTTCTCTCTATAACCAGTAACCACGTCCTTCACTGTCACCACTGTGCTGGGAGCTGATGTTCAGCCAGTTACTTACCATCACTCCTATCTTCTCGCCTGCCACTGATCCCCAAAGTATAATCCTCCAGTCCTATGGATCTACATTTTCTGTTGTTGCCAGCTGTCTGACTGTACACGTGCCTGCCATAAAACGTATGCTGCTTGGATGAGATCAGTTCCACAAGCAAATTATGTCACTCGGTAAAGCATGTGATATATATAATATATAAAGATGTAATATATAGAATATGTAAAAGATATAATATAGAATATATATATCACTCAATAAATATAAATATATACCACTTTATATAATTATAATATATAAATTGTATCACTTAGTGTCCTTATCATTACCTACTACTTCACCAATTCTTATATAACCTGCAAGCTTTGCCAACCAAAATTTAATATTTTGCCAGATTATCAATAGATACCAAATAGCTGTCAGTAAAAAAACAACCACTCTCTCATAACACAGTTTCCTGAGAAATTTGATGGCAAACACTTATTAAGAGTTACTATTTTTCTATGATTCTATTTGACCAACTTCAATGGCACAATTTATTTTAAAATGAAGGCCTGAGCTGTTTGAAGTGCAGTTGTAATTTTCCAATATGCCAAAGTCATGCCACAGTTAGGTGTTATCTACCTCAAAACAAGCAAACAAATTGATACTAGCTAATTAAAAAATAGAAATTCCAGCATGATTCAGTTTTCAATTGTTCTTCGGGTCTCTTTCTTCTCTTTCAATAAGCCCTAAATCTCAACTGTTCATAAGACTAGTTTTAGTCTCCTGTATAATTATGTTTGAAAACAGGACGTAGGTTCCTAAGTCATAAAGGTGACAACGAGTATTTGCCTAAACGTATGAATTTGGCACAGGGATTGGCCTTAGTCTCACATGTGCCTCGTAGCAGTGGAAAGAAATTGGTGTTGATGTGTGAACCAGGGTAAGGGTTTACATGAATCCATGGTGAATTTCGTAATTCGTGTCGTAACTGTCTGTTTTATATTCCCTGTGGCTCCGTGCATGTGTGTGTAGCTCAGGGAAATCTCACAGGGAATTCCCCAGGGAATGGAACAGAGCCCGATGGTGTCCTGCCTTTTTTGGTAAAATATGTGAAGATACATATGGAAGAAAGCGAGACTTAAAAGATATATATATATATACGGAACGAGGCAACTCTTTCTGCCTTACCGTGTGCAAATATATCTTATGTGTGTAGATAAAAAAGTTGATGCACATATAAAAAGTGCATTGAACAAAAAACGTGACTGTTGTCTACCAAGAAACAAAATAATTTGGGTTTTCTGTGTTTCCCGAGTATATTCTTTGTTTTCCCAAGTATTCTTTAAATTTCTTTCAGTGTCTCTAATGTCCCCCACCCCTATTTTTAAGTGAAATGAGCGACGACAAGAGCAGTGCCCGGAGTGATGAAATGACAGAGCAGAGGCTGCCCGTGTGGTGTGAGCTCTCTCCCCCCGTGTGTGCATCTTTCGATAAGGTCTGTCGTTATTTGATCACATACCTTTTTGAATTTTGGTCCCCATTTAATTTCAGGCCAGAAGGAAGCCGTACAAACCCAGAGCAGGGAGAGGTAGGTCTTCACCGGGCAAGCACCGAGTCAGGACGTGAGCGACGAGAGGGAGCTGGGACCTTCTGGAGAAGCGAGGGTCCTCTCGTGACAGAGGCCACGGGCTGAGACCAAGGTGCCTGGGACCTGGACCTGCTTCTCCTTTCCTTGAAACGTTACTCCGGCTCTCAGTGCCTCTCTCTGCTCAATGAATATTGTAAATATTCCATCAAATATTCCCTGATCTCGCAGAAGCGTTCCGAGAATAAATTGATTACTCTTTATGAAGCACACCGATACTGCAGTGATGGCATAGATAGAAGCCTAGGAAGAAAAATAAAAGCTTATTTGCTTCAGGGCTTAGAGGATACGTCGTAAATACAATGTGGAACCACATGTTGAACATAAGGATAAAAAGAAATATCCAGGTGTTGCTCAGTACTCTGTGCCCCGTATTAACCAGAGGCCCTGGGGAAGGGGGAAAAAGTTTGCCTGGTTTTTTTTTTGGTGCAAGAATTGTGACAGCAAAAGCTGCACGAGCATGGGACAGAGATATTAACAGCTCTTCAGTCGGAGTTGCCATGAAATTGATTCAAAATTGAATTAAAAATTCCTCCTTACCCTTATTCCCTTTGAATAGATCTCTGCAGAACGCAAGGGCTTTTCTGGTGCATACAGATGTCAATTTATAACCTCTTATGCCAGCAATAATTGATCTGTTCCCATACATATACATATATATAGTATGAGCATAAATATCTTGGAAGATTCTTTTGTATTTATCATGAACATTCTGCATTAGTGAGTAAATATTTTCAAACATCACAAATCCTTACAAAGACGTCAAGACTTTGTGATGTTTCAAGTGATTTTCTCCCTTTTTGATAGTAGCTGAAATAAAGAAAATGGCTTACAGATTTAGCTGTGTATATAGTTTGAAAGTAACAACTGAAAAATGATGTTCATAATCTGAATTGCAATGAAACCAATTATCTGTACCATGGTGTTTCACTTGGGAATACTCCGAAAGGTTTAGTATTTCTTAAAAGAAATTAAAAACAGCTGTAAAAATACCATAAAACAAAAATAGCAGCTGCAAAAGAGATTAACATTCCTAAATTTCATTTGAACCTGATATGTTATTTTTCCAACAGCAACATACATATATACTGATTTTTAAAATCTATTCTTTATGAAACTATATCCTTTTAAGAAAAAGATGGCTTTTTTTTTTTTTCTTTTTTCATTTCACCACTTCTTAATATTACCCATGAATTTCACAAACATCCTTTCCCTCTGCCCAGGAATTCTGTACGTTACATTTTCTTCTGTAATTATTATCAAAGAAAATCTACAATTGTTGAATATTGAAGAATGATTTAAATATTACTGATTAAGAATTAAAGATCTGCCTAATAAACAATTTATAGCACTCCTTGCACTTTTGTTACTTACAGCTGTCAAATCGCTTTCAGACCGAGCCACAGTCACCCTCCGCCTCTTTTAAAATTTTATATAGCGTCTGTTTTCCAATTAAGCGGCCAGTCATAGATGAAACCTTTCCTAATCTTTTTCATATATATAATAAAACCGAATGTAATTTATAAAACAGAACTGGAGGTGCTGACAGTATAAAACAGTTTATTTTGCAGTCTTGGTCAAAACATATGGCAGCAACTTTTCTAGCTTTGTGCCAGATGGCGGCCCTTAATCGGTTTTGTCTGCTCTGCCGTATGTTAATTCTCTGTGAAAAGCGTTTCTTCAACCTCAATTAAAAAAATAATGACTTTCATTTTCTTAGTAAGCAAGCAATGCTAAAACTGTCATTTAGACAGGTCTGTTTAAGCCGGAAGAGTTTTTTGAAAACCCCAAGATATTTGCACAACAGGTAAAAATTGATTCTAATGGCCCTGGAAGCTGCGGTTGTTATTCATCAGCGCACGTACCGTTTCAGGTGGATCTCAATAAACTCACCTTTGTGATAATATTCTTCATCTTGCATTTCTGTTTTTCTCGTGGCGCTTTTTTTTTTTTTTTTTTTTTTTACAACCAACGATAGTGTTTCATTTCGCAAATTAGAGTAATTTCGAGATCCAAAGACCCCGAAGTAAAATCTCAAATGCTCAACACTAAGCTCATTACTCCAAACTCTAAACACATTAAACTACAAAAAGAGCACAGCAGCTATCTCTGCATCTCACTAAAGGTACTCTATGATCCAGTAACTGTTATAAACTACTGCTCTAGCCAACACATTTCTGTGTTTCCTGCATCTCCTATATTAAAATTTTATATTTTATATGACCGTACTACATTTAATAAATTTTGCACAAATGCCAGTCTCCAAAGTTATTTTAACAGGCAATTTTTGTTTTGATAAGTATGAAATTTCCTCTCTACCCAATAAATAACAAAGCATGAATTTTTGATAAAGCTACTTCCTGATGGACGAACACAGTGGACACAAAATCATTAAATTCTACTAAAATTCTAACAGTTATGGTTTCTGTGTATTTTGATGAATATGTTAATAATGTGGACGCCTTAATAAACATCATTTTTAAAAGTCTGTGAGTTAATGGGAAATATAATAAATCTTTATACATTTTGGTCTACTTTTACTGGCATTGTTCCTTTGTTATACGTATCATTTGTGACACAGGCTTAGATTTTGAACTAAAATAAGATGTGTGCATAACAGAAATCAAATGAAAGGAACTAGTCCCCAGAGAAATACGCAATCCTTTTGTAGAGCCCAGCTTTAATGCAGACCAGTACTTAACATATTCACAACTTAGAACGTATGAAATGGGTATATGTTGAAACAAAATATCAACCAGATCTATTCTCCTTGCCATGTTTATTTTATGACTGCTTTCTTTTGAAATAGAGCAGGGGTATGGTAATATGTACACAGACTAAATAGGTTGTGTTCTTTTGAGCAATAATCCCACACAAGTCCAACGCAGAAACACTGTGTTTTTCCAATATAATCCAGCAAGGGCAAATGACAGCCTTACCTGATGGCAGGGATCTTTTATAGTACAGCTGTGACATATTTTATGCATCACAAAGAATGATCAAACATTTCTCTGGAGCCTTTCCGTCACGGAATGTGGCCCCGTGCCCCATGTACGCCTTTATGTTAGGTATTAATACAACTAGGCTCCAAATTAGATAGCTGGTACCAACCCGTGATTATTTTGTAATCAGAATGTATTTACTAACAGTGTAAACTTTTTATTTTGGATTATTTCCAATAATTTGTTTTATTTGGTAGATGTTAATGATCGTGTGGTATACATTTAAGATACGTAGTGCACATACTTGGTAGTAAAAATACTTCTGTAGGTAATTAAATAATTTTAAATAGACCATATGCTTCTATTTTGGAAAATAAAATGGAGTGCAGCTTACTAAAAAAGTTGAATGTCTGGGGATTTTGGAATATAGTCCTTAGTAATATTTTAAAGATTCTCACTTATAACATTACGTTGATATGTCTGACTCCAAACTTCTTAGTAATTAAACTATCCTGAGTTCTTCACTATGTTAAATATGTTTAAAGCAAGGTCCAAGCACAGATTTAACACCTGCTGCAGTATATTGTCAGGAGTGAGGATGGTGCTCTTTGCTGGTCAACCAGATTTTTCCCACACATAGGCTTCTAGCGTCCTTTCAGAAATCTAAGGTATAGAGTCGTTTAGGTTGGAAAAGACCTTTAAGATCCTAAAGTCCAACTGCTAACATCACTGCCAAGTTACCACTAAACCCCGTCCCTCAGCACCACGTCTCCACGTCTTCAATTCCTCCAGGGATGGTGAGTTCATCACTTCCACGGGCAGCCTCTTTCAATGCTCAACAACCCTTTTGATGAAGAAATTTTTCCTATAAATCTAAACCTCCCCTGGCACACCTTGAGGCCGTTTCCCCCAATACTGTGGATTGTACAAGTGACAGTAGCTTTGCTTCTGTGGAGGGGAAGGGGGAAGCTGAGAACGTGTACAATAAGGCATCTTAGCAGTGATGGACAGTTATATTTAGCAACTAATTTGAACCCTGGATGGAAGGCAGACCATAACACCACAGGTTTTTTGGACAAGGGAAAGAAATCTGTTGTTCAGATTAGGTGCGTTTTGAAGTACATTTCTCTGATATAACACGGATCTAGCCATGACTGGATGGGGGCAGACAACAGTCTCTGTAGTCATTCAGCATCAGTTATGAGGGGAATACATTCCTGTCCCGGTGACAGGGGACTTTGGTGCAGGCAGAGATAAGGAGAACCTCTTTTGTCAAGTACAACTTGTGGGCCTGCTTTTCCATTTTGAGATTTTTGGTGCCAAGACTAAAATTTTTTTGACTTTGCATCTCGTCAGCACACTTTGAGCGCTCCGAGGGATCTGCAAGGAAGACCACTTTGGTTGAAAGAATAGAAATCAATAGGAATTGACGCAGCCCCGTAGTTGTCCGTTAGAAACCTAGGTATTACTTTGGAAAGCACTGTAATGAACAATAAAATAATGACACTAAATAGAAACTATGACCAAGCTGTGCTCTCCTGGGTACCATTCATCTAACAGACCCAGTCCTGGACTCCTGCCTACGCACAATATGCACGTTGTGCACAACGATGTAGAAGGGGATTTTTCTATAAGTTAATGTCTCACATACTCTTCAACAGCAGACAAATATTATCCTTTTATATTTGTGTCTCTTGTATCTTCCAGTGTCCATTTACCACCTCTTTCTGCTGCTCCAAAGGGAGGGCAGGAAGTGTCCTTTTCTCACAATACTTTTTATACCTCGCACAACACGGTCATCTGCAAATTTCTATTTCTTTCTTCAGTTTAGAGTGATTCTTCTGTTCATCTTCATATATGGGATTTTGGATCGCAGTCTGCCGACAAAACCCTCTTTCTTCTCTCAGCAGTAGCACTGGGAAAACACGTTTTTTAAGTGACATAAATCATGAACTTCTTTTTCCTTAGAGACACACACACACAAAAAAAGAAGGTGCTTTGATTAGTGGCATTTAGAAAATGGAAGCAGAATTAGAAGGGGAAAAAGTAGGAAATGGCATTTAGAAAATGGAAACGAAATTGGAAGGGGAAACAATAAAGATAAAAAGTGCATGAGAGAAATTATGTTTCCTAATTCTCTCTTTTCATAGTCCCTTTTAAAATGCTGCTGGATGATGGTGCCTTTTCTACTGCAATAATGAAGGGCAGTATTTTCCAAAGTGACCATGAGGTCTGTTTATGGACAGAGAAAGGAACCAAACATCCTCCTGAGGGGGAAGTTAGAATTAAATTTTACTACCTCTGAAGTGCTGGTAGGCCTCAAAGCATTTCTAATACATCACAATTCTGATTTGTCATATATTTGTTTATGGCCTTTACCAGTAACAGATGAGCAATTGTATGCAAATTGTATGGAGATCACGTGCCAAGGTAATTATCCAGTAGATACTGGGAAGGGAGTATCAAACAACCTCTCATCCAAACCAGAATTAGAAAGGTTTATGGTGCTGTTCCAAGCCAAAGCTGTAAACGTACTTTGGTTTAAATATAT
The DNA here is from genome assembly GCA_026546715.1 of Gallinago undulata. Lineage (NCBI taxonomy): Eukaryota > Metazoa > Chordata > Aves > Charadriiformes > Scolopacidae > Gallinago > Gallinago undulata. Next base: position 123,002,894 of record JAOTQQ010000012.1, read on the forward strand.
ACCTGCAATACTATCTTAATTAATGGAGAATCCTAGAGTTCAGTTAATTTAATAATCAAATGCATACATAGGGATATTTTTTTTACACAGAAAATATATACTATTATTTCTATATTTCATTAGTATAGGATCCATATTTCAGCTGGAAAAACTCGCACAGAAACCGAGCAATCAGCCTCTCTGGGTATGGTATAGTAATGTACTAGCTTGTGTGTATGAGGTCTTATTATAGAGATGTCAGTTTTAGTTTGAAACATAAACATATTTTTATTTATACATTAGTGCTTATAGTGATCAATGGCCATGTGTGCAGTATATTAGAATTTGTTTTTGATCAGTAGAAAGCAATTATTCATAAAACTCAAAACAGAAGGCAAAGTTGTGAAAGAAAGGAGAAGAATTATGTCTTTCTTACAGGGAAGGTAATTTTAATATAGACGAGATCGGTCCAAGTCCTGCAGTTTGGATTGATAGATTATCTAGCAGAACTATCATTTCAATAATCTCAATGACAGTGCAGCAGTGGATACTTGGTACAATATTATAAATTAAATTTACTGCAAATGTCATTGCAGAGAATATGGAAAGAGATCCGTCATTTGTATTTGTAGAAGATAGGGAAAAATTTAAGATTCTTTGGCAAAACATAACAAAAATTATCTACATGATATAGCTATGCTACCAGTTGTCTGAAAGATTCCTTTCATCATTAGTTTGCTCATTAGGATACTTGAATTACACCAATGTTTATTTCATGAGAGAGGAATTATGTTCTCTTGAAAAGAGATATATTCTTCATGAAAATCGTTTCCAAGATTTGAGAACACCCAATGTCCAGAAACATTTACTCAGGAAGTACGAGCTGCTTCGGTCTAATTCTACTTATGGAACTGTAAAAGTTAAACTGTGAATTGGGAAATTAATATTCACCTCCGTATAGAGTCTTACGTTGACACGGCAGCGATGTCGGCAACAGGAACACCGGCCAGTGACACACAACCGTGGAACAAGGGGACTGAGGAACAGTAAGAAAAGTGCTCTTTGTGTTTACAGGGGTTCTTTAGCCCCATTTTATTGCTTGTTTTGCTATCACAAAGTAATATATAATACTGTCTGAAAGCTTTAAGCAAAATTACAGAAGAGTTTAATTTGCAGGCACCTGAAAAATCAGTTGCAACACACTGGAGCTAAATTCTCTTCAAAGTTAGAATTCATAAGTTGAGATGAACTTTCTTACCTAAGGGAAGTTACTGGGACTTATCTTTGAAAGCAGAATTGTACCATTAATATTAAAATGAAAAAAAAATGAAAAAAAGCTTAGTTGTTAGTTTTTTTAGTGTTGTGTTTTTAGTTGGTTTGGTTTTGGTTTTGTTTTTAATGTATGCTGAAATCAAATAAATTGAAACAGAAATAAACTATATTGCAATTTAACCCTCAATATGTCATATCTTTATCTGCAAAAAGCGTATCTACATATTTTTATGTTAATTCAGTCAGCAAGTTGGAAAATACAAGTGATCCAATTAACATTATTTATGCTATTTTTAATTTATAATTGAAATTATTTACAGAATTGATCTAACCAATGTCCCATGCAAAATATATTCCTACGGAGCAGGTATCAGGTGGGACCTTCGAGACCTGAATTCTATTTTCAGCCTCCTACTGGCTTACTTTGTGACGGCTGGCAAATCACACTACAATATTGTGCATAAGTTTCTTCACCTAAATAATGTCAACTTCCATACTGTGCTTTGGAGTCATATTCTTCCATAAAGAGTAGGTGAATAGTGTTGAATGTATGGTTGTTATTAGTAATAGAAGTAATATATTAAATTAAGAAATAATACTCAGCATTTACATTAGGATGATTTTATTTATCCACTTAATTTCTATATTAATTTCTATATTAGTTGTACCTTCATCATGAACACTTGACTGAACATACGTCCTCCCATGTCTTCTTAAAGAAACAAACAAAAAATAGCACTTACCTCTGTACTTTTCACTATTTCCATATTCCATCTTTTCCTTCCCGTTTTCTCCCTACATCCTTCCCGGTGTTGCCAACAGGTCAAGAGAGGAAGAACTCTTCTTTACTCAGCACTGGTGAGGCCACACCTGGAGTGCTGGGTTCAGTTCTGCGTTCCTCAGTTAAGATGGACATGTTGGAGGGAGTCCAACAAAGGACCACAAAGATGAAGAAGGAACTCGAGCACCTCTCAGAGGACAGAGTGAGTGCTGGCACTGTTTAGTCGGGTGGACAAGAAGTTGACACGGCTTCTCTTGCTGCCAAAGGGTACGTAGTCTAGTTCCGTTTGTCCAGAAAATTAAAACTAATGTGTCAAAATGGGAGAGAGAACCTGTCAGGACCATAAGGATGTGCAGGAAGGAAACTCAAGATATCCCGCACTGACTGTCCTCTCTGAGCCAGAGGTCAAATGCACCACTGAGAAAATACAAATAATTACTTTTACTTAGTTTTATTTTCTTCACAATTCTTTGGAAGTTTTCCTTAGTACAACTAGTTTTGCAAATATATTTGACGATTATTTTAATTTCTAACACGGTAAGTATTTCTAGAATAGTAGTAATACATCTATGAATAGTCAAACTTGCCATCTTTTGGTGAATCTACCACCAAGGAAAACAGAAAAAGGCAAAAATTTCTGAATGTGCACTAGGGTGAATATTTTCTTTGAAATATCCAAGATTTTAAGATTATTTAGTGTATATAACTGAACAATTATGTCATACCCTTGTCTGCCTACATAGCCAAAGCAATGTCCAAACACATAACAAAAATCTGTAGCCCTTCCGCAAGCACAAAGTAGAGCCCAATAGACTACTACCATATAAGGAGTTTTTTAGAAACTCTTATTTATATGACTGTGCAATTGTTTACATTTTTTCTTAGTTATTAGAGAAAAAAGTTGTTATGTCGATTATAACAAGAATTTGCTTTGAAAAAGTTTGGGTTTTTTTTTTTAAAACACATTTCACTGCAGTGCTTCAAAGCACGAAATGACCGTGATTTATTGCAAAGAGCAACTTCCAGCCGAGGCCAAGTTACTGGAGCTCCTACGGGCTCAGCTGGAGGGAGGGGGGTTCTGGGAGGACCCCGTGGAGTAACTAAGCACAGACACCAAGTGTCCTACTTTTAGTTGAAACCACAAAACTATGCAGAACGTATGTGCATACTAAACCCAATCAAAGTGGAGATTTGGCTAATGAGCGACATTTCCTGTGCTCTCCAGCCTCCAGATGGCAGGTACAACGTTTAGCGCAGCGTATGCTTGATACCACGGAGAAGAGTACATTCTGTAAACATGATTGTGGCACTTTTTCATCGATGGAAGGAGTGGCATTCAGACAGAAACCGTTTCAAGCTTCTGCCAAGATGGAATAGCTGGAAGGAAGTCGGTAAAGTATTACCAGAAGTTTCCCCAGCGGGAAGGTTTTTTCCAAGGAGACCTCAGTATCAAAATCCAGAACAACTTGTCAATGCTAAAATACTTCACGTAATTTCACAATGGTGAATATTCTACTTTTTACCTAAATATTTTATTGTCAGATTAATATTTCTCTACTACATGTGCTATCCTCCACAGCGTTTCTATTTTCCCAGTTTTGCCACTGAAAAAGCTTCCCTGACAGTGTATAGATTCAAAGGTTTTTTGAAAGTATGTAACCTGAACATATTCCTCGTTTATGACCTTTCTAAAAATATTTCCATGTCTAACCTAATGACAAAGTCTAGGAATCAGTCTGAGGTTTTTATTATAGCTTTTTGTACACCAGATTTGCAAGTAATTAAGCCAAAATGCTACAGGCGTATATGTTTAACTTTACTTGAATATTACTCCTTAAGGATTTTTTTGTACTTCTGGTATACATTTTTTTGTTGCTGTTTAAAAATCAAAATAATTGGCGAAGAAACATTTATCTCTTTAGTTAACCACTCTGTAGCCAGTCAGTTACAGGAACGTACAACGTTTGTGGTGGAAATGATCAAAGGTTGTCTAACTCAGCGTCCTCACGTAGGCCAACGGGGAAGTTTGGAAAACGCTATTCTTGTTTCTTTCATTTAGAAAAAGATTAAGATCTGTCTGCAGAGATCATTATGAAATAGTAAGATTGCAATCAAGAAAAATAATATAGTGTAAGGAAATCCTGAAAATGCAAAACAGCTTTTAAAAGTAAACCACATTATTTTCACTAGGAATAATCTTAGAAACAAGCACGCATGCCTAAAAATAAGTTATTGTTAAGTTCGTGAAAGCATATAAAACCTAAAATAAAAGAGGACAAAATTTTAGAAAAATATATTATTGTCAGAAAAAAAATAGATATTTTTCTAAACAAGCAAAATTTTAAAGACTACTGATTTTATATGTCACATATGAAACAACATTTTCTTTTGTTACTTACCCAACGGTTCCTCTCACACATCTGATGTGAAAGCGGTGAGTGGGGATCTCAAGAAACACATCTCTATTTTTCCTCCCTTCAATATGCAAAGAAGCAAAATACTATTCTACCAAAAAACAACCAACCGACCCACCAGCCCTTCCAATACACTTCCCCTTGGAAGTGTTCAAGTTAAAATGCCCGGAGGAGCGTGTTGCAATTACGTAGATATACAAAGTCCACTAAGTGTCAGCGTTCTTTACCCATAAACTGTCCTTCCATTTTCTCTTCAATATCTAAGTAAAAATTTGGCAACCGAACTGTTTTAATTGTTCATTTCTGATTATGTTTTATGATTCTTATCCTAGATCTTTATCTCACAAAGTAGCTCTGAAAGCAAGTTGCTACTTTGCATGAGAGAAATTACTTACATTGATGAGGATTACAGCGGGGATTCGCTTTTCATTTGGGGGACGGGGTTATTGGGGACTTTTTGTTGTTGTTACTGAAAACAAAATAAACCAACCAAACCAAAACATCATGATCTAGACAGAAGCATGATTTTAAAAACTAATTAACCTCCATTTCTGCAAAGGGTTTTCTGAGTGTTGGTGTTTGGTGTTAGGCGTTATTAGCACAGATACCAAGGATTTGGGATTTGCTCCACGTTGTCTCAATCCTACCTCCGGTAAATAGGCTTTAATGGGCAGGGTACATGGGAACACCACTCGGGAAAGAAACACTTACAGAAAAATGGATTTGAATTTCAATGTTACCTTTGGCAACTTAGGAAGATGCTGCTCACCTTCAGCCTTCTGAAAACCAGACATCTGATCAGGTAGGTTCACTCAGCAAGTGATGGAGAAGAGAACCTTCGCCGTCCACCCACTGAAGGTGGAATAAATCACCCTTGAGATGTCTGTATCTCACCCACTGCAGATAGCATTAAAATAAAAGTCAGCTGATTGAAGGTCTGCTTCTGACGACTAGGAAAAGAATTGTACAGAGTAATAGGAGACTTTGTCAGAAGATGAAGAACGGTATTTAAGCTGAAAAGGGAATAGTAAAAATGAGTGAAGAAAGGTAGGAGATAGGGGAATTAAAGGAATTAGATATCAAGGAAGATAGAAAAAAAATAGGGGATAAAATGTGGTAAAAGAGATGTCAAACTGAAAAAAAAATGCACTCTGTAGAGCTTTTAATTGGAAAGAATTATAGAAAGGTAATCTGAAAACCCAGAGGTGTTTGGAAAATCTTAAGAAACTATAAATCAAAGTATGTAGAGAGGGCTTAAGATGGGAAATAGGAAAAAGTTTAAGAGTACATTTGGTTTTGTTTCACGTTCATTTTGAAATTTTGCACTATTTTTTTTCAATCAGATTTAATCTACTGGGTTTGATTTTGAGTTTTAAAAAGGCATGAAAAATACAAGTGTTGCCATTTTTTGTATGCTGTGACAGAAAGCAGTATGTATATAAGCAAGTACAAAAAAAAAGTTAAAACAAATTGAGAGAATGACTTAAGTAGACAAAAATGAAGGGAATGCTCCAACACTTCAGTATATCTTTTTAAGCCATTTCATTGGTTCTAATGGCAATACAATGGTTTTAGAGCAGTTGCCAACTTTCCTATTATGTGCTGCATTACCCAGGCATATGGAGTAAGTTAACAATGAAGTGGTAAATTTCATTGCTTTTGTTGGTTTAAGCCAGCCCTTTAAATCCACTGTTTTGCATTTAATAAAATACATTATCAAAAAGAAGCGTGACATCTCCTTATAGAAGCAATATTTTATCTACATAAAGGCAAATTAAAGAGCAGGTGGTGGATTTAGAAATACCTGCTTTGGCTATCACTCCATACCACTGAAAGAAATATTCTCGCTGTTGGTTAGAGACTATCACAAAGAGCAAAACCCAAGGCTAAGTGAATAACTCCTCCTAGAATTGATAATTACTTATCCAGCAAAGGATTTCATTACAGTGCATCTCACGTGGGATGAAGCCCTGCGATAGGGAAAAAAATAAACACATTTTAAATCTGATTATGTGTGAATGTTTGAAATATATATATAGCTTTAAAAAAAAAAGTATCCTTGTTAGAAATTTGGTGCAGCAGCTTCAATTTTCATCCAGTTGATGAAGGTAAGAAGGTAAATTCATCCTTACTAAACAAAGCCTCCTTGCGCTATATTTCAGGTATACCATACAAACCCACCTGAAATTCTGGAAGGTGGGTCCCCAGCAACACTAAACCATCAAACTGCACTGCTTTCAGGGAAATTGTAACAAATTATTTCTCCAGCCAAGGTATCTGAAATATAATCAGCATGGAAGGTCTAAGGGTTTGTGGTTTGAACAGTAATGGAGCCTGTTACGTTACAATTTACAATTACACATTCCAAACCGGAGCTTTATTGAGATGGTAGGAAAGAAGAGCAACCACATGCCCATGAGGCACCTCTCCCAATTCCCGACAGCAAACACAGGACCATACGTGATGTCTTGGCTCTGGTTGGCTGCCAGGGGCACTCAGAGTCCACAACATCCAAGCATGCAAACGCCTTTCGAAGGCGGGTGAGAGTTGGATGACTGGTTAAGGGACCAGGAGCACAAGTCATGTTCTCCTCTGTCTTTCCAGTTGCAGGGAAGGATGAAGGAAGAAACAGGAAGAGCCAGTAGATCAATATGTGACTCCAAGCCTGGCTTCAGTAGAAGGACTTTGGGTTTTTTGGGTTGTGGGTGGGTTTACACGGCACCGAGACTGATGGAGCTGATGGGGCGCACACATCTCAAAGGGGGAAAAGTTTCTTGGTGCAGGAGTTAGTAGGGCTCATCAAAAGGACTTTAAACTAGTTTTGAAGGGGAAAGGGGATGAAACCAGGCTCTTTTGAGGTAAGCCTGGGGTGGTGTGCCAATGTCTGTGGGACAGGATGCTAGTGAGGTCCCATGGTCTGCTGTCTCAGTGAAGGCAGGGCACAGGGATCCATGCAGCAGCAGAGATATGAGGGACACTGATGGGTTAGAAACTATGGCCGTACCATAGTAGGAATGGACAGGTAGGAATTAGGGCTCCTCTCAGCAACAGACGGGACCAATAGCCCAACTGAAGTGCTTCTACACTAACGCACGCAGCATAGGCAACAAACAGGAGGAGCTGGAAGCCAGGGTGAAGCAGGAAAATGATGATGTAGTCACCACCACAGAGATGCGGTGGGATGACTCGCATGACCGGAGTGCTGCAATGGATGGCTACAGACTCTTCAGAAGGGACAGGCAAGGAAGGAGAGGGGACAGGGTGGCTTTGTACGTTAGGGAACATTATGGGTGTCTAGAACTTAATGATGGTGACAGTGGGGTTGAGTGTTTATGGGTAAGAATCAGGGGGAAGTCTATGGGACCAGATGGAATCCACCTGAGGGTACTGAGGGAGCTGGCAGAAGTCAGCAGAACTGGCACCATGGAATTCCAGAGGGTGGACTTTGGTCTATTCAGGAGCCTGGTGGACAAAGTCCCTTGGGAGGCAGTCCTGAAGGGCTTAAAGAGCAGTGTATGGTTTTTGTAATTATAATACATAGATCAGTTCAAGATGAGTTGCAGATTAACAGTTTCTGACTCCAAGATATGTCAAAATGCAAAACAAAAATTAAAGCCACACCACTGTTTTTAATGTGTAGCACTCCGGTGGCCATATGAGGTTTTTAAAGCATCTCGTAACCTAAAGATACAGAGACACACGTAAAGGCATTTTCAAAAACACCCAGGTGTCTAACTCCAATCGATGTAATTGAGGGTGAAGGACAGGAATTAAATGCTGAAACAACAGTGATGACAGAATTCCTTTCAGGCTCTCTTACATAATTGTCATATCCTGGAGAACAGGGTACTAGCTAGTGCTTGAAAGAATGAATGTTTTAGTTAATTTTATTATGTTACTAAACGTAACGTTGCTTAGCTACCACAGTGGTAAGTACCTCAGAAAATCCTGCTTCAGGGAGCTTCAGCTGTTGGCTTTTTTTTTTTCCTTTGAAGCAACAAACATTCACAGCAGCACAAACCTCATCATATCACCTCATTCTAGCAACCTGTTTTCACTACATTCCAAGGTTTATTTCATATTTACCGTGACCTGCAGTTACAGCACTAATACTTTAGTTTTACCCCTGTGTCACTGATTCATATTTAGAGGGGTATCCTCTCTTAGTAGAATCACAGAACGGTTTGGGTTGGAAGGGACCTTAAAAATCATTGAGTTCCAACCCCCTGCCATGGGAAGGGACACCTCCCACCAGACCAGGCCTTGCTTCCACAGAGGACAACATGCAGCAACCTCCTCTGAACCACAAACTGGATTTATCAGAGGGCTGGAGCCCCTCTGCTGAGAGGACAGGCTGAGAGAGTTGGGGGGGGTTCTGCCTGGAAAAGAGAAGGCTCCGGGGAGACCTTAGAGCCCCTTCCAGTCCCTCAAGGGGCTCCAGGAGAGATGGGGAGGGACTCTGGATCAGGGAGGGGAGCCCTAGGAGGAAGGGAAAGGGTTTTAAGCTGAAAGAGGGGAGATTGAGATGAGACCTGTGGAAGAACTTCTTTGCTGTGAGGGTGGTGAGAGCCTGGCCCAGGTTGTCTTCTCCTCCATTCTAAGGCAGCTGCTCAGCTCTTCATACTTTCTATTCATATGGTCTAGAAATTATGGTGATGTTGGACTAGGTACCCAGTTTATCTCTCAATTTTTAAAGGACCAATTTTATGTAATTAGGCCAAAGCTGTCGGATCATCTGCAAACCAATAACTGGATGAAAAGCATTAACCTAATTCTGAAGGAATACTGTGAATGTCTGAAAACTGCCAACAAATGTCTTTCTCTATTGCACCAGAATTTTATGGTGAGGAAAATAGTCAAATGTACATGATTTAAAGTCTGCATGAAATCAACCAGGGCTTGTGAGCCCATCTAGAAAAGGCAAATAAACCCTATAATGTCCAACTTGGGCAGAGATATGAAGAATCTTAAATGCTCTAAATGAAAAGAATTATGTGTTGATACCAAACACTTACATACTGCCCAAAAGAACTAGAAATGGATTTTTCTTATCTTTTCCATGATTATTCTCCAGAATAGCTGGCTGCTTATTACCTTCACCTATGTTTTATTTTTCAGGTTCATTTTAGCTTTAATGATCCTCTTTCAAGTTGTTCAAATCTTTCAAGTCTTTTATAGAAAAACTATTTACTGAGAATACTTCAGTTGTTCTGCTGGATTAAGGTAAACATTTTGAAGTCTTCTTTTGCTCATTTTTAGTTAGTTATGCCCTGTTCTGATTCTGCTATTGCTCCTCACTCGTAATGTTTGCTGAACCTTGTCCTTTCTCATATTCTCAAACCTTGCTCTTCCCCAGTTTCTCGAACACTGATTGCCTCAGCTCCTTTATTCCTTCCTCAGCCCCGTCCCTACCTCAGCCCTGGCTGCAGACCTGTCTTTCCTCTCTTCTGTTTCAGATCCTCACAATTTGGATTCATTCCCTGCATCTTCAGGGTTTTCCAGCCCGAGCTGAGAAGCTTTGTAGTTAGTTAATGACCAATCCCAACTGTACCGGAGTACAGTAAGGTAGTGCTACGGTTTGGTTTTTATAAACTGGATCAATTATGATTGTTAACTCAAATCTCTGCTCTATTTCTCTTAAATCTGCCTGGACAAACCCCAGCTCTGTATTAAACAGTAGTCTTTCCAACGTGTTTCATACTGTAAGCACCTGTGCCCAGATTGTCAAATTTCAGATCTTTGGTCTGCCTGCACAGCAGGGAGATGAGTTAGTCATTGCAGCACAGTGATATGCCTGAGCGAGCTTTAATCTAGGTAATTCAGCCAACAATAGCAAATGTGAGAGCATGCACTTCAACACCTGGAGGTAAAAGCCCATCAGGAATCCCTATGTATTTACTCAAGGGACTGAATCTTGTGCTGTATCTTCAGGGCAATTATAACCCAAACTAGCTAGATTAAAGTCAGAGAAGGTAGCTCCTGAAATTATACCTTAGAATCACAAAGCAGGCATAGCCTTAGAGGGAGAATTATATATTGTTATTATATCAAAGTCATAGTCGATAAACATGCATGTTTCATTATGACAGCGAAAAACAGACTAAATGTACAAAACAGGAAATATATTCCAAGATGGTAAGCATGTGCATCTACGGTCACATAAACCTACATTAAATTATATTGTATTATTTGAGAAATAGTATGTGGTCATTGAATTAGTGACTATTGTAATGAACCTCTATAAAGAGCCAGAATTAAAATTGCTCACACAGCCTTCACTTTGGTATTTACTGACGTGGGTTTTTAACCATATAACTTCAAGGTTCTCTGAAGGCAGAGACTGGGGGGATATTTCTTTCTCTCTATTTATTTATTTCTCTCTCTCTCTCCTTCTCTCCTCTCATTCCTTCTTTCCTTCTCTCTTTCTCTTTTCCTTCCTTTTTTGGTCAGAAAAGGCATACAGCTCAGAAAACCCTACATTTGAAAAGAACACTAACTATGCTCATATAGCACACTCTAAAACCAGAGTATTATTTTTTCAGAACTTTCAGGGTTTTTTACCACACAGAAGTCAGGAACGATTTTGTCCTCCCACACACAGTAAAATTTGGAGTGACATTGTTTCAGAGCTCATTAACAAAGAAAGTCAGAAAAAACATGATAAACAATATTATCTGTTACAGAATCACAGAATTGCCTACGTTGGAAGGGACTTTTAAGATCATCTAGTCCAACCATAAAAAAAAACACACAAAAAAAAACCAACACAAAACCAAAACCAAACAAACCCAACACTAAACCATATCCCCGAGCACCATGTCAACTTGTCTTTTGAACACCTCCAGGGATGGAGCCTCAACCACTTCCCTGGGCAGCCCATTCCAATGTCTGATAACCCTTTCAGTGAAGAAATGTTTCCTAATATCCAACCTGAACCTCTTGTCCCATGGCCTGTTCCTTGAGAGCAGAGACCGACCCCCCCTGGCTACACCCTCCTTTCAGGGAGTTGGAGAGAGCCAGAAGGTCTCCCCTCAGCCTCCTTTTCTCCAGACTGAACACCCCCAGCTCCCTCAGACTCTCCTCATAAGACTGACTCTCCAGACCCCTCACCAGCTCCATTGCCCTTCTCTGGACCCGCTCCAGCCCCTCAAAGTCTTTTTTGTGGTGAGGGACCCAAAACTGGACACAGCACTCAAGATGGGGCCTCACCAGTGCCCAGTACAGGGGGATGGTCACCTCTCGGGTCCTAATACACACTAATAAAACAAGTTGAATTTTTACATAGTGATGACAGTGTTTGGTATTTTCTATCCACCACAAAGAAAAATCTTTCAAAGAGACTGAATATTTATTTTAAATTATAGGACAAAAGCTACCTGTGGTTTTATTGACAAGGTAGCATTTGTTTCCCCAGGTGCACGCTGGCAGTGACAGTCATTGACAGCTCTGAATTTCTGCAAGTTTAAGGCTTAATTCTGTAATGTCAAACACTTCCATCACTGAAGCGAGGAAAACATAAACACAGCAATTTACAAAATAATCAGCTGTTAATGATTTATAAACATTTCCAATTAAAAAAATTATAATAAATATGAACTTCAGACATTACACAGATTCATAGAATCATAGAATAGTTTGGGTTGGGAGAGATCTTTAAAAGTATCTCATACAACCCCCCTTCCATGAGCAGGGACATTTTCAATTCTATCAGGTTGCTCAGAGCCCCATCCAACCTGACCTTGTATGTTTGCAGGGGTAGGGCCACCACCGCCTCTCTTGGCAACATCTTCCAGTGTCTCACCACCCTCATTTTCAAAAATTTCTTCCGGATGTCTAGTCTGAACTATGTCAACAGCTGTTGTGTAGAAAGGTCCCACTTGCCACTTTTCATTTCTGCAGTTTCCCAAAAGGCTTGTCACTCATACTTCACATGTTCCTGATCATGAACATAGAGAAACTCATGTATGTGGAAACACGTTCCTCCACAGCTTAGTGACAGAGCCTGTCACTTTTCTCAGACCTTTCCACTCCCTGTTTTTCAAGTTGTGTTGACTCACAGCAAAAGGTCATGAAATATTAGGAAAGATCATTATCCTACACCCATTGAATGAAACAGGTATTTCTCAAACCATATTGAATCTAGTATTAGCTGTGGAATTTGATGCACTTTGAACACTTCAAAATTTCAGTTTTCAGCAAAATTTCAAATTTCAGCAGCTCCTCTGCTATTATAAAAAACTCTGAAGAATTGTTTCCAATCTCAGATCTTCAGCCTCCCTTCTCATCTGTACCGAGCTTCTGAGTGCATTCAGCTCTGATTAATGTTGGTGAATCATTGCTTGAGATGTCTCATATTTTAACCCCAGTTTAGCAAGAGTGTATGATGCACAGCACCACCAGTATCTTCACAAACCAGCAACAAAACGCTTCATCTCTACTGAGGAGACACTTCCAGGAAACATTTTCAGCTATGTTTTAGACAAGTTTCAGATAAAACAGGCAACCAAGATGCAATAATATAAAAATTGTCTATATTCACCAAAAATCAGGTTTCCAGTTAGGCTATCAATTCATTTCTCCTGCACTTCTGAACAGCTATTGCATTGCAATAATTTTCAAATACTGTTAAACTGGGCTGAGTTTCAAGCAGTTTTAGAAACACAAAACTGAGTTATGAGTTCCTCTTTCTGATCCCCCCCCAAAGACCAAGTTTTAACCTCACAATCTGTCATATTGACTGAATCCAGAACACATGGATAAAATATTTAATCTGTTTGAAAATATATTAATGTGAAATTAGCATTTCTCTAGCGACAGATGGGCTACCCAAATGTCCTTCCATAAGGGAAACATGAGCACAACTCTGCACAGCTAGAGGGTGGCTGCCTTTGCAGCACTGACATACTGAAAAGAAATAGTATTTTTAGGACGTGCGTTCCTTGCTCTATTAATCTGTAATGATGGTGACCATTGTCATTGGTGCTTTGGTGCTGAGCCTTCATTCAAGGTATATAATGACAGCAAGCAGTGATTAGGGAAAAAAAAAAAGGACCATGATCAGTGTTGCTGCAGCACCATCACTGGGGTGTGAATAGTGCAGCACCAAGAGGAGTCATTCCCTCACTCTTCTCATGCCCACGTTCCTGGAGATGAGCGTTTCCAACACATTGCAGGGAAGACAGATGGCAGAGAATCTGGTTGACGGTGTGATTTAACTTCTATAGAAGTTTTGGAGGTTTTTCTACAACTTTATCTTTGGCAAGCAATTAAATCAGCCTGTGCATCATACAGCACTTGCTAAAATGTGTTTGATCCCTGGAGTATAAAGCTATCGAATTTGTACTGCTATATTAGGGTTTTTTACAAAGGACCATACACACCATTTTTCTGGTCAGTTGTAGAATTTCATAGGGGCTTTGTAGATCCTACAGGACATTTTCTGCACTTGCAATTGCAGAAAGTTCTGCATACATTCTAATGGATTGCTTTTTTTATGCTCAATATAGCATTCACTGCAGTGACTCAAATACTTTAATGCACTTAATGTAGTTAGTTCTATCTGTTGTCCCTGCAGTAAATCTGAAGGAGTCTGCAGGGGGAGGGAGGGATGCAAAAGAAGATATTTTATAATTTACATTATTTCAAAATGCATATAATATTTTCTATTTAAAAAAAATCTAATTTATTTTTAATGTGGGTTGGGTTTGATTTTTTTCAGTCTACTAATCACAGGAATGAGTGGGCAGGAGTAAGAGCCCCCTTCTTGACAGGCTGCACATTCGAGACAGAGCAGGAAATTTGAGTCTGACTCTCTCTCTCTCCCACTTGTGATGGCTGTTCCAATTCCTTTGTCCTCTCATTTCATATTTGGTTTTCTATAGCCTTTTCATTTTAATTCATTTGTGAATAATGCCAGTCAGAAATCTATTTATGCAGATACCTTTGTAGTTTCAACAAGACAAACAATTTTTATTACCTGGATGGGTAGTACCGAGACATTTAACTGTAGGTGCTGTTGTATCTCTGCCCAGGTGTGTGAACATGTATAGTGCTGTGCATGTTACCATTCCTCGAGCTTTAATCATAAATGCGGGTTTTTTGTTTTTTTTTTCACAAATATATGTTCACATTTTAGTTTTAAAGTGTGAAACTGGGAAAAATGTCATCTTTTTCTTTAGTAGATCCATGTGGCCAAAATGGGACATATTTCAGAGGATATGAGATACTTTTTCATATATCAGCCAGTGACGTTCCCAGTCTAATTCCTATTTAAGATTTTAGCTATTGAACAGTTATAATTTAGATGTGAGTCCGTAGACTAGGATTATATACACTTAATAGTTTTTAGGCATTTGATGAAATTGTGAATTCAGACATTAGCTTCTCACATTAAATCAAAGCATACTTTGGTTTAAATTTCTTGAATTCTCAATTTTGCCTTCTGTCCCACTATAGCAGGGTGCAGGTTCCTAACATACACTTTTGCTCAAATTCAGGCAATTAACATCACCACAAAACCTCTGTAGAGACAGTTAGTATGTTCGCTTTACTAACATGCCTAGGTCCTGACAACTCTACTCCTACAACATACCCATGGACTCCATCATGCTGCTGAGCAAGGGGCTTCAGATCCCGAATTCCTGATATGACTGTGGAAGATTCATATACAAGTTTCCCTGTGCCTACACCCTAGTCCTGTAGATCAGCTCACGGTGCACTTAGTGTAGAATGGCCGAGGTTCAGCCAATGACTCTAATGCAAAATTGTTCCCCAGTAGTGAGTGGAAGGGCTGGATTCCCCCCACCCAGCCAGTTCTTGCTGCATTCACGCTGCTTCGTGCTAGCGCTCCTCCTGGTTGTGACACCTCCATCCTTTACACAGTTCCTGACCAGAGCAGGAGAGAGCAGCAGCACAGCACAGTCTGAACTTAATTTCATTTGGTGTTTAGCATATCCATCTGCAGAACGTAAAGATGCCAATCGAAACCCCTCAGAATGAAGAGGAATTTGAACTCACCTCTGCCGCACTCTTGGGCCAGAGATCTGGGGACTACCTCAGTATGCAAGAAGGAGGCAGAACTTCCTTCTTGGCTTCATTTGAAGACAGAAACATCAGTCTAGTTGTCTGCAAAGAAAAAAGAAAAATTAGTGCCAAAGTCCATGAAGCCTACTTATAAATACAGTTTATGCAAGTCTTGTGAGGAGCAGCTGAGGGAGCTGGGGGTGTTCAGCCTGGAAAAAAAATAGGCTGAAGGAAGATCTTCTCACTCTCTACAACTCCCTGACAGGAGGGTGTAGCCGGGGGGGGTCAGTCCCTTCTCCCAAGGAACAGGTGACAGGAGAAGAGGAAATGGCCTCAAGTTGCACCAGGGGTGCAGGAGGTTCAGATTTGAGATTAGGAACAATTTTTACATGGAAAGGGTTATTGCACATTGGAATGGGCTGCCCAGGGAAGGGGTGGAGTCACCATCCCTGGAGGGATTTAAAAGACAGGTTGACATAGAGCTTAGAGATATTGTTTAGTGATGGGTTTTATCAGAGTTGGGCTGATGGTTGGACCAGATGATCTTAAAGGTCCTTTCCAATCTAGACAATTCTATGAGTCTATGATTCTATCCCAGAGAGATGAAGAGGCTGAGGAAAAGAAAAATTCTTAGACATATCCTTTTCTTAAGTGATTCTTATAACCCAACCATGTCATTAATTGTCAACCTGCTCAGAGCACTGCTGTCACAAATCCCAGCACCGAACACTCCCAATGCACTCTGGAGAGAATCTTCACAACTTACTTAAGCTTCTGAATTTAACTGCTTCCCACTTGAATTTATAACCTTTGGGTACCATGGCAGAGCCAAAATGCTCTTCCCGTTGCACACCATGACATCCAAGAGTATTGAAAGAATCTTCTGCTGACAGTTAATAACACAACATATTTCAGCACAACATTATTTTTTTTTAGCAGAATTTATACCAGAAAAACTTGCTTACATCTTCATTTGGGTTTTTTTGTTTGTTTCATTGTTTACCTTTATCTTCTTAGTTTACTATTACAATTGGAAAAATTATGATTCGCTTCAGGAACTAATTCTGAAATTTTCTCTGGTTCACTATGGAAAAAGCAATGCATATTTCCTCTCTATGTTCTCTTTAACTCCCACTGGGCTTTGTGGTGATAATGGCTTTGCCTGGTAGTGCCTAAAAACTATAAAGACAGCAATCTGTGCATTAAACATTTTTAAAAAGTCAAAGCCTTTTCTTAAATAAATGAAAAAGAAAAAAAAAAGAAAAAAAAAGAGATAAAAAGTGACAAGCAATTGGTCAGACTGTGATTTAACAGGAAGGGTTACAAGACAGGAATAATGTTCTTATGAGAATCAGCAGAAGGATCTGAATTCCTTCTGAAAACACGAGTTTGTTTCCAACCTACTCCCCGCTCAGGGAGGCTGGGGAAAAGAACCTCCATTCTCTATTTCCAAAGCTATCCAGAACTTGGGTGGGTTTTGTTGTTTTTTTTTTCAGGCCCTTCCATACTACAGCACAGGTTGTTATTAAGAGATTACTATCAGGACCGCCTTTTTACTATTTCTAATCTTACAATTCTTCTGTAAAAATTAAGAGAATTAATTGTAAGAATGGAAGATTAAAACAAGTTAGGTATTTTATCTTTGGCAGCTTCATTGTAAACAGGCTCAGAGAAAATAAGTGAAATTTTATCAAGATTATTTCTTGCATTCCTTACATGCTGTTGGAATATACAAAACCTCCAAGAAATGAGGAAAACATTAAAAAAAAGACCTGCAACTCTAGAGCCTTCAAATTGTAACATCCTCTCAGTCTGCTTAACCTTACCAACACCAGAAGAACATGTTAGGTCTCACTGGGAAGCTGGGAAATTCTTTTTCTCAAGGTACTAAATTTCTATATCAAAATCTTCAAGCCTGGAAATTTTAAGCTTTAAGTTGTTCATTGTTATGCAAAGAGAAAGTTGTAGCTGTTTCAAGAATGACTCTTACCTACCTGAGATTTAATGAAAAGAGAAATGACTCACTTGCGGAGAGGAGGAAACATTTCAGTGTCAAGTTGTTATCATCTTTTCAACATCGTTTATTTTGATCTGAGATTTTGAACAGTAAGTCGTGGCAGAAATGAATAAATGGGTGGGAGGCCAAGTGAGCTGTTCAAAGGTGCTTGAGAAAGTTACTTGAGAACCTCACATTTATTGCATCAAGAAAAAAAGCAGGCTGCCTGACAAACCAGTGGTCAATTTTTTTAAAGGCTCAATTTATAGTTTTTGTTTTCTGATTTAAATGAGGCACATTTTGTTCTCTCTTTTTTTTTTTTATTTTCGTCAAAATCGATGCATATATTTCTCTGAGATTACAACTGAAAAAGAGAAGAATCTTCTGGATTAGTCATACCTTTCTGAAGAGCACCCTTTTCTCAGCAGTAGGTGACAGAAGCACAGAACTTGGCTGGGCTTTTGTTTGTGTCCTGCTCCCAGGAAAGCTGGATTCATCTTTCTAAACCTACCAGTGCTCCATGAAAACCTTACATACACACAAAGAGATTTCTTTTAAATAGTTACATTAAACATCAGTATACATGATTTACAAAGAAATTATATAATCACAGAATGGTTTGAGTTGGAAGGGACCTTAAAGAACAACCGGTGTCACCCCCTGCCCAGACACCTCCCACCAGACCAGGTTGCTCCAAGCCCCCTCCAACCTGCCCTTGAACCCCTCCAGGGATGGGGCAGCCA
>JAOTQQ010000012.1:123047670-123057978 GCA_026546715.1 Gallinago undulata
CATCCAAGCCATGGGCAGCCAGTTTCTCCAGGAGGATACTGTGGGACACTGCATCAAAGGCCTTGCTAAAGTCCAGGAAAACAACACCCACAGCCTTTTCCCTCATGATTGTCAAGCAGGACCTGCCCCTCCTGAACCCGTGCTGGCTGGGCCTGATCCCCTGGACTGCATGCACGCACTGTATTAAAATACACACAGAGCTCAACTAAAGCTGTACAAGTCAGGTTTGGTTTCAGTTTTCCCCAACTTGATGAAAAACTACGTTCCCAGGTCCCTGTGAACCACACAAACTGTTTCACACACTGGTTGCCCTCCTCTCAATCAGCCACAGATTATTTTAAAATCTGCAATTGCACCTGCAGATGTACTTGGGGAAAATGTCTGTCTTTAGGATTGGGGTTTTTTTGTTGGTGGTGGTGGGTTGGTTTTTTTCCTGGGTGGGGGTCTGTGTCCCTTGAAGTCGCAATTCTTTTTAAAGGCCAGTTTTGAATTAATCACTCAATTTCCCAAATCAGTTCCCTTTTAATTTCAGGGGAAGAATATTTAATCCGGACAGATAACCCATGCCGTAACAAAATGCTCTGAAAGTATAAAAAGACGGTGAAACTAAATTTCCTGTAGCCGACATTTTTTTTACCGTAGATTACGTTCTTTAATAAATAATTTACTGCCATGTGGTTTCGCCCTCACATAACAAATTTGTCAGCGAGGACCCCATGCCAGGCAGGCACTGCCAGAAAAGCTGTGTCTAAACTTGTCTGCATTGTGTTTTCCAGCCTGGTTCCGCCGCTGGTTCACCCAGGCAGCCCTGAATAGTGTGAATGCATTTAATTACAATCTGACATGTGTATTCCTGAGAAACAAAAGGCTGCGAACTGAGGGTGATGATTAACTGTTCTACCAGATAATTGCTTAAACTACTACTTACATTATGCTGCATTATCTCTTTTGAACAAAGTGATTATTGGCCCTTTGTGTAGCGATTATACAATGTAAGTGCAATCTTGCTGTTTTAAATGTTAGAGTTTATGTTTAATGTACTTTTATACATAATGAGGGGTGCAACTTTAGGTTTTCTTTAAAGGATTATTCTCACAACAACAAAAAAAAAAGAAAAAAAGTGTGCCTCAATTTCTCTAATTGATCCAAGATTGAGACTTCTTAAGGGACTTAATGTCTGGAAAAGAAGCATCCTCAGTTTCTGAGGAGATCCATCGACAGTAAATTACTGCAAAGTCCAAGGACCTTCCAGTAAAATGGGTAGAGCATCCATTTTTACAAAGAGGGAGGAGAAGGTACAGCAAGTAGAAGTTGTTAAGAATACTGGGGGTCAAGGAGAATGACATTAAGTGCAGCAGCAACGAGTTCTTATCTTCAAAGTAAATTTAACTGACATAAAAGATGCACTGTCTTTTTCCCCTCTTAAAAAATTATTTTTCCTGCTTAAAGAAGGACGTACAGAATGAGGAACTGTGGAAGTGAAGATAAGGCCTTTTCATTTTGGACATCCCCATTGGGCAACAGAAACTTCAAATGACCTGCAATGAACAAATATATTAAGATACCACGTAGATAACCGAGAAATGAGCAACAGTGACCACAACATTTATACAATGTGCAGGCTTTCCTGCTTTTGCTGGAAGAAAGCAAGGTACTGTCTTCATAAGCCCATAAGCGTGAAGAGGAGATCATCCTAGAGCTGTGAGTACTGCAGTTTTAGGACAAATGTTGATCTGCATTGCCCTGTTCTCCCATTAATTTCTTTTGGGAATAAAAGGATTAGTATTTCATTCTCAGAGAATACAATTTCCTATCATATTTCTGAGAGCTACGAGAAGTGAAAGATTACACTCCTCCTAAAGACTGTATGCAGAAGGCATCCTTTTCTAAGGTGGGAGTCTTTTTCCTTGCCTTCTGAGTGCCCCAGGACCCTCTTGATCAAGAAAACCTAAGTGCATTGCCCACCAAAGCAAACAGACAGGATGGGAATCATCATGGAGACTCCACCAATTGATGAGAACACGTCTGCTCACAGCAACCAAGAACAGGAGCAGCCACAAGTGGCATTTCTTGTATGTCTAGCAGCATTTCAGGAAGCTGGAAACATTTTTCAGTACTTTACCACCACACTGAAACAGAGGGACACCAAGCTCTGGGAAGCCAGGCAGTATTTCATATCTGAGAAAACTTTTCTTAGTGATTGATTACGAATCTAAACTGTCAACACAAAAGAGGTCCCATGGGAATATGCATGCAATGAAGGCCAGTGCAAGAAGACATCTTCCCTAGACTCCTCCTCCTTGCACCGTTCTCCACTGTTACCCACCATGACCTGAAAACTCATTTGATCCATGCCAGATTATCACCAACATCCACAGTCCCAACCTTCCCCATTTTCCTCCATATTTCACAGACAGACACTGTTTTAGTTCTACTCCATCCATGACTGTTGTGCAAACACACGCGTCTGTTTTCTCTTTAGCAATTCCCTGCTCTGTTCATCACATCACATCACATCACATCCGTCAAAGAAAGCTTATCTTCCCTCCTCCCCCGCTGTACCTGGTGCAGATGATACTCCCCAGACCATCACCCTCCCTGTAGAACAAAAAGAACCTCACTGTGCCCTGATTAGCACAAAATGGGTACTACAAGCTCTACCGAAGCAGACCCTGGGTACTGTGCTCTAAGGACACATTATTATATATTGCAAGAGAAAGTCAAAGGCTGAAGGCACTATTTCACAATCAAGATGCCTTTTCGATCCCATGGGCGGCATGATTACTCAGCTACACACTGGCAGAAAAATCAACCACTACGCATTAATTTTATTGCATTTTTCCATTATATTTTTCTTAAAATAAGGTGTGTAAATCTTAACTTGTCTGTCCTATACCCTGCCTTGTAGTTTACCATTGAGCTGCCTATTAATATTTGTTAACACGTTAAACAGCAGTAATGAGTACTTCTAGAAAGCACACAGTAAAGGAAAGGAAGATCTGCAAAAGGATTAGAAGTGAGAGGAGAGAAAAGAGAGTAATGACTGCGGTTATAACAAACTGTCCCTGACCTTAAACTCTGCAGTTTTCATGTTCTTTTGAGCCTTCAAATTGTATTACACTCTGTGGTGTTTTTTGTTCTATAGATGAAAATCCAGACGAGCGCCATCAGTTGTGTGCAGTTATTGTTACTGAGTATCCATAAGGCCAATCTGAATCCATTTTTACTCACAGTCAAATAAGTTTTTTAAAAATACATATATTTTTACAGGTAGCAAACTCACTGGCTTCCCTGAAACACTTTTTTTTTTTTTTCCTTGTTCATAGTAATGAAGCCTCTGGCTTCCCCTGAAACACCTTTTCTTTTTGTCTTATTCATATTTCCTTATATGTTTTATCCACATCCAATCTTCCTGAGAGCTTCAAAATTAAGATAATCTAGAAAGACACAACCTTATTCTCTGGTTAATTCCTGATCTTCTTTGTGTACACCTTTCCAAAAAGCAGTTGAAGCCAGACTCAAGGAACGAAGTTAGAAGAAAAACAGCTGCCTTGTTCATCATTAAATATTGATGGTTAGCATTCTGGCATCGATCCAATTAAAAAACCCAAACGTAAATATATATATATATATCTCTTTGGCTTCATTTCACCTCAACTAATGTACAAAGTACTGTTATTCCTGTGTTGCATATGAATTCAACTCTAATTAAATGATTAATTAAAAATAATACAGAATGTAAATATTATTTTCATGTTTCCTAGTACGTGGGGCCATAACCCTTGGGGCAACACATAAAACATCATCAGGGAACAGGCAGATTTGTAAATTGTTCTTCAGTCTCTTTTTTCCCTTAAATAATTAAGTCTCTAGCTGCGATGATTGCAAGGCAGATCTTCCAAACATGACCTGGTGGAACCAAGGCAGCAGTATCTGGCACAGTTTGCCAAAAGCCTGAACACAGCAGTTATGAAATTTGTCATGTCTACTTTCAAGTCTGGACTAGATGCAGAAAAGGTTCACATTACAACAAAAAGATCTCTAAAGAAGACCTGAAGATAGAATTTGTCTGATTTTATTTTCCTAAAAGAGACATTGAGAGATTTTGAAAACAGTTCTGGTGGTAGAAGCCAGATCTTTGCTCATAATCCATACTTAGTAGAGGAGAAACTGCAGAGAGCGAAACTAATTAAAACTGGGTTTAAACTGATGGTTTGGATTAAGATCCAAAGAACATGACATCTGAGTGTGAATTTTCTTGCCAGCCATGCTCACTGACAGTGAGCCCAAGTGACCAGCCAGAGATGACTGATGTCAAAATACAGAATCTTTCCCTTCTTTTTGACCTTTGTAGACCATATGAAAGGGACTTATCTAGTTTTATTTATGAGATGTGTAAGCCAAGATACATTAACCAAAACACTTCTAATAATTTCCTTTTATCTGGTCTTTGTCAAGTGTTTTATTAAGATTACAGGTAGATGTCTGTGATTTTTTTTTAATTCACGTGTCCACCAAGACTGAAAAGAACATAAGGAGCTTGTGGTTGTGTTTGTCAAAGGCACATCCCTTTATATGACTTTGAAAAGAACATTTACCTGAAGGGTCCAACACAAGCAAAATGTTAAATAAATTGTAGAGATTGAAGACAGGCCAGGTAGCCATCGAGCTCTCTCCCCTTTAACAAAACACCACAGACAGCGTGGCCACTTCTCAAAAGCTGCTGCTCACCAGCATTTTAAGTTGATCTGAAAACAGACATATACTCTGAACATGTGATGAGATGGGGAGCTATCTGAATATCCTATAAGATTTTCGCTGCTAAATATGATAGAAAGTCAGAACCTCTAGTGACTGCAATGTAATTTTAATGCCAAAGAGAGCTACATTTAAAGATAAATAAGACAGGCGTCTTCCCCCCTGTGGAGTCTGAGATGGCAGAGGAAAATTATTCACTGGCAAGAATTGTTTCCCATCAAAAATTTGGAAATTGGCTAAAGTGATTAGTCTGATTCACCTAGCTTTTTATTGGGAGCATTAGAAAATTTATGAAAAGTGTAGCAAAAGCTATTGTTCTCTATCTTATAAAATAACCTAATTTCCATCATTTATCCCTGTTTATAAAAAAAAACACCCACACTTTAAATATTAAATATTTTTAATATTACAACTATTTTAAAATATTTGGATAATTTGTTGTTTTTGTTTGAGATGCATCACAGGTGGTTTGACTTACTGTAGTAGATGTGGATTTATTTACTCCCAAAGCTGCTGGAAGCTGTGACAAAGCCTTCCCATGGGTCAGCATTTTGTGTCAAAGCAGTTTAACCAATGGTTCTGTGAAGACGCACAATCGCTGTTCTGTCTATAGAAAATCCATAGACTACTTCCTTATTAATAGCTAAAATGGCAAAGATTGTTCACTGGCTCTTTGGAGAGCTGCTATACAAAATCAAAGAGGTCCAAGAGTGCTAGAGGACTAGGAAGATCACGCCGGCTCACCAAAATGCTATAATTGTTAGTAATGAAGGGATGAAGATAGACTGGGTCACAAAGTCAAAGAAAAAAAGTATGCAAAAATAAAACAAAGTAAAAAGTGATAGAAGGCCAAAGAGAACAGGAAATTATACAGATGGATAACACATATGTACTATAAAGTTTCCATTGCAGCCTTTGACAGACAGTATACATAAAACATTCCTGTCCCAAGTGAAAAAGTGAAATTCAGGGTATCCTTATTTGATGTTTTTTCAGTATATCTGGCTATAAAAACATCAAATGAAGTTAATGCTTCATTTGATGTTTTTAACATTACAGCAATCACTAAGAAATGTTACATCAAGCTTTATTCATTTTATTACTTTATTAATTTATAAAGGGCCTATCTTTGGGACTCATAGATGACAGAATCTGTGAGTCTGAAAAAAAAAAAACAAAAAAAGAGTCAAAGTGAGGTCAATGCCTAAAGAGACCACTGAAAAAGAACCAAAAAAGTGTAAAAATTCACTTCTAAACAAGCAGATTTTTCAGAAAATTTGGAAGAGCAAACCCAAATATTGTTCAGTGATTCCTACCAAGCAAGCTTGCACTACATCTGTAAAGAATCCAGAGAGTATTGTGCTCATTCTCCAAATAAAAAGATTTGTCTGAAATGTACAGAAACTCAAGTAAAAGAACTTTGGGCTGGGAAAAAAACAACCAAACACAAACAACCAAAACTAGCTGGCTCATTTCCACTCTTTGAGGAAGAAAGCCAATTGTTCAAATACCCCAAAGCATCAAAATACAAAACATGCCAAAATAGGTACCTTTATGCTCGTATACATCTACACGTATATACAGATATGGTTCCTAGCACACAGACACACACGGAGATAACTGATGCTAAAGCACTCAGCGATACTGAGAGGTCAATCACGTGGCAACACTGAGACTCAAAGACAAACTGTCCCCTCTTTCCAGTCAGAAGCTTTGTCCTTACTCATTATGACATGATCTTTAAACAGGAGTTCTGGAGAATGTCTCTAAGTCCCTGGCCTTTCCACCCTGTTTCATACCCTCAATAGGTCCAGCAATGCTCTGTTTGAGGGGTCCTGTGTTACAGCTCTATCACCAGGTGATAAAGGGACTCTACCATGCTTGTGCCACAACTAGCCAAGTGCGGGTTGGGTGGGCAACCAAAGGAGGTGAGCTGGCGAGGAAGGAAGCACAGTGCAGTGCTACAAAACGAGGTCCTGCTCCTGGGTTGCAGCAATCCCCAGCACAAATAGAAGTTGGGTGGACAATGGATGGAGAGCAGCCCTGAGGAGAAGCACTTTGGGGTGTTGGAGCTCACAGAACCAGCTCTAAATGGAGCCCAGTGGAGGCTCTTCGGTTGGGCTCACCGATAAATACAGAGGTTTGAGGTTTTCTTCACATGCGTGCAGCCACTCCTAGGTGTCAAAAGTGAAATTTCTTAAATTAAGAATTTCGAGTCCATGGCTCTTTCTGTTTCCTTATGTAAGTTAACTACTCATATTTGTATAGCAGTGCTAATTAATGCTTTGGAAAATTACAGCAGGATTTCTGCAGTGCTACACTTTATACCCACATGAATATCAAAACAATCCGGTATGATTCACGTTCTGACAATGAGTACTAAGGACAATAACAGCGATTGTGTCACTTTTGACAAACTGTTACCAAACATTTAGGACACGCAGTTCATCAGAATTTGAATAAATGCCATTACACACCCTGCCCAATTAAAACTACACTACTAATTAATGTGACTCTTATTCACATAACATAATTCTTACTCAAATCAAATTATGATATCGCTGATGACATGCTTTCAGAATTCATTGCAAAAAAGATAGGTTTACGCTGATTCTGTTTACCATATACACTGAGGTGTCCTAAGAATAATTTTCTACAAATTGCACAGATTTCTGCCAACGTACTTACAGAGAACATCAAAGCTATCTCTATGAAGTTATATCACAAGCTGCTAAAATGTAACTTTAAACACCTTGCTTTATTAAACAGGTCTCTGAAGCCCAATCTGACTTAACCCTCTGTTGGTTCTTTCTTTGTTGGTACGTTGAGATGAGAGATGCACCTTGAAAGGCAGCTCTTAAACGAAGGGAAAGGTCTCATTGTGTGAAGTGGGTAAACTGAATTGCTGAAGAAGTGAAAAGCACAAAAGGGTGGAGGATTTGGGAAAGACCAGAGGAAAACCGAGAACTGGTGCCCAGAACAGAAAGAGAAGTACGTATGTAGGGAAATAAAAGACAAATGCCTATTCAAATTCAGCACAGAAAGCCATCCACTGCCCTCAAGTGGTAGAGCCATAGCTTCTAAGACTGAAGGCACTTTTGGTTGTGATTCAGACAAACACAGGGAAGAAAGATAGGAAGAAAATTGGAGAACGGAGACATCTGTATTGCCTGGCATAGACCTTATGCGTCCGGTTCTTAGAAATGTTGGTGAACACTAAATGCACGGGTTTTTGGGTGACTTCTAAGTCTACATTAATGTTTATGTTTAAGAGACCTACTTCATCTTCTGCATTATTGATTCAAAGGTGTTTTGTGAATGTGGCAAAACTTACTCAAAACTAAAAGTACAGTTTGATACGCTAAAGCCTGGAACCAACAGTGTTTATTTGAAATGCAAATGGGGACTTGCCACCCAGAAATGTACATTACATTTGACATTTGTCTCTAATCAGAAGTCCCTATGAATAATGTAGTTTGATACCAATAGCCTCATTAAGCGAGATTTCCCTTAATACCCTTTCTGATTGTAATCTCTTCATTATACTTCCTGTTCTCATTGCTCCTGGCCCTACTCATCATTGTCAATATGCTCAGGTCTTCAGTGGTGTTACTAATATGTATTTTACATTGAATAGGCCATTTTCGATGGGAATTAATAGCAGTAATGCCCAGGTGTTCTTTAACTGTAAGACTTTCTTATCCTGACTATATTTTATCAGGAGCTGTAGTTATTCTGTCTCTCACGGCTGGAGTTCACTAGGTTGGGTCACGAGTGAAAATGAGTTTGATGGTTTCATCCCAGTTCCCGTTTGAGTCCGTCAGGAAACAATGGCACCATTTTACATTATTGGCAGCTTCTGCTCAGAAGAGCTTTGGGACTGAAGCAGTGGAGCTGTGGCAGGTCGAGCTCGAGGCGTGTTGGCTGAACCATGCAGGAGATGCTTCTTGCTCAGTGTCCTCCTGAGCACTCGTCCCGGACCAGGATACCTCGCTCACAAACACCACACACAACAAGCTGAAGATACAAAGCAGAGGTTACCATAAATCCCGTACTCTGTCCTGATTGTCTGTAAATACAATGCACCCCCTAAAAAACTGGGGGTATGTTTTAGGAAAATAGCCGGTCACGCTGCAGGAAATGCCAGTGTCCCAAAGGCAGCGAGTAACAAGAGGTTTGAGTTTCAGCTCGGGATCGGGTTCCATTTATTTTCCTCTTTCCTAACCACAGTAGGCGTAAAATGTAGAGCTGATCCAGAGATTCCTCCATAAAGTGCTGCTGCCAGTTACCAATTTTCGATAAACCACCATTAAATTGTCCCATAATTTTTCTGCCCTTCCTTTCCCAGCATGTTGATTACTCTGATGTGTTTTCTGTGATTAGAGGAAGAGTTGATCTTTGAACTCCTTAAAGCCTAAGTTGAGGGGGCCCTCCAGAAATGTAAAGAGAAACTCTGCTTTCATGGAGTCAAAAAAAAAAAAGCGGGTTTCTAGCTTTTCCCCCTTCTCCAAGATAGGCTTTTGTGTTGATACAAGCTGGCAAGCAGGGTCAAAAGGGACAGGCAGCCAAACTCCACCTTGGCAGGGAGAAGAAGATGTGGAGATCTAGAGACCTCACCTACTAAGTGTCGTGTAGGTTCTTTTTTTTAGCCATAAAATGAGCCTGGGATTCTCAAACAATCATGTTTCTGCCCCTACCTAATATCTTTCAAGTTTTGTGGTAACTGTAAGCTAGGATCAGTTACAGGCATGGACAGAGCCAGCAACAAACTCTATTGTGGGCAAAGTCAAAATCACATTAATATTTCTGCAAACAAGTGACTGATTTTTATAAATCTACCACACATCCCACCCGAGCCCATTTTCCCCTGGCTACGATCAAGAAGCAATTTCAAGACTCGATTGTCTCTAACACAAAGTTCAGTGAACAAGCTGAGGAAAACTAAAAATTAATAAAAATATTTTAGACCCCGGAAACGAACGCAGGCTTTCTCTCAGAGCTGTGATTAGGTTGGGACATGTGCTTTTCCTAGTCCTTCTCAGCTGATGAACCAGGGGAAATCTCACCAGGCCTCCCCGTGCCCACCTCTGCCTGTGCCTGCTCCCGGCCAGCAGTTCTCAGGAGTCACCATCCTGGGGGTGTTTAAGAGATGGCAGACGTAGAGCTTAGAGACATGGTTCAGTGGTGGCTCGTGTCAGTGTGATAGTGTGTGGTTGAATTCGATGATCTGAAAGGTCCCTTCCAACCCAATCAATTCTATGATTCTATGACTTTATAGTGTCCCCCAAAAAGGGGTCTAAAGAGCCACCAAATGGCATGTGTTGGGTCTGGGCAGAGAGGTCATCTGCTGAGATGAACTTTTCCATGGAAACCAACGCTTTGTGGGTTCTGCTTCTGTCAAAAGACCAAACTGGGTACTAATGGGGCAGATCCTGTGGCTACCATGAGGGTGGGAAGGAAGGAAGGAAGGAAGGAAGGAAGGAAGGAAGGAAGGAAGGAAGGAAGGAACCAAGGAAGGAAATAATTGTTAAATTTTTCACAGCAGGGCTC
>JAOTQQ010000012.1:123064369-123086375 GCA_026546715.1 Gallinago undulata
AACCCCTCCAGGGATGGGGCAGCCACAGCTTCTCTGGGCAACCTGGGCCAGGCTCTCACCACCCTCACACCAAAGTTGTTCTTCCCCAGATCTCATCTCCACCTCCCTTCTTTCAGTGTCAAACCCTTCCCTCTCATCCCGTGAGCCCCTCTCTGATCAAGAGTCCCTCCCCATCTCTCCTGTAGGCCCATGTGCTCTTTCTGGATGCTGTCTGTCTTGACTGGGGCTCTCCAGCAATCTCTGCCTCCGATTCCTGCTTCTGCCCTTTCCCAGAACCAGATTGTTTGTGCCACACTGCTGCACAAACTTCTCTGTTCATCCTGACCATACCTCATTATTTGTATTCTGACTACAACCTGGTTTCTGACTTAACCCTCTGGTTTGAGATAAACCTTCATAACTCAAACAGTTGAGTTGATTGTGCTGTTAGCAGGTCTCCTTTCTCCTGTACTCTCAACCTGCTGTGGGCTACAACCTACATTCTGGTGATTTCCTGTAACATCATCAAATATTCTCCACATCCACTGAGGAATGAGAAGGACTATCTTTGCTTCATTTTCTCACCAAAAAAAATAAATAATCTAAGTTTGATATTAAGAAGCCTTTTCCAAGTATAAGAATAGATAATTGTTAGAATGAGATCTATGTCATAAAGGGTTTCTAGAGCAGGGTATACAAAGGTCTGAGTCTAATCACTCTTGGTCTTCCCCCAAAGCAGGGAAATGTACTACCTGTCTTGTAGAGGTCACCTCCATCCCAGCATTTCGGAGATTGTTTTCAATATATCAGATTTAACCCTTTTGTGCATGAGGGCACCTCTTTCTACATCATTAAGCAGTAATGAAGAAGAGAGACAGTGATGTATGAATGGCATCCTAAAATTGCTCTACCATCTATGACTGAAGCAAATATGCTTTCAGACAAATAAACATATCCATAACACTCCCATTTCTCTTCTTCACTCTAGCTTTTTGCTGTTGCATCTCACATATTTATTAGCGTATCAGGTTTAATTATAATTTTTTTACACACCTCTTTTTAGCGAGGAAGGATGGTCTAGCAATCGTCAAGGCCCAAGGGCGGGCATAGAAAGGAATCTGGGCACTACACTGCTCTGTATCATTCCTCCATGGGCAGGTCTATGGATGCCCCTTCTGTCCCCCCTTTCTGGATCACAGTCAGCTTCAGTCTGGAAGCCACGTGTCCGTGTTTTACGTTCAACCAAACCAACGTGCCCTTCTGTTGGTGTCCTGCTCACACAACGTGCCTTCCACAACGGAGCTGGCTTGTGGTGTTTGGCCACAACAGCGTGTCAACGGAGTTGTTTTCTGCGTCTAATCACAGAAATGTGCCCTCCATCAGTCACTGAATTGTGATACCTCGCAGGTTTTTGGAATACCTTGAGGCAATTTGAGCCTGACTTCCAGAATGCTGACCATCCTGGGCCCAAGGAGGGCAGAATGAAACAGAAAAGTCTGGTCTGCAGCACTCCGTCCTATCAGATTTCACGTGTGAGCAGAGCAAACAACACACACCTTAACAAAATAAAGTTAATTAATGTTTATAAAATATGCTGAAATAATCAAATGGATAGTACCATATGTGTATTGTATCTTCATAAAGAAGTGTTATTAAAAAATTATCATGATTTCTATGTACACGTATCTGTTTTTTCCCTGTCTCAGAAACAAAGAAAAGAGGGTTTTTTTTTCATTTGTGTCTGCTGTTTTACTCAACTGAGTTATTTGTAATTCTGAACAGGATCCAGAATAATAATTTTGCTATCTCCCAGCTGATTATGTTAGAAAGGAATCTTTTTTTGCCCTTAATTGCATATACACACAGTGTATAAACAATTCTGTCTACACTCTGCATTTAATTAAAAACACAGTATGCAAAATATGGATAAACATTTCCCCAAAAGCCAGAAGTCTTTGCTTTCACGGGAAGAATGGGACACGGGCTCCGAGTCTAAAAAACTTCAGTTTTTTAGAACAATATAATTTGGCTTGAGCCACAGAAATATTCCTGAAACAAAAGGGAAGACAAAAGCAGAGATCCCACTCCTTGCTGCACAGCAAGATAGAACCTGAAAGATAAATATTCATAGCCCCAAGTGGAGGCATCTCCAGCGGGTTCTCTCCGGGCCCCTAGGGCAAGGTGGTAGCCACAAGCAGGGAGATGCTGAGGGTGGTCCCACCTGATGCTGGTGTGATTAGAGGACCCCCGGCTTCCTGCAGGATTAGTGGTAACGTCTCGCACCGCGCTTTTTCTTCATCAAAGAGCAGCTGTGGAGAGACGTGGCCCCAGAGCAGGCAGCTGAGCCCACCTGTCCCAGCCCTGTCCCCGTGTCCCGTGTCCACCACGGTGTGTGACTGCCCTGTCCCCGGGGCTCCAAGCAGGACGCTTTGCACCACTTCTTTGATTGGATGGGCGAAGAACGTTTATATGGGATTTTGCTTTTAAAACGCACGCTGCCAAAAAGATGTGGTTGTGTGCAAAGGAGAAACAACAATTTTCTCTCACCGCAGCTCGTTCCCTCCTCGTTACAATTACGCGGAGACATTTCACCGAGCGCTCCCAAACCTCTTCCTCCATGGTTTATCTTCTCTTCTGTTTGCTACAGCCCTTCACGGGTTTAAAGGTTTGTCCAATATGCAAGGCATTTTGACATGGGAGTAATGAAATAATTCACGAAACTATATGTGGTGTTTTAAAAGAATCCTAAAATTAAATATGACCGCTGCTAAAAGATGTAATGCAGAAGCATAAAATATGTATGAAATTATGTAAATACACTGGAAAACGTCTTCCAGCTAAACTCGTCTACCAGTTTTCTGAAGGCTTGCCAAACTTGAAATAAAAGCCACATTGAGCAGAATGTTTAGACATCTGGATACCTTTCCTTTAAATTCCAGGAAAATATTCTGTATCTAGTTTGAACCTCAGCTACCTAAGTCGCTATTTCCACTAGAGTCAAAATAGTTATTCTTTGTAATTTCCTGTTTGTCATATTACTTCTCTTCAACCAGCTGATCAAAGATACCCTCAATATTTTTGTAACTGTTTTTCCTGCCTAATTTTCTAGTTAGTGTTTTAACAGGCTCAAGACTGCCAGCCAACTTTTTTTTCTTCTTTGACCTGTTCAGACTTTGGACTTGGTTCCCCTGCTAGTGCTGTACAATTTCTTAAAAGGAATTGAACAGTGCAAAAAATATTAACAAAGTTCAACAGTTCACCAAATTTAACGTTGAAAATTATTTCTGCAGTCATGTTCATGTCACAGGAAATTCCTTGAATACTGAATCTATCTCAGGCAATTTTAACCAGTAAAAAAGCTCGGAAGCAGGTCTCGCGCCATTCGGTGGCACTTCTGTTTTAAAGGTGGTTTATTTGGAAAAAAATGAAAACAAATATGTTTAATGTAGATTAATCACACAACAATTACTTGATCTTATGGCAATTTTGCTAAAAACCTTCCAGACTGAGCTTAGGTTTTGATAATCTGCACTTAATTTACATAAATAAAGCACAAACAAGGACAGTCCTTTGGTACTCTTGCTCCATGGGGTCACAGTTTTCTTAGGTTCTACGCGTCTGAGAAATCAGAAACCACAGCTGCTGAGTATCAGTGAGATATAATGGCAAGATTATGGAGATTAATGTGGTTTTACCCCTCATATACTACTCTTCCATGTATCAAAGCATCAGCCAGAAGTGAACTTTAAATTCTCCATTAAAATGACACAGATTTTAAAGATAATGCAGAAACTAGTAATGTTAACTATCAGTGTCCCGTGCAAAAAAATTCCTGATAGAGCAGGTTCAGCTGCTCATCTGGGGACTTTTTCGTCTCAGCAGATAATGTAATGTGTGAAATGTGGTCAAAATTTCATTCTAGGTGGAAATAACTTCTCAAAAAAGTACAGTAGTATTTATTGACAATTTTTTTAGCTTAAAAATCACCTTTTACACATCACTATATAAGACAGAAGCCAGTGCAGCCTATTACATTTAAAGGTAATTTACTAAGTTTAAATTTTATGACAAATAAACTGGCTGCCCTGGGCAGGGACACCTCCCACCAGACCAGGTTGCTCCAAGCCCCATCCAGCCTGGCCTTGAACCCCTCCAGGGATGGGGCAGCCACAGCTTCTCTGGCCAACCTGGGCCAGGCTCTCACCATCCTCACACCAAAGAGTTTCTTCCTGAGATCTAACCCAAATCTCCCCTTTTTCAGAGTAAAACTGTTACCCCTCCTCCTATGGCTCCCCTCCCTGATCCGGAGTCCCTCCCCATCTCTCCTGGAGCCCCTTGAGGGACTGGAAGGCTGCTGTAAGGTATCAACAACTGAAATGCCATATAGAGCGCAGGATTATAATGTGACTTTTCACTGAAGTTACTTTACACTGAAAATATAACACAGGAAAAGACAGAGAATTTTGGACAGCGAGTGCCTCCTTGATGAGAACCACAAGTTCTGATTGCCCTGAGCCACTAGCAAGCAGGAGGAGCTGACCCCTCTTTTATTACCTACACCATACTGGTAAATGTGGTCTACGAGCTCAGAAAAAAGCACAACAATTAGCAGTTAGGCACAGATTTCCTTTTTTTTAGTTAGAAATTGTCTATTTAGAAATGCTTATCAGGTGATAGAAAAATAAATTGCTTGTGAGTAAGAGAGCTGTCTGACCTGCCAATTAATGAAGAAAATTGGGTCAGATGTACAGCAAGTAAATTAATTACCTAAATATGACTAGCTGGCATTTGACAAAATAGCACATCGCTTTGATAGGAAGCCCAATCCTGTCAACAAGGCTGAAGGCACTTAAAGGGAAGAAGAAATGAAATAAAACCAGTAAATGTAGAGTCAACAGAGACAAGCAGAGCAGTTGGGGGAAATTTGCTGAAAAGCACTACTGTTTTCCTTCTATGGCTTCCCTCTGCCATAAAGTAGAACGTAGTGTGAAATTCTGGTAGATCAGCAGTGCCAAAAATACGTATTACACCTGGAAAAAAATTAATGCAATATTAAATGCAGTTAAAATGCAGCTAATGTCAGGGTTCTTCGAGTAACGTTGTCTGAGTCACATTGCGTGTGTGGGAAGCTTTTTTTGTCCCGCTTTCCTGATTGCGTACATCGGCTGAAGGGCACGGAGAGCGTGGGGTGTACCGCAGGAATTAATTAAAATTTGAAATCTTAATCTGTGTCATTACTATGGAGTCAATTTTGCTGCAGCCTCTGCTTCTGTCAGGGAAAAGCGCTTTTTCTGATGTAGAGAAAAACAACGAGTGCCTCAATGCTTGCTGCTCGCCACGGAACTTCTTTAAAACACAAATGGAACTGGGGGGGGGCAGTGGATTTTTTTCTCACAGAAACAGATGAAAATGTATTAATTTCACAGAGCAAGTGAGATGTGGGGCAAAATGACCTGTTTGAGGTCACAGTAGCAAGCTTAAGTACTGTTATTTAAAACAAGTTCAAACCACATCAAAAACTCTAAAACTTGAGGTATCTGCTCGGGTCAAAGTAGGGCCACAACGCTTTGCTCCTGTGGCCACTTATTTTCTGATTATGGCAGCTGGTGCTTTTCCCCGTTTCCTTCACAGCCTGGAGGTAAGTGCCTTCTCCTCTTCCAAATGCTGCTCAGCTTGAAGAGCAAGCACAGTTGATCCCTAAGAATTTCCTCCACAAAATTTTGCACATTGGTTCAAGAGGCAAGACCAGAAGAGCAAAAGGGAGCAAAAGGCTTTTAGATCCTGGAGAAGCCGAGCTGTTCCTCAGAAGGTGTCTCCTTGGGTGGCCCCAGGGCACCTTGAGGGGCAACCCCATCACCCGGCGAGGTGGCAGTAAGTGCTGGGGTGTGCTCCTGGCAGCCCGTCTTGGTACAACACAGGAAAAGCAACTATTGCCCATGTACCCATGATTGTGTGTGCGCTTCTGTTGGGAGGAGAGACAGCGACTGGGTGTCCATTTATTTTTAATTTTTTTTTAATTCTTTTTTTTTTTTAGTTTTGGATTATTATTTTTTTTATCCCTTCCCATTCTGTTTCAGAGATTTGTTCCAGACCAGTAGCCTATGGGCTGGGGAGATGAGAATTCAAGTCAGATACAGAGCCCACAAAAAAAAAAAGTGTGACGAATTGCAATGACAAGGTTGTGTTAGTAGCTTATGATGTAGTGAAATGAAATCCCGAGCCAGGGAAGAGGGAGAGTGGTGTGCCATGTGCTACAGGCATCCCGGTTCCGAGGGGGGGGACGGAGGGGGCAGCAGGGGCAGGAGCACCGAGCCAGCGAAACCACCGCTGCCGCCCCTGCCAGCCTGTAGCACGCTGCTCATCAACAAATTAAGTCATTTTTCTTGCACTCAATATTAAGGAGCAGGGTGATGCAGTTGGTATTTAGACATCATGAAATATGTTATTAGATACGCACAGCTGGAAGTAAAGAAATACAGTGTTTTGGTCAGAAGCTTTCAAGCCTGCTGGCTGAAACATTTAACGTTTTACTTCCATCTGTGGACGTCTTACAGAACTGGCTCAAACTTAATACTACACACTGGAACATCCAAGAACTTTGGGGAAAACACTCACTTCTTAAAAATATTCGATCTTCACTACCAGCCCGTTTTGTCTTTCTGCATAATAAACATGAAAGGACTTAACATAATCCTTGCAAAAAAAAAGATTGAGCTTCATTTCCTCCTAGCTAGTATCCAAACTATCCTGGTCCTGACCACCACCGTGTCTGAACATCCAACATGATGAGCACCTCCATATATTTCATCCTGGCAACCAACGAGATGGAAAGGTGTTGATCCCGTTATCAGACGGGCAGCTGAAACACGGGGTTGACCAAGAGGCTTGCCCAAAAGTCAACTCAGTCTGTGACTGACCCAAGAATGGGATCCACGTGTCTTTCAGTGCTTTCTCACCCAAACTAATACTCCCAGGTTTCTGGAATCTAAGGGAAAAGGAGTTGTAAAAGCCAAAGAACCTGAACCACTAGCACACCCAGCCCAGAAAATGCCATACCGGGATAATGTGGGCACCTGGCACTGACTGGTGTTTATAGTTACTTTGGCCCAAGAAGTCTTTCTGTACTACACACCGTGTGACCCCAAACACGGGCACGATCCCTACTTTAACGTGTACTTCTTTGCCTTTTGTTGGTATCTGGTCTACCCACTTCCCTACTCTTCCAGACTCCTCAAAAAAGATATATTCATAGGTTTTTTCATGATCCAATCCTCCAAAGAATGATGGATTTATTGAATTCTAAGGTCTTTACTTTGAAAAAAAAGTTTCTTTTGCTGTACCCTAAAGACATATCTCAAGCCTAACTTCCTGAGCTTTCTATTTTCACATTTGCCACATTAATGACTAAATGATCACACTTAACAGGGCAAAATTTCCAATATTTTATGTCATCTCACATACATTTACTCTTCTTTTTGAAACTAAATGGAATAAGGAATCAGTATTCTTCTTTTAATAAACGGACATATGCGTATTGCCCTGTAGAAAAGTAAAAAGGGAGTAATTCTTCATACTCTCATTCTGCTTTCCCTTCCACTTCAGACAGTAGAGTAACCCCTAAAATTTTACATGAATACTCCATTTACTCTATTTTCTCCTTAGATTTTCAAGTTCTGGCACGTTACAGAATTTTGTTATACATATACTTACATATTTCAATATGGAAGTCCTTAGGAGAAATTTTGGCACCTGAATAAAATGCAGCTTTGTTGTTTGAACTATTTGGCAAAAAGAACATCGAACGTCTTTTCTTGACAATCAGGAGGATGTTTCATTTCTGGCTTTAAGAAGCAGATGTA
This sequence comes from Gallinago undulata, assembly GCA_026546715.1. Taxonomy (NCBI): domain Eukaryota; kingdom Metazoa; phylum Chordata; class Aves; order Charadriiformes; family Scolopacidae; genus Gallinago; species Gallinago undulata. The sequence goes on from JAOTQQ010000012.1 coordinate 123,072,208, forward strand.
CAAAGAACTCTTATCAAGTAAAAATATGAGGAGGTGACACCATTAGTTAAATAAGTACAGTTCTGGTGAGAAAATACCAGGTGATAGTGCACTTTTTAATCTGGGAGAGAAAGGTTCTAACCAACCAGGAAACAATAATTGGAAACTGAAGCCACTCACCTCCAAACCAGGAACCAGACACAGATGTTAAACAGTAAGAACAATTAACTAATGAAACAAACTACTGAGGAAAGCAGTAGGGTCTCCACCTGCTCCTCTTTACCAATCAAGACCAATTGCCATTTTTTTTTAGCCCAGCTTTTCTCAAGCACAAATTAGCATAGTTACTACAAGGGCAACTGGGTGGAAATCAAGATTCCTTCCTGCAGGTTGCAAAATCCTCATTAAAAGGGTGCTGTACCTTAGCTAACTAAAACTGTAATATTAACACAGGAAATTAAAGAGCAATCCAGGGTTTCCAGTACAAAAATATGCCATTTTGTGTGGCTAATGCTAAAGGTTCCCTTATCAGTAGTCGTGATACTAAAAGCAGAGATTGGGAGGATTACCTCAGTCCATCACACACTCCTCGGTCAAAGCCAATATTTGAGCCTGAAATTAATCCTAACACAGAGAAAGTGAAAATGCAGATGGATTGTTAACGGGAATCATTATGGATAGCTAAAGAATCGGCATGTAAATTGTGTTTCATAATGTCAGGTTTTGAAGTGCTGAGCACTCGTTTAGAGGGAAAAAAATAATTCCTCTGTCCTTATACCAGGGCAGTCTTCTGTCCATATGGAAAAGGGCTGTGCCCTTCTAAATACATCTAAATACAAATGTGCTGTTCTAAAGATGTTCTAACTATTGTTAAAATCTCTTCTAAAAACCTTTCACTTTTCACGGGGTGTTGTGTTCTCTAGAATGAGATAAGAATCTAAACTAGGTGACAACAAACTTCTTCTAAAAGAGATAAGGATGCAGAATTCTGGCTGATTTACTCTGTTTTGCTGTAGAATCGACCTAACTGGGCCTGGTGGAAGAGAAAGGGGATCAGAAACTGGACACAACGGTTATGATCTTCCCAATAGTCCTTCTGTTGGGAGGAGAATCCAGGCTTCTAAACCAGCTGTGGGCCGTAAAAATCCAAATGCACATGCACAAGACCAGGGTTAGGACCTTTATACAAGCTAGAGTCTGCTTGAGACAATATTGTAAATGATTAATTATTATAGCAAATTTTAAATAGTAATTAACCGCTAATGAAGTGAAAGTTTATAGGAAAATAAAACCGTCTTTGTTTTTACCACTTAGGTGAGCATAAATATGCCCCTGTAAATGAGGTTATAACCACACATTGCTGGCACATTGTTGATACAGATTTGAAAAGAGACTTTTATACTGACTGCATTGTAGGTAGTTTAAAGAGGCCTTCATATTGCCCGGGTTACAAGTCAAATTTGGATATTTTGTTCAAGGTATTGTTTTTTACTTCAGCTTAATCCTCTGTGTTTTAGATTTATCAGTTGAATAAGATGGACCTCTTGCATGAAGGCTGGACACTGCCTAACATAAAAAGCATGTGATTCTTTTGACTTTTGTAAAAAGAGGGGTTTTTTTAATTTGACATAGCAGAGATAACCAAAATTTCCTCTGGTTTAGGTTTTATAAGAGGCCAGGGGAGCATTGTCTCAAGAAAATGACCTTGGGATAAAGTGCTAAAGATTTCTATTATTTTTTTCCCTAAAAATACCAAGAAATCACTATTGAAGACTCAGTCCAGGGCTTTACAGAATTATATATGAACTCTTTGGCCACATCCTCTAACTAAAAAAAAAAATAATTTCCTACCCATTCTGGATCCAAACCTGTTTTCCCCTCCTAATTTCATAGTCTCGCTGTTTTGTCATTTTCCTTGTCACTATAACGGAGAGAGCCTGATCCACAGACAGGTTCATTTTTCCACAATCGTGCAATCCCAGTCACTTTCTACTCCGTGTGAACTAACAGATTTTTCCGCAACGAGAAATTTGTGGTTTCCAGGTATTAATCAAAGCCTGTGTACAATCCAACCTGCTCCAGCTTTCCTCACAACTAAGCAGGTAGAACATTTAACTGCAAAGCAAATTTCACTGCTCTCACAGCCTGGGTTTCCTTACATGCAATGCAGGGAATAAGGCAATTTATTATGAATATTATTTACCTTCTACTGTAGGTGGCCTATATATTCCAGTAAATGTTTACCATCGCGCTGCTCTACTTAACCAGTAAAACACTGAATAGAAACAGCTCACTGTATACTTTTCGTATAAATGACAGTAAAGGACTCTTTTTCACTGGCCTACACAGTACTATAAGTATTCAATAATGAAAACATGAGATGGATTCTGTAGACGGGCTCCTAATATATAAAAGAATATACATTGCCCGAGAAGCTTGGACATACAGAAAAAGTATTTTTCTAGAACGTGATCAAACCTTTAAAACTGGCCCATAGAGAGAGATGGAGTGAATGTTGCTCACGGTTCCTCCCACGAAATCCCCTAAAAATGCAATAATAGCAAAGCTGTCAGACTCTTTTGTCCCTCTCCCAGCCCTCTCTGTTTCCTCCCCCCAGCCTGTGAGGCTCCGTGTTTTGGAGAGATGAAGAAGGTGCAGGGGAGGGGGGGCAGGTTTGGGGACAAAGATAAGGCCGTGGCAGCCAAACACTCCTGGGAAGGGCTGGGACCCCGGGGGACCTCGGGGTGGACACACGATGGGAGCGACTCCCAGAGCTCTGGGTGCCAGATGCCAGCAGCTGGTGAGCCCATCATCTGCCCCTGGCACCGGGCCACCTCCAGCCCTGGGAATGCCTCCCGTCTCGGACGTCTACAGCGTGACACTCGCCAGATCTTCTCCTCTGTGAGATGGTGTCGTTTCATACCTCAGAGATCAGCCTTGCACCCGCTACGGTCTGTATATTATTTATTCATTCGTCCATTTATGCGCTTCCTGCCCCGGACTTCAGCGGAATCAAAGTTGGGACATTAATTCCTCCTCTGAAGGATTAAAATGGGAGCCCTTAAGCGTATCCCCCTTCTCCCCTGTCCAAGCAAAATGTTACCTCTCGAGAAACTGGGAATAAATACACCATCAGGCGGAGGTGAGACGGTAGGAATCCAGCGAGTGGCAGGCTCTCTGCAGCCCCCGTCCCTCCCGCTTCGCCGGCCGAGGCTGCCAAACCCAACAGCCAGGGAAAACACCACATTAAAGTGCTGTCCCTGACTTAGAGGTACTATCAAACCCCTACAGCGCGCTCTTTGCACAAGCTCATTTTCCACAGACAGAAAAATCAAAGAATCCAACAATAATGGAAAAATCAGCCGGGAGAAGGGAAGGAAAGGGAGGCACGAAAGAAAAGAAGGTCCTCTGCTAGGAACTGGAGAGGAGTTGGAGTCAGTTGTACGTACTCACAGTCCCTTGGTAGAAACAAAGCAGATCAGGATAATTCCTCCCCCTGTGCACAGTTGGTTTGGCTCTCAGAGACACAACTGTCCATCCAACATCTCACCAAGAAACCTGAAATAACTTCCTCAAGCAGAATTTTCAAAAACTGAAACAGCTAAAATTCCCCTGTGTCTTCTGCTGTCCCTGCCGCTCTTCTCAGCCAAGGTTCCATCAAAGAAAAGAACTACTTGGTCTGTGGAACAGTCACAGTCCACTCCATTTTTAAAAATTACATGAATAGGTAAATTGGGGCAGGGAACGACCAAGACTATAGTTCTCTTTGTGGCCATAAGCTCCCTCATGAGAAGCTGCAACAGAGCTTCTTCTTATGTCTGGGAACCAGCAGCGCATGCACAATACCTGTGCATCTCCCTTTTCAGAGGAGAGTGAAAATTTGTTGGGTTTCATGTATCTTGCCCCTGATGTGAGGGAAGAACTGTTGTGGGGAGGACAGCAGCTCTGTTGGTCACCTGAGCATTCATCCACACCATTGCTTCAAAGATAGAGAATCATGGAATGGTTTGGATTGGAAGAGACCGTAAAGCCCCCCCAGTGCCACCTCCTGCTCTGGGCAGGGACACCTCCCACCAGACCAGGTTGCTCCAAGACCCATCCAACCTGCCCTTGAACCCCTCCAGGGATGGGGCAGCCACAGCTTCTCTGAGCAACCTGGGCCAGGCTCTCACCACCCTCACAGCAAAGAGTTTCTTCCTGAAATCTCATCTCCATCTCCCTTCTTTCAGTGTCAAATGCTTCCCACTCTTCCTACAGGTCCTCTGACTTATCAAGCCCCTCCCCATCTCTTCCTGTAGCCCCATTTAGGTATTGGAAGGCTGCAATAAGGTTTCCCCAGACCCTTCTACATCATTAACTCTGGCTGAAGACATGGTCCGTAGATGTGTTTTTCCCATACTATTTGGGGTCATAATAAACTTCTGAATGTCCTGCTTCTGTTTGTTGAGGTCTGTGGTCTTCTGCTTTCTTCAGAAAGTACCAGCTGCAGCTCTGAACTCCACCGCTGTCTTCATGCTCAGCGGGGCAGTTGATCAGATCCTGCAGACAGGCACTGTAGACCTAGCTCTGCCATCTCTTAGGCATGTGTGCACAGGTTCATAGAATCATAGAATTGTCCAGGTTGGATGGGATCTTTAAGATTATCTGGTCCAACCACCAACCTAACTCTGATAAAAAACTATCACTAAACCATGTCACTAATCCTGATTTCCTAACCAAATCAAGAAAAAAGCTTGGATCCCCCAAATCCAAAATTCTCCTGCTGCATTCAGCACTTTACAAAGCTCTGATAAGAATGAAAAAATGTAACGGTGAAACATTTATATCCATATCAGGCCATTCTTTCTAAAAGAATCATTTTCAGAGAGAGAGGGAGGAATTAGTTAAATGAAACAAAATACAGCCCCTTCTGCAGTGGAACGCAGCAAATGTGTAACTCTACACAGTAGCTGAGGACATCCAGCAAGGAGGGATATTGTGCCCAGCTGAAAAACTGTTCTCCCATTCATTAATATGGTTCAGTTTTGTTCCATTTATGTGGCCTTCGTCTCCCTGTCCAAGCAGCTGGTACAGGATGGTGAAAATCTGCGCCCTCTGTTTTAATCACAAAGGCATTTTAGTTTCCATCAGAAATGTGCTTCATTTTTTCAACCAAATAAAAAACAAACCAAAAAAGAAAACACAGACATTTTCAAAACGCATCTTTTGTATCACAGAAAGGTTGCTTAATCGTGCACCCTGTTGTTGGAGCACTTTTGGTTTTTTAACGTTTCTGAGCAGTTCCGTGCCCGGGTGGCAGAGCAGATAAACCTGCTGCCGGGAGGGTGAGATTCCATCTGGGGCTGGAATCACCTGCTTTTAACAGAAATTGGTGCCGGAGATAAGACGTTAAAGATCATCCTGGGTTTTAGCAGCTTCCATCCAATGGGAGGCCAGGATTTTCTAGCCCGCGTTCATAATTATTATTTAAGAATGACAACCCCAGATAATTTTGCTTCCTTGTGCTAAATCTTCCTTGGACGTGGTGAGACAGCAGCCCCTGTGTCTGGGCCGTTACTCATTGTGACACGGGATAATGCCGCCGAAGGATTAAGGCGATCTTAGCAAAGGCATTATGAAGCCACAAGTAATCAAGCTTAATGCGGAGTGAGATTTGGAAGCAGAAAGTATTCAGACTGAGATGTTAGCAGCGTGTTATGGAAACGGTTTAATCTCGGGTTATAAGTAGCTAATATATGCTGAATTTTAACATCAGTGTGCAACTTCGATTAGCATCTCCTAAATACATAATCCCCATAGCAATCCCACTAAAAAATGGGAGCTTAATTGTCGCCTTACGGTCTAGTACCTTTCACGTACACATAATGCTGCCATGATGGCTTTTCAAAACAGCAAGAAGGAGAAGAAGAAAGAGGAGAGAAGAAAATCAACCAGAAGAATTCGTCGGCAAGACACTTTAACATCCGTTTCAAAAGTCATAGATTACAATTTAAAATGGAAGCCCCCTTTTGAACAAAGAAGGAAAGGTTATGAGAAAATACAGTTTGAAATTATTGATGTGTAAAGCCATACGTGATTGCATCTGTCCTACAGCTCCCCCAAATGCACCAAGTGGATATTGCTGGGACCCCATGGAAATAAGAGGACGAGGAGATTTGACTACGGGGACTCTCCCCACCGCTGGGCGTTGCGGTTGGTGTGTCTCCAGTGGAGAGTCTGCTCTTCCCACCCCGCCGACTCTGTGGACCGCGTGAGGGGTGGGGGGTACGTGTTCTGCTCAGATAACCCTGGAGACACGGAACCGTCATGCAAATTATAATTCTGGAGGAAGAAATCAAGTCAATTGACCATTGATCGTTCCTTCCCTTTATCCTGCTCTCTCATATAAGCGCCCAAGTGTAATGATTGTGAACTCAAAGAATTTCTGTTTCAGTGCACTTTACCTCTGCAGGTAATGGAGTTACTGGGTTCAGCTTTAGTTCTTTAGGGTTTATGTGTCGCTTTGTTTGCGTTTTATTTTTCTCCCGGCAAGGGCTATTTAAGAAATGGTGCCGCAAATATCTCTCTTCTGGCGTTGGAGCTCGGAATCAGGGCACTGGTCCTTCTGCCGCTGCAGACATTTGCTCGGTGTTACACCAGGGCAGGAAGCAAACGACCAGAAACACTGATGCGATAAAACAAAAGCTTGAACTTGCCTGGAACAGCGGCAAAGCACGTGAGATGCTGCAATTTATTATTACAAATAGGCTCATATCCTGATCAGATATTGCTAATGACAGCAGACTCACTTCTCTAGTTCACATGTTGGGCTAGGGGAAAAGTAGCACAATGTAACTTCCCACCCCCACCTCTACTTCAAGGCCTTTTTGGCATCAAACGAATCAGCCCTTTTATTAAATTACCTTCTCTGAGCTTCTCGGAGAAATATCCTTTGCTTCCTTCCTTCAGCTTTTCAGAGCCAGGGTGCTGATGATACTCAGAAATCTCTTGCTATTTTTACAGATTATTTCTTCTTCCTCGACGCTGTATGTCAGAACCGATTCCCAAACATATTTATCTACATTTTGTTAATTGTAATTTAAAATTGTACTCTAAAGGGTATACATTTAGACTGTAGTAATTTTGAAGGCGAGCAGTTATTTCATTGGGTTGTCACTCCTTCCAGAAATCAAACCCTCCCTGTCATATATAAATAGATTGCTTGATATACATGCAATATCCTGTCGGTGTCGTGCACTCTTTTCTTTAATCTGACTGACATAGCACATAATAAAATGCTCACTTCAATATATGTCTGTTGCATTTTGCCTAATTCTGGGCTTAGTTTAATATTAGTCATGAATATTTCCTACAACTGGATATGAATTTGAATATATAAAAGGCACATTTTATGTTCATGCTGCAGCACTTGCTTCTCCCGTATATTTTATTGCTTTCCCTGCTTGTGATGAATTAAGTCATCTGAAGAAAAGAAGAAGGGGAAGCAACAGGGACCGTAGCCGTTATCTTTATCCACGAGCCAGGTGTGGCACGTGAGAGGGAGAATTGCATTCTTTGCACTTTATTTTCCATAAGTAAGTCACAGCAGTGGGCTGGGGGGAGCCACCCTTCTCCAGCGGCCACCGCGAGAGGGAACACACCATTCTGCCACGTTAAACCTCCGACTCCTTTTCATACGAAGGCACTCGATCAGAACACATCAGCGGTTTAATGTATGGGGATTGTTTTCCAGGGGAGGCAGAGATTGGGCTGACATTTTGTTTCTCTTCTGTCCTGCTGCATATCTGAAGCAATATCTTCATCTTCGGGTACAAAGCCGTTTCCCCATCCATGCCCTGGATCCTTAGCTGTTTGCCTGGGGTTATGAGGAGTGGAAATTGCTGCAGCAAACAGAAAAAAAAAATATTGTGACTTTTGCACTATTCCTGCCAGGGAACATCTCCCCAGACATTGCGAGAGCGGTTTCACCGGGGCGGTGCGTGGTACAGGAGCCCACGTCCCAGACACGTGTAATTGAAAAAGGTCTCTTTAAGGAACCCGTAACGTGCTGATGAACCACTTGCTTTTTCCTCACTCTACCTTGTCTTCTTCTTGCATTTAGTGTCAGAAGCAGAAAAAAAAAGGTGAGGATTCCTTTTAGAATGCCTTTTGAGCTTTATTTCATAAAAATACGCAAAACTTGATCAACAAGGGGAGATGATCCTAGATCTTCCTGACAGGTTTTCAAAGAAATGGCCTCGTGGTTAGGTCTGTGGTGTCCTCAAACATCTGCCCATTTTATTGAACTGATCCCGAGGGCCACTGTGTCCCTGGTTTCTGGTTGTTTGCTGGGGACACACATTCAGGTCTTGTTGTGGGAGGAACTGTGTAACTGGTGAGGAAACTGTCCTAATTCTTCCATGTTACATAAAAACTGCCCCGGACGGTAATTACTTTCATTGTCATTGGAGAGCTGGTGTGGATTCTGATCCATATTTTTTCACTTTCTGAAGATAGGAATGCATTCAACAGAGTATCTTTAGAAAAATAAAATGATGGAACCCTACTTTAACTTCTATTATTGGACTATATACTTAAGCATCTGCTTTTATGGCTGAGAAGGAAGAATTAGGCAGCATGTTTAGAGACACATTTTTATCAATTTGTGACATTTTCACCTTTTCTATGGCTATTTGGTCATCTGAAACCCACACAAGCTGAGGTGGTTTTAGCTTATTCCTTTTTAAGGACCAGGAAATTAATGTTATGAAAGGACACAGAAGCAATAGTTGCCATTTCTGTGCTTCAGTAAGCCAAAACTGTTCACCATACCGTGGCGTTTCTGGCTGGCCATGCCGCTGACCAAACCTGCACACAACCTGTTGCTCTCAGAAAGTCTATTTCACCATTAGGCATCTTTTTTTTTTTTTTTCCCCGATGGCTGAAATGGAACAGAGCCTCGGACTCTCTTTCCAAACGTCCCGCGTTGCCCTGGTTCTGTCTGCCAGGCAGGAGTACCGTCTGTTCATCTACACGTTGGGTGACCTTGCCTCCCCACGGATAGAAATGACGGGAAAAATGAACCACCGTCTAAAACAGATTAGATGCCAAACCTAGTTAGGTCTTGCCTAATCCTATCAAAGTATGTCAGTTAAGGGACTTACTTGACCCAAGGAAAAAAAGATCTGAAAACACTCTCCCAGCTGATTACTTATTCCGCTTGATTATTCGGCGGCCGGGGCTTTATTAGAGCAAAGTGTGGCCACGCAGAGCCCGCCCGCTCCCCCTCGCCCCGCATGAAATGCTGGGGGTTTGGGGTTGTTTTTTTTTTTTTTTTAATTTTGCAACGCGACCAACCTAGAGCAGATGAATTCCCAAAACAACACGGCGAAATCCAAAGAGAAATGACTTCCTCGTTAGCCGAGGCTTCTGTGGCGGTGTCCCCCATCCTTGGGGCTGAGTGGCTCTGACACGCCGGAGAAGTTTTATGGCACTAATGACACCACTGCAATTGTTCTGCAGATCCTGAGATACTCTTCGCTATTGTCTTAATACCAAGGGGTTTTAATATATAATTATTGTCAACACGCATCTGTCAAGAGAATGAAATAATTTTTAGATCGCTCCTTCTTTCTTTCTTTCTTCCTTTTAGGAGGAGACAAATGATCAAATGCGCGTGTGCGCAGAAAAAAAATAGTGGAAGTCCCTTTGAAGGAAGGTTTCTCTGGCTGGCAGTCGAACATATTGGATGTCACACGCCGGATTCAGTGTTATTTTGGTGAATGCTCTAACAGTCAAATTAGCTAACCCGAAGGGAATGGAAAAGGGGTTGTAGAACTGGTGACAGTACTTCAAAAAACGAGGCTGGGTCAAGCACCGTGCGAGCGCTGGAGCGAGCGTGGGGTGTAATGAAGCATGTTTTTGTGAGTGGGGTGTAATAAAGCATGTTTTTGTGAGTGGCTGGGCACAGCCGAGGTAAAGCCTATTGTTCCCCAAAGGCTGCTCCCGGCTCCCGCGCTCCGTGCTTTTCCCGGAGCCTTCCCTGGCTGCCAGGGCGCCCGCGGACGTGATGCTGGAGACAGGGCTGCCTGCCTCTAACACACGGGAGGAAAGCTCAACACTTTTCCTAAGACTAATGGAGAGATTATCTGCAGCTTCTGATTTTATTTCTTCTTCTTTTTTTTTTCTTTCCCCCCCCCCCCCCCCTTTTGAAAATAAAAGTGGGAGGTTTGTTTTAACACTCTGCCCTTTTCAGGAAGGTTGTAAGAAGCAATTGAGCCCCCCTCTGCAAAAAGCTTCCCTTTTCAAGTTTCCCACTTAATTAAAATACCACATTTTAGCTCGCTAGAAGTGAGTTCTTCGCCACTGCCTCTTAGAGAAATAAAAAAATAAATAATAGCAGCAATCCTCTGTCAGTATAAAAGTGTTTCTGTGAGTTTGTATGCACAGAGGGATAATTATATACTTTTAAAGTCACCATTAAAGAGCCAAAAACTGTTCTACAGCTTCTTTATTAAAGATATCTGAATACTGCAGATAGCATTAAAGGCTACAAGAGTAGCCAATTAGACTGTATTAATATGCAAATTTCTGCAGAAAAGAATGTGTAAAATGTTTTGAGATTATTTAGGAGCGAAAAAGAAAGACTGGACTCCCGGGCTAAAATGATGCTATTATGTACATGTGGGTGCACCTATGTGTGCTGCCTCTAAAGCAGTAACACCACTCATTTTTGCTGTTAAGTAAAAAAAGTGTAATGAAAATCTTCCGATTGCTTTTTTTTGAAGGATAAGAAGTGCTCCTGAATGAAAATGCATTAGTTAATATTCCCAAATAGGAAGGATTTCACAGAGATTCAGTAGATGTGTTATGGATCACATTTTCCAGACATCTCCTAACGCTTTGGTAGACCACTGCCCTGGAAAATGCATCAAAGAGCACGATTGCCCCCTCCCTCCTGTAGAGTACAGGTCAATTTGCACTTCTTCTTTCCCGTACTTTGCATTTCTCTGCAGTGTTTCAACCTTTATTCATGTTCCGTTTTACTAATTATTCAAAATTTACAGCCAATATATTCAGTCTGGGAAATGTAGAACCAAAATTTCCTTTTTGCTTATGTAATTTAATTACGTTGGAAAACAAAAGATAAGGATTTTTTTTAAAATTTTTTTCTTTTTTTTTTTTTAAACAATTTCCCTAGATTTCCATTAAATACCACCCACGGGTTGTGTGTGTGTGCCCGAGTGTCTCTGGACCTGTGTTTGTGCTGTTCCTGTGCGAGTTGAGGACGTTTGTCCTTAAGCCTGAGCCGCGCTGGGACTCAGCCACACACACCCCAACACAACTTATCATCACGCCGTGACAGCTCATATTTAAAAAACACATGCGTGTTTTTGAGGTTTGATAACTGCTATCCGTCTCGATAATAGGTATAGAATCCCAAATTCTGGCACATGCCTCGTGGAAGGAACATCCGCTGCCAACAGCTAGTGCCGAGGAAAAGGAACAGGGGAGGCAGATAGTCTGCGTATCTAATTACAGATAAAACAAATAAATAATAGAGAGAAAGCAATTAAGTGTATCTACTGAGGTCTGCAGGTTCAGAAAGGCTGTAAGCCCACCAAGGCCACCGCACTGGTTTTAATTGGGCATTTTGTTATTGAAGGTTTGGGGTCTCACCTGGTGGATTTTTTTTTTTCTAAATTTTTTTAAGGTTCTATTTTCAGGACTCCCACTACAATTCCGCACAGCACCTTAGTTTCAAAGAATCTGCCAACAAGGAATAGAGTAAAATGTGTCAACGTGGGGCTTTGGTGCTTAGAAAAGGCGCTCTTAAGAGAGAGTTAATCAAGTTAGAGTGACCTCCAAAAGCAAAATTGCAGCACAAAGCATCATGGGTAACGCTATGTAAATCGCCATGCGTGCAATCGGATGTTATTAGAGCAAGACCAAAAGGTGCTCGCTAATGACCTCTGCGTTTGATCGCTGGTGGTCCTGGGGGCTGGTGACATCTCGGGCTGAGACAATAGCCACCAGAGGGAAGGGCAGGACAGGACACCTCTCCACGGCCACAGCCAGGTGCTGCCCACTGACGAGGGACAGCGTGGGCACAGAGTCACCCTTCAATCAGCACTGCCTCCACCAAAAAGGCTCTTGCTGTTTGTTTTTTTTAAAAAATAATAATAATTATTAATAATTATTAATAATTATTATTAATAATTATTATTATGATTATTCTTGATTAAAATTAGACAAAAATCTATATTCTCTTCCTAGAAACATTCATTTTTTCAGAATTAATATGTACCTACATAGGATGCTTGGAGAAAAAAAAAATAATTATTCAATTCAATTTGGCTTCTTTACATTTTTTAATTGCAGAAATTTTGGGTTTAACTGCCAGTTAATCCAAATAATTTGATTTTACTTTACGTTGAAACGACCACTCCAAAACTTTGAATTCTTCTGTACATTATGTGTTGTTTAAAAAAAAAATGAAAAGGAAAATATTACTTATTTTCTTTCTGCATTCTGTGTAACATCCTCTAGACAGAATTTTCCATATGAATTCAAATAAAAAGTTTTAAGTTCTTTCCTGTTTGATTCCTCCACTTTTATTAATGGAAAGACTTAATATGAAATGTATATTTAACTATAAACACATATATCTATATTATAAAATTGCCATAGTTAACTATCATCAAATGAATATCATTAGACAAAGGCGAGTTTATAATGTTGATGTCATTTCAATAATGTGCCTATTTATTCATAAAGCTTGGTGAAGAAGTTCCATTTTAGTTACTACAACTGCCTTAGAAATAAAAACAGTTGCTACATAGACATTTATATTTTTTTTTAGTTTTCAATTAGATAAGAGGTACTAGGAATTCAAAAGTATCATTAATTGTATTTAGTACACCGTATTATTCAAGGAACTTGCTGTCATAATTATGCATTCCATACTTAGGTTACGATAACAATTTTTTATGCACTCTGGCACAGATTTTCCCTTTGAGAGATACGATGCAAGGGCCCAATTCTGCTCCTATTCAAAGAAATTGCCTCAAAAAGGAACATGATTTGATCTTGTAAGGTGTAATATTATAGATGAAGGATTTCATTTTTAGGATCTGTGTTGACTTATATTATGTATGCAAGCCCAGATTTATTTTATATCTCACTATTGGTTTAGCTCATGACAAAATGAATTAAACAACGAATAGGTTACAGATATTTCCCTCGGGAGGAGGGTATTTGATCTTTTTCTCTATTTTCTACATAATATTGAAATCAACATCTCCTGAAACTTATGATAAATGCATTCTTTGCTTCACTATTTTTATTTTTGAAGAAATGCAGTGTGTAGCAAAGTAGTGTTGAAGATGGAGACTCTTTAATTAAACATGTTTACACATTAACGTTTTACCTAGGTCATTTTTAGCACATTTTGGATAATCTAACCCATGTGTATTTGTGTAGCCCTGATAATCCTCCTACACACAGAGAGAGACTGTAACAAAGGAATAGCAATACAAAACACAGAACAATTCTGCTTGATTTTCCATTGCAGTCATTTTATCAGGGACAGGGAATATTTTACAGTCGTGCGCAGATGAAGGTTGCATGCATTCCCCAGCATTAAATTGTGGTAGAAAATGAAAAACCTAATAGCATTTTGATGTATTCCAGTTAGGTTTTCCATTAAGAGAAAAAGGTGATATGTTCACACCATTTGTCAGGAAAAGAAGAAATGAAGAAAATGTTGACAATTTCATTACACTCTGGTTATGGGGTGATCTGAACTTACCTATTACAAGATAAAAAAAAAAAAAAAAAGAAAAACTATTCAAGATATTATTAGTTGAAAACATTACTGTTTATAGTTACTTTAACTTCTTCTACAACTGTACAGTTGACATAACAGTATGAGCTGCAGATTTTAAAACAGATATTTCATATCACTCATAGCCTTGGTAAAAGAATCTTGTATTGCTTCTGAATGACACAGCATCAAACCAGTCCCACACTGTTGAACAGTTCTCTGATAAATGTACTCCTTAACAAATGTCAGTTTATTGCTCTTTATTGACCTCTGTGTTTTTTCAGGAAATATTTTTCCTGATTCAGTACTTCTTTTTCTTTTCTTTTCTTTTCTTTTCTTTTCTTTTCTTTTCTTTTCTTTTCTTTTCTTTTCTTTTCTTTTCTTT
>JAOTQQ010000012.1:123092604-123106290 GCA_026546715.1 Gallinago undulata
AGCGAAGTCCAGTTGGCGACCGGTCACGAGTGGTGTCCCCCAGGGCTCAGTACTGGGGCCGGTTCTCTTCAACATCTCTATCAATGATCTGGACGAGGGGATCGAATGCACCCTCAGCAAATTTGCAGAGGACACCAAGTTGGGTGGGAGTGTCGCCCTGCTGGAGGGCAGAGAGGCTTTGCAGAGGGATCTGGACAGGCTGGATGGACGGGCTGAGACCGACGGCATGAGGTTCAATAAGGCCAAGTGCCGTGTCCTGCCCTTGGGTCACACCAACCCCCTGCAGTGCTACGGGCTTGGGGAAGAATGGCTGGAGAGCTGCTTGACAGAAAAAGGACCTGGTGGTGTGTGTGGTGGTGTGTGGTTTTTTTTGTTTTTTTTTTTTAATTGGTTGGACTAGATGATCTTAAAAGGTCCCTTCCAACCTAGGTGATTCTGTGAAATGGAGAAGAATTGCTCCAGGAGATACTCCCATGAAACAGCAATAGCATGCTTAAGCGTCTACTGTAATTGGCAAATTATTAGACAGCAAAGTACTGGGCTGACTTTGATCTGCACAAATGCCTGGCGTTGCTTCACAGCAAGACATTCCAACGATCCAGGTTTTGCCAGGAACAGGTTACCACCACCATCCGCAGTGGTGGAACCTGGCGGCTCTCCAGGGCTGCTGTTATCTCTTGCCTATCCAAAAGCTCCCAAAGCAGTAAAACAGCGCTCCGTCGAGCTGGTGATGAAGCGTTATAAAAACCTGAGATGGGTGAGCTGAAAAATGTTCTTAGGTCCAACTGAAAATTTAGAGTCTGATTTAAACCACATGGAGGCCATTTAGATCTATGTACTGCATGGCAAAACTTTAAGTCTCAACTCCAAAATTCAGTGTATTTCCAGGTTTACTGGAAAATTGTTTAAACCACAAGAGTGATAGTTCAGAGGAGGAATTTTTTCTTCAGTTCCTTGTCGAGCTTCTACATTTATTTTGAGTCTTTACATGCAGTAGCACACACATTATTCTCTTTTCCTCTTCCCTTTTCCATAAGAATGACATAAATAACTCAAAGGTGAATGATACGGAATCGATTTTGCAGATTTTTCCTATTCTTAAATAAAGAGGAAAGTGTTTAAAACTTACTAAGTGGAGATTATTGTGTCCAGAACTAGCAAACAATGTCATGTTTAGATTTACTATTTTACTCCTACCCCTGCATGGCACCAAGAAGTAGAAGAACTGATGATTCTTCAAGCATTAGAAATGGTTCTGCTTAATTTTTTTGCAGATGATCTGCTATTTCATCAGTTCTGGCTATTCATTATTATCACTACGTTAGTGCTACTTTAATGCTACAGGTATCTACAAATTAGGTCTTCCTTCTAGAATGTATTTCTGGTTGTACTGGAAAAAAAAATATCATACAACAAGATGAGGCATTAACCCTCTGAGAGAATAATTATCTGGGCTCCTGCTTATGTGTGCAAAGTGGTTAATTTCAAGAACCTGACAACTTCAAAGGTCATTAGAAGAAAGACAAATTTTCTTTTAAAAACGGTTTCTAAAATCTGAAGTAAATAGTTTCCATGTGTATACTGTCAATACCTGGCCAATATCTGGCCTAATGTTAAACTTTCCCCTGCTCTTTTTTTTTTTCTTTTTCATGGGGGGAGGAATGAATGAGATGGAAAAACTCTGATCTTCAGGGTATGTCAGTTTTTTCCTTGATTTGCCAGTCCCCCTTTCTCTTACCTTCTATATCTTCTCTGCCTTATTTTATAAACTGATGATAAGAATGGTGACTGGTCCCTAGCTGAATATTGTGTAAGAATTCTTTCCATTTATGTTTCAAATTATTTGAATTTCTCTTCCAGAGGGAAAAAAAATAAATCATTCAATTCTTTCTTATTAAAAAAGAATAAGTAACAAGTAATAATAATAAACCCTTTACCATCTCATTTCTAGTTTTGCTGTTCATATATGTCCACTCTGACTCAAAAAAAAATCAATATATGGTATCTTTTAACAAATGCTGAAATTCATCAGTAGTCAGTTTATATCCAATATGAATAGACTGATGAGCAGAAGTCTGAGTACTTCTCTGAACTGCTCTGTTTCTTACAATTTACACCATAAAATTGAGCTCCCAGCCCCTTGAGAATATGTCTGTTCTGCCAGCATAGCCAAGTGTCAGGAGACAGCTGCTAAGACCAACCAGTCCTGACCAGTGGATTTTTTGTCCCTTCTCTGGGGCGCTCACAGCTACACTTTTCAAGAGAGCTAAATGAATATACTTATTTCTTTTTACAATGAAGATGTTCTTTAATTGAATGACCATGTAAAAATAGTTTTTTACAACTCCCAGATACATATCCTCTTTCTGTTGAAGAGAAATTTTTTCCTCGTGTCTGCTGTACTTATTGAATACGTAGATACAGAGAAAGTTAAAAATGTCTGTGGCCTCTCTGATTGTCTAGGTATCACCCCATGGTTTTGGACTCAGATTTTTTGTTATCTGGGTCACAGAGGAGGGATCACGTACACCCAGGGGAGCAGAAGGATAATGAATCTCATCCCGTATCCAACGCTGTACAAAGGAGGGAGAAAAGTGCGCTCTGCAGATTAAAATGAAATATGCAAGAACACCCTGGAAATGATGTGTTCCGTCTTTATGTATGAATTAAAGCCTTCATTTTCTAATAGCTTATTCTAATTTCCCTGTGTGGTTAGTACGGTAGACCTTAAGCCCAAGAAATGATTAAGAAAAAAAAAAATTTCTTTTGCTTTAGGATGTAATCCTTCCATTTGTAGATACCAATAGATCGGTCAAGTGGCAAAGAAGAAAGATGCTATAAAAAGACTAGAGAAGGCTATAAAAAGAGTATGTGGAGGAGTTTCATTTCCCCACAAGCTTGTGACATCATAGCTGAATTTTTAGTGAAGTCTTATCATTATTTCATGTCTGGAGCAAATTAACATGTCTAGATCTGAACATCTGATCCTTTTGAAAGGAGACAGCAATATGTCCACGTATCGGAAGCGCAGACCACTGGGCACAGTGACCATGGTGATCGTTGTGTTTTCACTGACTTGTTTCTTGGTGAATCCCTAAAGAAAGGGATGCCCATTTAGAAATTAAATATGCACAGTTTTCATCAAGCACACACAAGAGAAGGATCACAATTACCTTCTTTTAAATGAAGATCTGTATTCATACCAACTAGGTATAGAAGTAATATAAAAGGAAAACTTGTATCATACAAGTAATACCAACAAATTAATTTGTGTATAATTAGTGTATTATATAGTGTATAATTTTAAACATAAGTAGGATGAGGAATTAATGGAAACTCAGCCACAGTTTTCGGGTGGTGGCACTGAAACTTTCCTACGTGCTTCCCGTTTTTATGTTGGACTTTACTATAGTCTAAGGAAAGGTTTGTTGCCAAAAATACTGCATTGGTATGTTACTAGGCAAATACCCTGAACGGTGCTTGTTCAGGTAAGCATGTAAGTGGAAAGCACACTACCATAACATGTGAAACAGCCAACAAGAGGACTAAGCAGTTTAACAGAGAGGCCTATTAAGAAACAGCTTTCCTGGGAGTCTAAGGAAATTATTTATATTAATTCTATTTAAAAAAGAAATCATTAATACTATTAAAAATATTATAATTAATAGTATACAACCCAAAACCTAATGCACCACAAGGACTTTAATCATTGTTTACTCATGTTCCAGACATGCCAGAGAGTGTGAGAGAGGCATACTTAATGATCAAAGACTTTTGCTCAAAATCTACAAAATAATAGTTTTTGAGCTGCTCTGCCTTATTTTTACCAAGTTGTAGCATGGCAGCAGTTCTCTAAAATCACTGAGTTCTTGCATTTACAAGATTTCCTGCATTTTCTTGCAGGAACATTTGCATCAGATTTTTTAAAGTTGTAAAGTTTTATATCATTTGGGCCATCTGTGCTTTTAGACCATGAAGGCAGGGAGAGGGTGGTATGAGGAATTACAGGTCCTGTTTTCTGCTGTAGTGTTCATTAAGCCAAGCCACAACTTAGATTCATAGACTTCAAGGCCATAAGAGGCCATTGCTATCATCCAGCCCGACCCCTCACTACGGCAAAGGGCAAAGGACGTCACTCAGTAATTTCCAAATCAAACACATAAATTTGGTTTGAGATATAGTATATCTTCCAAAAAGACACGTAGTCTTAATTTAGAGATTTCGGGTGATAGAAAATCCATTACTTTCACAGGTAGATTGTTCTAACGCTTCATTACTCTCACTGCTAAAAATGTGCACTTTACTTCTCAGCTGAATTTGCCTAACTTCAGATTACTGCCACTGAGAGCAAAAAAAAGCTTTTTTCTTCTAAATTAAATTTGATACTATGAAAAAAATCTACTTTCCTGGGATACTGTCATCAAGACTGGTCTTGACCTTCTTCTGAAAAAGTAAATTGACTAAGTTCTTTGTTCAACTTGAATCAGTCTAGTAATTTTTACTCAACTTTTCTAAAATTGTCATAGACCAATAATCTAAATGTGATGTTGTTAATTACATGTGAAAATGTAGTGCTACCTTTTTATTCTTATCATGTCCTTTAGTTTATGTATTCAAGGATCGTATTCCTCATCATAGGTAGAAGATGAGGACAGCCTCATGGCCAATGCCTTCCAGAATGTCACCTTGTAAGTGTAACGTTCTTCCTGGATGTCATGATGGTAAAATACATTTTATAAAGCATCCCAACTCACAAATCAACGCTTCCCGTGGATTTGATTCTGTCACTAGATTTCACTTAATTATTTTTTAAATTATCTGCATATTTTGTCATTAATAATTTTCTAATCCCCCTTTGGTAAGTGTATTGCACAGATTGGTCTAGAAATGCACCTATATAGGATTCTTCCAGGAACACTGTCCTGTGTTTGGTTGGAATGAAGTTGACTTTCTTAATGGCAGCTGCTATAGTGCTGTGTTTTGGATTTGAGATTAAAATAGTGTTGGTAAAACACTGATGCTTTGGGTGTTGCTAAGGAATCAAAGCCTTTTCTGATCCTCACATGGCTTCACCAGTGAGCAGACTTGGGGGAGGCCCAAGAAGTGGGGAGGAAACACAGCTGGGACAGCTTACCCCAACTGAGCAAATGGATATCCCATGCCACGTGACATCATGCTTAGTATATAAAGCTGGGGGAAGAAGGAAAAAGGGGGACATTTGGAGTTACGATGTTTGTCTTCCCATGTAACCATTACATGTGATGGAGCCCAGCTTTCCTGGAGATGTCTGAGCACCTGCCTGCCATGGGAATCAGTGAATGAACCCCTTATGTTACTTTGCTTGTGTGCACAGCTTTTTCTTTACCTATTAAACTGTCTTTATCTAAACACACAAGTTTTTCCTCACTTTTACTCTTGCGGGGATAAGGAACTGGCTGGATGGCTGCACTCAAAGAGTTACGGTCAATTGCTCAATGTCCAAGTGGTGAGAGGTGACGAGTGGCGTTCCCCAGGGGTCAGTACTGGGACCAGTGCTGTTTAACGGCTTTGTTGGAGACAGGGACGGTGGGATTGAGTGCACCTGGAATCTACCGGTAGCTTGAGGGCACAATCAGGCCTGAGATAGGTAACATTACAGTTGGAAATAGGAATTATAATATTTTTTGTAAAAATCAGTGTAATGATCAGGATCATATTTGATCAAGGTCACACTGCACATGCCAAAGGAGACACTATATATTGCAATATATATATAGATGTGCTAGTGCTCATCTGTTCACACGCATCCTTAGCACAGAAAATGTGACAGTTTTCTGCAAGTGTCCAGGAAAGGTTGAATTCCAGAATGAGTTATATCTCTGTTAGAAGTGTCATGCGCTGGCACAGGCTCAGGGTGCTGTATTTTCCTTTAATTTATTTACGTGTATGGTTGTTAATATAGTCATCAGTTGGCAAAACACATCTCAGCTTTAACCCACGGCTGTAATACTCAGTTCTGTGTTCAAATTTGAAATCCCAGTCTGGCAGGCGAAGTGTGGTCCGAACATAAAAGACCGTAGTTCAAGGACCTGTCCCACAGAGATGATCTGTCAGAGGCAACAAGACCCGAGGCTGCTGCAGTCACCGCTGCATATGGATGTATACAGCCTGTGCTGGGGTCAGCATCCACCTGATGTGCCTGGATATTCCTGTGGCTCATGCAACCAGATCCTCACGTCCAAGAGATGCTGTGAAGACGAAGTCACACAGCCTGCTCACCTCTAACTGTGTGAGGAAGGAGACTGCTGGATGTCTGTGACTGCGGTGCCCAGCAATGCGGCAGTTTCCAAGTCGAGTTTTTGGCGTCTAAAGAGCAGGGAAAGGACAGACCACTCTCACATATCAGTTGCTTTCAACTCTGACTAGCACACAAGGTATGAAATTTCTTACTTACATTTCTGTTCCTGTCTCCTTTTTACCCCTAGCATTGATAGCATTTCACCTGCGACCTTACAATGCTGTAGGTATGGGTAAATATTGGATGGTTTATCTTTATCACTTCATTTTATTACTGCCATTTTGCAGGAAAATGCATTGATAGAAGCCTTTTTCTTCAGTTCTATTATTTTCCTGCCAAAGATAGAAAATTATTATCTAAATTAAAATACCATGCATATGTCTCATTTTCACATCTTAAAAAGCAAAAGAGTGTACAATATGCACGATGTGAATATTCTTAGTAACCTTGGTGATGATTTGCGTTAAAAGAAACCTTCTTATCTTCTGACTGCCCTCAGCCTTCTGGCAGGCCTACCACGTTGCTGCTGACTGTACGGTTCTTCTGGTAGCACAATGGCAATGACCAAGCTTGACCAACACTTCTTTCCGAAGACACAACGATGAGCACGAAGTCACAGCAAGCCCTCACTCCAGGGACCAAACATTCCCACCACCGTACACCTGGAAATGTATACCACATATAAAATGGGTTCAGCAACTAATTAATATTCAGCCTCATTTAGAATATTATTACCATTCCCACTATTGTTCCCTTTGCTATTTTAGAGATAGAAGTGAAGAGATTCAGTACTTTACCAAAACCCACAGAGCGATCAATTTTAGAAATAGTATCAGAATTAAGGATTTTTGTCTCCCGGGTTACAGCTTTTTCCACACCTTGTTCAGCTGACTGGAATATTTAAACTGCTTCAGAAGTCACGAGTTAATGACCCTGATATAAAATGATGTGCTTACTGACAGGCATGTGTTATGTTTTTTCGCGTAACCCCGCTATAGCATTGTGGTACATACTAATATTTGTCTTGCTGGTTTATTTTAGGGATTTTTATTATTATTTTTTTTTTGCTTTTCTTTCTGAAGATTGCCGGTTGGAAGTGGGGGTGCTTTCATCATGTATTCCGGTGCCCTGGGAGATCAAACAAGTAATATTTCCCTGTAGGTCAAGACACAGAGTTACGCTCCAGTCAATAAGGCTGAAAGCAGAGTTCAGCGGAACAGCACGGCAGAGTCCCTGACCCCGCACACATGGCACACAATCCCATCACATAACCTCCGAGGGGCTCTCTTCAAAGTTAAGAAGACAATAAATAGAAAGCAAACCTCAATTATGTAGGCTCAGCTTAGCTGCATCCTCCTAACCGCGCAGCCTGCACCAGCCCTCCCTCCAGGGGCATCTTAATAATGTTGGCGCTTGATTCCCGTTTCAGACGCTTTGCATCTCCAGGTGTTGGGCCAGCCCTTCAGCCCCGGGGGGGAGAGAGAGAACGTCCCCTGGAGCACAGGTCCCTGAGCAAACAGACCTTTCCCATGCCTGGGAACGGCTCAACAACCGCCCGAATCCCGAGCCAGGGGGAGCGCGGGAACGGCAGCGCGTCCGCTCAGAAGCAGAGGGAAATAATAATTCATTTGCAAATGCTACAGCAGGAGCTGGGAGATAGTCTGAACTTAAACTGAGGGATCCTTATGTCCCCTTTCTTCCTTCGTTGTCTCCCTTAACAACACAGAATTATTAAAAGCAGGGAAAACCATTACAGAAAATTAGCTATTCAAAGGCCAGGATGAGCTCAAGTTCTAAAGTCTTCTACGCAGGGGATGAGCCAGAATGACAAGTCGGTCCTGGATTAAACCAAGAGATAATCAGGTTTCCCCAAGGCAGACTGTGAGACGAATCACTGTCGTGCTCTTTAAAGGCTAAGCAATGTCTGCAGAAGCGGCAGAGAAGTGGTGTTTTCTATTGAGGCGACATTAAGAAAAATTAAAAACATAGACAATAGACAACTTGAGAAGCCTTTTGTGCAGGAGCACAGTTAGAGATCAGAGATGAGAACATTATCGTACTGCTAGTCTGAGGGAGCAAAGGCAATCTATATGTTTCTTTTAGCCTGAATTGCTGTAAAAGCTGTGAACTGACAAAATTCTATAATCAGATATTAAATTATTGCCTAGCTCAAAACAAGGCTGTATTTATTTTTGTACTGTCAAAACCTGAAGGAATTTGGAGTTCCTTTGAATAGAGGTTAATGACATAATTTGATTTAAAGGCTTGGAGTGTTTTGTGACTATACCAACTCAACCTGCTCCTCTTTGTAGTGTTTCTCTACCTCTTACACTGTACAACCGAGAGGGGGAAAAAAAATCCTATGGAAGGCGAACACTTTGAAACATCAATCATTTTGAACCCTTAATGCATTCTTCACCCAACTGTCAGGGCTATAAAACCGTAACTGGATGCAAAATGGCTATTTTACTTCCCTTTCAAATATTGAGATTGTGCAGTGTAAACTAAACAAATAACTTCACAGATTCCTTCAGCTCGTGTGATTCTGAGGCTCCCTGTGACTTGTTCTGGTGCCTTTGCTGTGTGTGATCTGCTCCTCCTCAGTGGGCAACTGGAGGAGGCACCCCTGTTCCTTCCAGCTAAGTCTGTCATTAGGATTTCGTGGTGATAAATTTAAGACATCCCAAGCTTTAATCAACATTCCATTTTTAATCCCTTCAACTAAATACCCCAAGCGTTAAACACCATTTCAGACAGTCATGTGCTAGCCACTAAACTGTTCTCGAAAGCTGAATTACAGTATTTGCTTTTGCAAATGCAACCAAATTAAATTTTATGGTGACAATAGCTAACATTTTATCTTTTTTAAAGCCTGTTCACAGCAGTCATTCCTATCAAAAGTTTTGCTTCTAAAAAGTGAAAATGCTTGCAAAAGATTTCAAAGCGCAATCCTAACAACACACTCGACAAAATACTGCTTATGCATTTAAGATTTTTTTTTTCATCCATGAGAGGTATTTTTCTCATTCCTCATCTCTTTTTCTTTAAGCTAGGAAATACGGGCATATGTTTTAAAGTAATTTTTTTCTAGGAAGCATTTTGAGGTGTAAATATAAATTGTTTCCTTTACAGCCATTGTACATTAAAGTAAATTCTACTGCATTTGAAAACATGTCAGCTCTATTTTGTACTGGTATTCAGAATCCTCTCTTTTTGACCAATATTATATAAAGTTCCTCTGGGAAGATAATGTGTATGATTGCAGCCCTGCCTTGTTAAAATCCATGGCTTTTTATGCAGTCATGTTTTCACCCATGAATTATGCATGAAAAAGTATCTCATTACATTTCATTTTCTTTACAGCAGCATCCCCCTTCTCGACATGCTCAGATTCCCATCAGCCGAGCTCTACTCACCCTGCAGCTTGGCTCCATCTTGATGCCTTCATAGCATTTTAGACAAAATGGGCGTGTTTAACTTGTCACCTCGAGCCTGGTATAAATTATTCACCAGAGCTTTGCACAGATTTGCGAGATAACCAGCCTGAACTCAGGGAAACTTCAGAGCTTTGACTGTGTATGCTGCATTTGACGGGGACATTAATGGCAATTTCCCCCTCTGTCCCAAACAGAGGTGTTTGGTGGGTTTTTTTAAGGATCCCAGTTCCAACATTCAGCTCATCTGAAATTTTCTTTTTAAATCTTGAGCGACATATTTTTATTTTTAGCATATCTCACAGACGCCACTAAAACTGCACTGTTAATTATCATTCAGAGGGCAAAGGAGAAGAGAATCTCTTTAATATGCTCTGCTTGATTTTAAAGGTGCCCGGAAAACTCTCCAAGAGTATATACACATTTAAATCACGCAGTTTAACACCTTGGGCCCTTCTCCTTCAGCTGGAACCGAGAAGGTGGTTCTTTTTTTCCCAAGCAACTGACTTTAGCAAAAGAGGATATTTGAACTGTGCAGTTTGTGAAACCGGGGCCTGAGAGTCTCTGGTTTTGGCACATAAATTGGAAGCACCTCAGAGGACAACAGCTGGGTCACCTGCAGGCAGTGGAGAGCAGCAGGCATGTCGGTGGACATGTAGAAATGCATACGTTAGTTAAAGAAATTAAACTCCCTCAAATTGTTTGAGGAGTCTGGTGAAGTTGCCACCATCTGGAAAAAGGGGAAAAATAACCCACATTTTAAAAAAAGGAAAAAAAGAAAGAGCAGGGGAGCTACAGGCTGCTCAGTCTCACCTCTGTGCCTGGCAAGACCGGGGAGCAGATTCTCCTGGAAACTGCTAAGGCACGTGGAAAACATCGTGGTGATCAGTGCCTGTCAACATGGCTTCAGTGAAGCCAAGTCATGTCTGAGAAGTCTGGTGGCCTGTGGGTCCGGGCAACCCCAAACACAAACCCAGGCTGGGAAGAGAATGGATGTAGAGCAGCCCTGAGGAGAAGGTCGTGGGGGTGCTGGTGGATGAGAAGCTCAACTTGAGCCCAGAGAGCCCACCCCATCCTGGGCTGCATCCCCAGCAGCGTGGCCAGCAGGGGCAGGGGGGTGGTTCTGCCCCTCTGGGGTTCTGGAAAGTCCCCCCCCAGTGCTGCCACCACCTCTGGGGCCACTAACAGCAGAGGGACATGGACCTGCTGGAGTGGGCAAGGAGGCCCCAGAGATGCTGGGAGGGCTGGAATCCCTCTGCTGGAGGACAGACTGAGAGAGTTGGGGTTGTCCAGCCTGGAGAAGAGAAGGCTCCGGGGAGACCTTAGAGCCACTTCCAGTCCCTCAAGGGGCTCCAGGAGAGATGGGGAGGGACTCTGGATGAGGGAGGGGAGCCATAGGACAAGGGGGAAGGGTTTGGCACTGAAAGAGGGGAGATTTGGGTTGTATCACTTATGAGATGTGAGGTCACTGACAACTTGCAGAGATAAAACAAACGTGGCGGGGAGGGAATGAACCAAAAAAGCACAAACAAGCCCTACACGTAAGATCTCAACTATCCAAAGTCAGAAACAGAAACAAAGGCCATGATATTTCATGTACGAACTCGGAGCACTTTGACTGGCAAAGTCTTCTGACCAAGCCAAACCCAAAGTGCACCCAGAACTACACAGAAGGAGTTTACAGAGACTTCCATCTCTTTCGTTGGACAATTTTGTAATTTCCCACAGCCTTATATTTTCTTATGAGGAATACACAGAGAGCTCTGACAATATCTGTCATACACTTTCTAGCAGCAAGGTTAAATTAACTGAGGATTCATCAACAGTTGCAGGGCAAAATAGCCCATTTCTTCCTGCTGCTGCCTAGAATTTCCTCAGGGATTTAGCCACTTTACATGCACACCCGTAACATCGATGTTACATATGAACAACTTCCACTCCAGTACTAATGGGCTACAGGAAATTTTTGAGTTGATTATTGCAGAACAATAGTTTTAATTATGGATGATTTTTGAGTATGAAAACCAGATATTTCAAATTTATTCAGTAGCTCAGACTTTTCCAAGGTCTTTCAAAAGTAAGAAATGTGACTGAATAAAAAATACTTCTAAGTTTTCTTTTAATTGTAGGGGGAAAATGTCATTTTTAGTTTCGGAGTTCTCATTAAATGGTATATTCACATCTTAATGTCTAGAAAATTTTTGTATGCAACTTTCAATTCAGCTAATTAGTACCATGACCTGCCGGAGAGTTATAATTTAAGAAAAGAATGAAGAGAAGTTAACCTATCTCAAAGAAAAAAAAAAAAAAACACCTCAGTATTCGTATGTTACTACAAGACTATAATAATAATCATAATTAATAATCTCTTCCCAAGAGACAGGGGTGTGATATAAAATCTCTGTGCTGGACGAATCAAGTCCAGGCAGAACGGTCTCACTGGCTTCTTTCTCCTCTCCTTCCAACCACACAAGGGCTCCTTCTGGGCCAGTAAACCAGGGGCCACCAGCCCGGATCAGCTGGGTCATAGGGACCCAGCCGTGTCCCCAGCCCAGGCTCTGCTCCCTGCAAGCCCAGCAGTCGATAACGTCTGAAACGTCAGCGTAAGAAACAAATCCTAAATATTTTGCAAGGATCTGAACCTTGGATAACACTGGGTTCTGCCTCTTGGAGAGCTGATGGCTGGCTGCTAGAATAGGATGTGGTTTTTATTCCCCAGACCAATAACTAGCACCCAGTGTGAGTGAGATAACAAGAGAAAGTACAAGGTACACTGGTTAACGGTTTGAACGGGCGAGTCTCTGGAGAGAGAGCGGGGAAAAAGGCATTTTGAAATTCTACTAGAAATCGTCATTGTTTCTCTGCTGAGGGTTTTCAAAGTACTCATAGGGAAGGGAAAAAAAAATAAAGCTTTCAGCAGTCGACACTGTGTTGTGCCTGATAATGTTTTGTACAGTGTTTTGTATTGGGAAATACAAATTCCATTTGAGGTACTTTGAAAATTTCCTGGTACAGACTTATTTTATTCAATTATCCTGGTAAGTTTAAAATGCTGAAATGCTTGTGGGTTAAACTAGACTGCAGCATGTTGGAACAATGTAGTTTATTTTTATGGACACTTTTACACACTCAAAAAACACTGAATTCTTCCCAAGTAATAACTGCAGATCCAGCTGAAGTACACAGACAGCAAGCACGTATAAACAGGCAGGGAGTAAAAATTGTAAAAGACTGTAAGAGCACATATATAGTTGAAATCCTATTTTATATACAAATATGCTTTTCCTGTCTTTGTGTGTAAGCGTGGAGTTCCCTTTCTAATTTGGTTTGTGATGTTAACATTATTATGAGCAGCTTATTTGTGTATGGCAGACAAGTAACAAGCTGACTTCTCTCTGTGATTAATCCTGGCTATTTACTCAATCTTTTATAAGGCTTTTCTTCTTGATTTTATATTTCTTGCCACCCTCTCTGTAAAAACACAAAGCCAAATAAATAGCAGATTTGTCAAAGACATTGAACATTAGAAGACAATTCAGGTAGCAAGCAAAATACTGTTATTTTGAAAACAGGTAATGACTCAGAATTTGGAAGTAAATAATCTATGGAGAATATATATAAAACAGAAAAAAATTATCCACATTAAGTTGGGATACTTTACTTTTTTGATAAATACTGTGTCCATTTCTGGGTCCCCCCAGTTCAGGAAGGACAGGGAACTGCTGGAGAGGGTACAGCAGAGGGCTACAAAGATCATGAGGGGCCTGGAGCATCTCTCCTATGAGGAAAGGCTGAGGGACTTGGGTCTTTTTAGTCTGGAGAAGACTGAGGGGGGATCCGCTCAACACCTATAAATACTGAAAGGATGGGTGTCAGGAGGATGGGGCCAGGCTTTTTCCAGTGGTGCCCAGGGACAGGACAAGAGGAAATGGGCACAAACTGGAACATAAGAAGTTCCATCTAAACATGAGGAGG
>JAOTQQ010000012.1:123111601-123126091 GCA_026546715.1 Gallinago undulata
TGTGAGAGTGGTAGAGTCCTGGAAGAGGCTGCCCAGAGAGGTGGTGGAGTCTCCTTCTCTGGAGACATTCAAAACCCACCCAGTGCAACCTGCTCTGGGTGGACCTCCTCTGGCAGGGGGTTGGACTAGATGATCTCCAGAGGTCCCTTCCAACCCAATATGATTCTATGACTCTATGTCCTGGGAGGTATACAGAGGAAGAGCTCTACGTGCTTGAATTTACCGGAGAGTGGAGGGTAGAAGACCTCGGCAGCCAGAAGCAGCATCGAGTGCCCTGCAAGGTACAATAACACTTTCAGAATTCTGCTTCACAGTGACTTTCTGGTCTCCATACGTGCCCCCTTAAAAACCAATGGGCACACGGCTGGTTTATTAACTTTGCAGATGACAGAGGGATGAGAAGGACGCTGTGCCGCTACACAGTTTTTCAGCAAGCCCGAGATTCCATAGTTGATCAAGAGAAATACATAAATATAGGACTGAGAAAAAGATCAGGAGGTTTCCAATTTTAAGAATTATTGCCACAAACCTTGTTCTGACCCTTTATGTTCATGATACAATTTTGGTTTAAGAATTGGATATTCAGGATTGACTATCCCAATGCAGTAACTGCTGAGCATAAATTAAATTAATCTGAAAGTACCAGCAGAAAATAAATTTATTCTCTGTACTTCCATCAAATTCCCCAAAATAATGTGACAAATAATATTATTGCATTAAAAGATGAGCTAGGAGCCACCCAAAGAGGCGGATTACAGCATTGACAGGAGTGGACCTATTGCAGACCAGAACCAGAGATGAGCAGATTCCAGCTCCTTGAAAAAACAGAGATGTACCCAGGATGATCTTGTTGCAACCCTATATAAAAATTTAAATTTTATGTTAGTCATTAAGTTTGAGTGCAAATTCTTAACCTCCGAACTGCGTTGTGCAAACAAACATAATTTACACAAACATAGCACGGGAAACTGCGTTCACCACATTTGCAGTATAAACACTGTGTGAAACCAAAGAAAATGAGACAAATATGATTATTTTGTGATTTATTTTTTTTTATCACACGTTTCTCTGTCTGCCCACATATGAGTCATATATTTTGCATAGCCACAAAATAATTTTCACTGTTTTCAGTGATGCCTCTTTGTGGAGTTCTGGAAGGAAACCTCACTTCAAACATGCATTTGTTCCTTGTGGTTTATTTGCTCAATCTATATATAGAGCAAATTCTGAAATTCACAGAACCGTCTACTTTCTGAAACAGAGCACAAAACCCTACCTTCTTCAGTTTAATATTTTTGCGTGTGGCTTTCATTAGCAAGCGTTTCCAAAAAAAGCTGTGTAGAAACTTGAAATAAACAGTGCAGGCCTACATCTCATCTGCTTCATTTTTAATGTCCTGGTTTTACAGGGTTTGAAATGAGGATGGCACGGGATACCATGAAGCCAGACACGGGCCCAGCGGGGTCTCTCAGGCTAACAGAGAGTTGGTGGGCAGATAAGGCTGTTTGCGTCTCCCTTTTTACCACAGTAGGAGCACAAAGATAACCAACCAGACCGAGGTGGGTCACCACGTCAAAAGTCCTTAAAAGTCTACCAGTCCCTAAAGGGGCTCCAGGAAATCTGGGGAGGGACTCTTTATCAAGGAGTGGAGCCACTGGACAAGGGGGAATGGTTTTACACTGAAAGAGGGGAGATTTAGATTCAGTTTTAGGAAGAAATTCTTTGCTGTGAGGATGGTGAGACCTTGGCCCAGGTTACCTAGGGAAGCTGTAGCTGCCCCATCCCTGGAGGTGTTCAAGGCCAGGTTGGACAGTTACTCTCCCAGGAGACTGAGCTCCAGTCTGATTCTGTGACGGGGCTTGGAGCAACCTGCTGTGGTGGGAGGTGTCCCTGCCCAGGGCAGGGGGTGGCACTGGGTGGGCTTTAAAGTCCCTTCCAACCCAAACCATTCTATGATTCTATGAACTTGAGGGTCAGCGGCAGGGCATGGGTGCCTGGGTTTGACACTGCACTTGCACACCACGTGTGTGGTATATGTCCTGGACCAAGACTCTGAGGCTTAGCAAGGCACAGTAGGTCACCTCACACACCTGTGTGTTCACCCATAGCATGATGCCCGTTGAGGTCCACCAACAATGTAGGTTGTAGGCTTCAAATTGGTGACATCATCTCACCTTTGAACCAGCTGGGAACATACAGATGGACATGTGCTGGAGCTCAGCTGATGTTTGCAAATTTGACCCTAAGTCTCCAGGCAGCCAGCACAGCCTGGGTCTGAACTGCAAGCCCAGAGTGGAACGGCTCCATAGCCCGCTGTCCAATCACTGAAGAACTTGTTCTTCCCTTATCAAAAGTGTTCAAAATCCAGCCTGCCAAAATGTATGTAAGGCCTCAGTTCAGCTGGGAGAAAAGCAACACTTAATTTCAAATTGCTCTCCTGGTTAGAAACTCTTTTTCCAATCACTACTCATCAAGTTAGTTTAAAAAAGTACAAATGAAATGTGTTTCAAAGACTATCTTCAATCTAAGGTAGTGCTGGTGAACACAGAGACATTAAAGACATGAAAATTAACAAGCAGAGAACATAAATGATAGAGTAAGTATTTCAGACCAGTATGAATACCCCATTATTTTGCAAATTAAAAACTGCAAAAACTTAAGGAAAGATGCGTCTAATCATGAACCGGGGAAGTCTACGTTGGTTTTTATAAAGCTGTTCACCCAGTGCGGTAACTTTTATTCCCCACGCAAAATGAGGATGACACACACACACACGTGTGTACACAGCTCTGAAACTGCTTCTGGGAGAGGTCTCTGAGGAGCTGCTTCCTGACCCCAGCAAGGGAACAGTGGAGCTGCTCAGAAGTGTAGGTACCGCTCGGGAAAAATACCTGCACCTAACATTGATCTTGTTTAAAAAAATAAATCAGATTTCCTAGTTTAATAACAATATTTGAGTCAGATTAGGGAAGCAATAACTATTTCTTACTTCGTTAGTTAAATCCTAACTATAGTTAGGGAGTACTTCTTTCTGACTGATTCCTATGGGATTTTAGGAGATGGGAAGCACCAGAAGAATATTTATGGTCTGGGTTGAGGTGAAGATCATAATTTGCTAAACATCTATCAAAATAAATTTCAGCAAGTGCTGCAACATTTAACAAAAGATAACTGATGATGTGGCACACAGTGTTCATGTCTTATCAGTATTAAATGTCTAAAGTATACAAAAAAGATTATAAAAATATAATAATAATAATTTCTAAGCCAAAGCTTAAAACAAAAATCCATCAAGCCCATTAAATTTTAAACTTGACACTACTAAATTGCTTTAATGCCTTCAATAGCACACAGTTAGAAGCATAATGATGTATTTGGTGAACGTTTCTTACTTTTTGACATAAATTACTTTATTTGATATTTTTTTTCTCCCTATTTAGCTGGTAAGAGGAAAGACATTATGCATGGTAAACACCATTACATGGCTGGATCAAAAGTACCCAAACATGAGTTTGAGCAAATGTGCTTAATCTAAAAGAATGTAATTGTATTTTTGTCAGCACTTCATGTGTCATCATTAATGGGCATCTTCTGAAGATGCTCTGACTAAATGGCAGTGCCACTGGAAGATGAAAACGACTGCTGAGTGCCACAGTAAACACTCCTGCTGTGCTCCTGGCCATGCAGCACTGGGCTTCTTGGGAAATTAACACAAGGCTTTACATCACTCAGATAAACCATATATATATATATATAAAGGCTATCAGTTAACACAGGACTTTACAGCCACCTTAAAAAAAAAAGCAAAATCACATCTTCAGCTAATAAACAAAGCTAAACTTCCAAGGAAAGTTGCTGGGGGGAGGACACGACAGGATGGGACATGTTTTTTGTTCTATTCATTTACATTTTTTTCCCTGTAATACTCACGTAATGGTGTTTTCTTAGTGTATTTCCCTAAAAATATCTCTAGGGCAGAAATGCTTAGGAATTTAAA
This sequence comes from Gallinago undulata, assembly GCA_026546715.1. Lineage (NCBI taxonomy): Eukaryota > Metazoa > Chordata > Aves > Charadriiformes > Scolopacidae > Gallinago > Gallinago undulata. Next base: position 123,115,599 of record JAOTQQ010000012.1, read on the forward strand.
GAAACATAAGACCCTGAGGGGTCCTCACTTCAGTTAGAGATTTCCTACTTGGCATTCAGTGAAAAAAATTCTATATGTTCTTTAGAGCCTAGCTTACAATTCCCAATTCCTGCAGAAAATTTGGAGTCAGATTCCCTGGGACCAGGGTTTGGCCGTTCTATGAGTAGATGAAAATCTAAGAAGACTGTGCAATCTACACACAGAGAAACTGAGCAAACCCCAAAGCGTGTTGGTGGATGCAATTACTGCGGGGTTAGTGGTCCGTTGGGTGTTTTCTTGACGGGATGGATGAGACTGTTTTCATCCTCCCGGGTTCCTTCAGCACCTTTCTGGGGATGTCAGTTCTGCATACCAGTGTTGATGCTGGTGGGACCTTCTGTGCTGAGAGGAATGGCAGGTCTGGCATGGCAAGGGCATGCAGCCACACAGAAATGAGTGGCAAAGGGGAAAAAAATAGAAGGAACAAGAAACAAACAGGTTTCTCCTCAGCAACTGGGAATAAGTCAGCAAGAAGGCATGGGCAGCTGCAAAATCCCTTCAAGGCTTTTCATCAGCTTGGACAGGAGAGGAGCAGAAGTGCAGGGAGCCCTTGGGAGCACTGAGCTGGGGAAAGAGACACGAAAGAGGCATCAAGGCTGTGCTGTTTGAAGATGTGGCAGGGGCTGAAAGCTGGAATTGACCATGGCCAGAGACTTTCTTTTTCTGCTTGAGTTTCTCCAGGAGCTCCTTGTTCGTCCACAGAAGCCTCCTGGCGTTTTTGCCCGACTTCCCCTTTGTTGGGATACATCTCTCCTGAGCTCGGAGGAGGTAACCTGCAATATTAACAGGCATTCTTGGGCCCCTCTTCCCTCCAGGGCTTTATTCCACAGTACTCCATAAAGCAGGTCCTTGAAGAGGCCAAAGTCTGCTCTCCTGAAGTCCAGGGCAGTGAGCTTGCTGTGTGCTCTCCTTGTTGCCCTCAGGATTTTGAACTTCACTATTTCATGATGAATAAGGAAAGGGTCTTTATCTCCAAAATTACCCTCAGAAAGAGAGCATTTAGAAAATTATTTTAAAAGAGTTGAAGCACATTATGTAGGGAGCACAGAAGGAAGATGTATAACCTTTATAAAACCTACACATAATCTGTCCCTGCGTGAAAAGATGATACATAAAAACATTCTGAAGTGATTACTTTAAACAGTCTGTGTGACTCTGTGGATGCATAATTATTGCAAATTTAATACAAGCCTACATGTAATTCATTCTCTTCCACTGAACCCTAGCAGATCCATGCTTCCTCCTGCTTTTCCCAGTTTTTGCAGGGAGCCTCACACTCCTGTGCATCTCAAAACTGGTTTGTTGCTACCACCCCACCCTCACCCTTCACACCCAGAGCATCTCCTCTGCCCCCACACCAGTGCTCCGTGTTGTCCCCCCTGTGGCAGGGGAATTCCTTCCTTCCTTGCCTTTCTTCCTCCTTTCTCAAGCCCACATCATACCCCTCTGCTACAGGTTCTGAACCTCCTCCCCATCCACCCTCTGTACTAGGGTTTCTCACCATCCCACTACCCATTGCTGTGCCTGAAGCTCTACGCCAACCTTCAGATGCACACGTTTCCCCTGAAAAAGACCCGTCTGTGTTCGCTTTCACTTCTTCTCTCAGCACTTCTTCTCTCAGTGACAGAACAACCCGTTACCAGCAGCTGTCGTTGCCCTGGGACTCACAACATTCAGGCTGTCCATGTGCCACCCTGTTAAATCTGTTTGGAGGATGCAGAGAAGGTTGGCCAAGGGTGCAAGGATACTGGTTGTCACTGACCTGTTCTGCACACACCTACAAAGGTGCTTGGAACTACTATGTTCAATAAAGACACTCTGCCATTTCAATTTTTTTTTTCTTCTTTTTCTTCTGGGTTTACAGATCTCCTTTATATTAATTATTGAATACTCCTTAAAATGGATTATACGTGGCATTCCAAAACCGATGCCATGTTACACAGGTACAGACAAAGCAGAAAGGCTCCTGAGGTGAGCCCAGGACTTCGGTGAGCTCAGATAATTAAACTTTCAACGACTGAAAGGTACTCTGGCAGCAATAAGCCACCCTGGGTGTGCTTGCTTGGCTACCGACACACTTCTGGGGTGATTGAAGACACTCAACCCCTGACCCCACACCTCAAAGTGCAGCTTAAACAGGCACCGGTGAGCCCTACAGCAGCTCGTTGCTCAATGGCCACTTGTCCCTGGTGCCTGCTGCACGAGCACGTCCCCACGGGTGTCAGGAATATGTCCTTCTTAGCTAGAAGTACATAGTGGTCACCACAGAGGGGGGATACTGGCTTTCACCCTCCGTGATGCTCCTTGGGAACGTTTTTCTGCAAAGGCTGAATTCATGTGAGTGGTGAGGTTGCTCAAAGGGGAAAGCTCTGTGTCTTCGTGCGGATGGGAACGCTGTGCAGGACTCGGGGTGTCTTCACTGAAACCCGTGGATGTGATGCAACTGTCCTTATTTTCCTGTGAACGGCCAAGAGAAAAATTAATACAGCTGTTCCTAGAGTGGTTTTGAGGGGGGGGAAAAAAAATCAAAAAACATGAAATAGTCAAAACCAACCCTGCTCCCCCTTCTTTCTTTAGTTCACAGAAAGTGGTTTTTTTTTTTTGAAAATGTGCAGGGAGGGAAGAAAGACAATAAAAAGCCATGCTTGGGACATACAAGAAGGTGTCCAGGAGGGGTAAAACCCCTGCAGCCGAGTTCAGCAGCCTGCAGCTCCATGGGGAAGAAGGAAGGAAGAGACCAAGCAGGCCTCTGCAGTTCGGGAGGTTCAAACACGTACGTGAAATGGGGGAATTCAGGGGATTTCGTTCAGCTGTGAGTTGATCCTGGTGACTGGAAAGGACCCACAAGCAGGGTGTTTGTGAGGGTTTGGTGTTTGTGAGGGCAGCCATGGCCAGCTCCTCAACGGGTGCCTCACGCCGCCTCCCCGATTCAGAGCGGGGTCAGGGGGCTTCTCCCTGGGTTTTGGGAGAGAGACGAGGACACAGCACCGCAATGTTGGTCATTTAGGGAGTGAGTTTTGAAGTGAACTGCAGATGAGTTAGAAACCCTTTACACACTGTAAGCTCCAACCTCTGTATTGGAGTTAAAATCCTATATATTACCTGTGAAGATTTATCCGTAACACAAAGCCAGAGCCCCAGGCCTGGTCTACACTAAAAAGAGGTTGTTATGTGAATTATACTAGAACATTCTTTGAATGGAGAGGTACTTTGTATAATCAAAAGCTTCCTTTCTAACAGTTACTTCTATACCAGCTTCCAGAAAGAATAAGAGGTAATATTGCAAGGAAAACATCATAGCTCTGTCAGTTAGGGAAATTATATTATTTTTTTTTCACTCTCTGTCAGCGTTGTGTCGGTAGCACTTTTAAGTTCAGATTGGCACCAAAAGAGGCAAAGCCCTGTGTCAGAGTTTGAGAACTGTCAGCGCTAGTCCCCCCACCCCTGAAAACCCCTGTTTTTTCCTTTAATAAAGGACTGGGAACTAAAAAGTCTGCTGCAGAGGTTTAGAACCACCTTTCACTTAAACCGTGATATCTCTCTTCTCACTGAATGTAATTTGTAAAAAACATTTTTTAAGTGCTAAGAACTAGTTAGGCTTGAGGATGTGACAGACTTCAACCTTAAAAGGAATTGAACGAAGCAGGAAACCTTGCTTACCGAGGTTTAGATGAAAGCTGAAATGCACCTGATGTGGTGTTGTGCAAAATACAGGTAACATTCGTTTTAACGGAACTTTTAAATTTACTAATTTGTTACTTATCGATAACATTAAGCTTAAAATACACGCTAAAAGTTGTCTGGCAAAGAGAAATTCGTATTGCTTGCCACTTGCAAATGAGCACTCAGTCTTCAAGAATGTTGCTGAATTTCAATATGTATGAGATATTCTGCTGTTTTTATTGGAAAAGCGTACAAAGAATGGCTTACAACGGAAGGCGAAATGTTTGATCTTTCATATGAAAGCTCAGGTACTGTTACAACTGTGGTCTTTTAAAACATGACTGAAAACAGACCTGGTTTAATATAATCACGTTTATTAATACTTACTTATGTAGCATTCTGTATGCAAAGATTTGGCATATTTTATAAATACCAGTTAAACTCCACAAGCAGGCTGCAGTGCGTGCAATAGCGTGTCGCTAAGCCCATTCTCTGCAGGGACAAACCCAGATCCGTAGCCTCCATCTATTCTGTGGGCTCAATCACCGAGACATCACCACCCATACAATTAAATGGCTAGCAGAGTCCCTGGAACTATTCTTGGCCTCAGCTAACCATCCCTCTTCCAGATAAGGCCAGGGCCAAGGACCAGTGGGACATGGTCACCCTTTTCTGGGGACGAGAGAGCCTGACTGTGTGGATTCAAGCTCTGAGTCCTGCTGTCTGAGAACAATCTTTGGCCAAGTCCCTCTACTAACACAGCCGGAGCCGTAGCGTTTCTAGCACACAGCACGTTCATGGATTCCTGATCTAACCTGGACCCTGCAAGCAGCACAGCTCCAGGAAGCATGGGTTAGTCCTGATGGAGGAAAGTCCTAAGGGACTTATTCTGCTTCCACTTGCTCAGAGTTGTGTTCTCACATCACTCCCAGAGAGGTGGTGGAGTCTCCGTCACTGGAGACATTGCAAACCCGCCTGAACACGTTCCTGTGGGACCTGCACTGGGTGACCCTGCTTTGGCAGGGGGTTGGACTGGATGATCTCCAGAGGTCCCTTCCAACCCCTCCAGCAGCAGTAACACAAAACCCTGAATTCCCACAGGTGTGGTCTAGTAGTTGGGTCTTTTTCTCAAGCAACCAGAAGTCTTTGGCAACTGACCGCTGCTCCCCAGGGTCTGAGTCAGTTGGTTGAGTAGTTGGTCTTGGTTCAAGGCATGCCAGGCTGGATGGTGCTTTGAGCAACCTGGTGTAGTGGGACATGTCCCTGCCCAGGGCAGGGGGGTTGGAACTTGATGATCTTTAAGGTCCCTTCCAACTTAAACGATTTTATGATTCTATGATTATTCCTGGGGCTCAGCATAGCTTCTCTGCAGAGAACCAAGTAGAGGTAGAACCATGCTCCTGGCCCTCTGCATGCTTCATTGTATCGTGGAAACTTGCCTAAACTCCATTCATGTTGTTATTTTATTGATTCTATTATTTTATGGATTAATTATTTTATGAATTATTGTGTGGTTAAACTATTCAATTATAAATATTATCTTATGATTTATAGAATTATATTAAATAAGGTAACTTTTCAGAAGAGGCTGGAAAATGTCTCAAAATGTGTGACTGAGACATTTATTTGCAATGGAATGCTTGCATCTGCCAGAACATGAGAAGTTTGGAGCTAGTTTTCTGTGCCTTATCTCTATGCATATGTCCCCACGCTTTCTGCACAGGTTGCATTATGCATGGGCACGTGCAGAATTAGGCTTTAGCTGCAAAGGATGTTCTCAAATGAAATAATTTGGTTTGGAGTCTCACGGACTTTATCTTAAAGCAGGTTTCAAGCCAGTTAGTGGAAACCTTGGAAACCTGTGAGTAGGCAGCCAGTCACCTAAATGCCTTTGAAGATCTCATAGCTTGACCATAAAGAACATAAAGAATAAAAAACAAGAATGGTTTCAAAACAAATGGCTTAGTCCTATTTCTGTCTCTGTAATTTTCTCTGTTTCTCCCCAGTTCTTGTCTACGCTATCACTTGTTGATGAAATTTTATTTGTTTTGATAAAATTGCCATAAAAATACCTGGTTTATCCATGTAAAAAACTAGTAATAGGTGTAGGGTGTTGAATATGCTATTGCTTATCATATGCTATTGCAACATAATTTCATAGGTAGAGAATGAGAACTGACTTACAGATTTTCATGTTTTGTGAAGCTAAAAAGGATGAGCACAGTTGCAAAGCTCGAGATGCAGGCGCTGTGCCAGGCAGACACTGCAACACCACGAGAAAGGACGGGATAACCCTCTTCTGGAGCAGTGACAGAAGGTGACAGGGGAGGGGGAAGCCACAGAACCTGTGACCAGATCTGCCTTGTCCTCCTTCTCCTCCATCCGTCATCCATTTGCTTTCTCTTCAGCTGGTTCATTTTTGTGAAAGCTCAGCTCCCACTGGGCAGACCCCAGTGGCGTGGACAACCTTAGCGTGTAACAGAAGATCCACGGTGAGAAGGGAGGACAATTAATCCATTCTATGTGGGCGCTGGCACTGGCCACATCCCACCTGAGGCCAGGGCCATTGCTGCACGGGTCCAGCTTGTCTTCTCCACGCTGAGAATGGAGGCTGGGCACAGGACAGCTCTGCTCTGCATTTACTGAGTCCAGCAGAAACAGATTTCAGAACAGCATGGCCAAGAGGAGGTGCCAGCAGAGAAAAAGCGTTCAGAGCTTGTTGCGTTCAATTCTTTGAAACCAGGATAGAATAAAACACACCAAAAATATACTTCCTTGGAAGTAAATGAGGTAGAAAGAGGCCAGTTGAGAGGGAAGTTTTGAATTATGGGGACCGAGTGGGCAATTTTGCTTTTGAGAGTCAGCTTCTCAGTGGGTCTAAGCAAACTAGAAAATATGAAAGTCTGGTGTTTATGAGCCAAAACACAGTCCAAGCCTGTGACTGGCAAAGTTCTTTATAAATATCTATTATTGAAAAGAAAACACACAACATTATCACCTCATACTGTGATAATTACAAAGCAACACTGACAAAATGTCACTGGACTGGTTCTTTCTTGACTTATTCATATACAAACATGAAGCTGGAGACAACCTCTCAGCAGGAGTCTTCACGTTTCCTCTACCGCTCTATCTTGCAGCTCTGTGAAGGATTTCAGCCAAGGTCAGAAAACAGAAGTGAAATGGAGTCGCCATCATTCTAATTGTGGAGTGAGATAATTTTTTAAAAATAACATTCCCCTTCAAAGAGAAGTGAGCAATCACCTTTGAAAAGTTTGCATATGCCGATGAACTGATTTCAGGTTTTGCCACTAATCCACCCCTGCTGTTCCAGTGAATCACTAAAAATTAAAGAATCAGGTGGACGGCTAAAGGTCAGACGACAAAAACAATGCAAAGTCAGGATCGGACGGATGACAGTCCTGCCAAGAACACATTTAACCGTGAGGTACCAATAATGTTATGTTTTTAACCAGAGGTTAATCTGCAATTTTATTATTTTTTAAATTACCTAGAGAGAGATTCTCTCTGGACTATTAACTTTTTTTAGTATTTAGATCACAACTCCTAAAGACTTAGCTATATTTTGACAGGTACTGACAAAGAGTGCCATGGAATTGTGACTCAATTGTCACCTTCGGCGTTTTCAAGCTGAAAAACTCAGGATGAGTGCTAGGTACTAATTAGAACTGTTATATTAGGAAAGCAAATACAATGGTGTCTAACATTAAACAAAGCACAGTTCTCATCACAAATGGTTTCTTTTGTGCGCGGGTTAGTCTAAAAAACCATTTTGCATGCTAATGAGGCACAAACAATAATTGCCAAAGTAACTAGTTTCACGCAATTACAAAAACCACACAAAAAGCCCTATTGTTTGTTGTCTTATGATTTTTAATGCTAATTTTGCACTTGATGATTTGGGGATTTCAGTTGTACCGCAGCGTGCAATTTGGGGTTTTGTGTGTGTGAAGGTGGAGGCTTCTCAGGAGGGGGCACAGGGTGGGAGGGAACGAGCCCCCGGTGCCCGAGAGAGAAAGAGACGGTGACTCTGGGGGAAGAGATCGGGCAACCAGGAAAGAGCGGGAGAAGAATATAAAAAAGAAAAAAAAAAAAAAAGTCAGTGGTGAAAAGGGGGACGTTTGCTCTGTGAGAAGGAGGGAAAGGAGAGCTGGGAAGAGGGAGCGGGGAGGCGCGGGGCGGCTGATGGCCATCAGGGAGCTGACACATCCCGCGGCCGGGAATGCATGACAAACCGGGGGTCGCGCAAAGATCTGAGGGAGCACGGAAAATTAGGGAGTAAAAAGTCAGATGGTTAAGCAGTTAAAAATAAAAAAGTTTGGGGCCCTGCTCTTCCCTGGAAGGGTCTCTCATTACAGCCCCTACAAGCCATTTATAATCCCGTGAAAGAAAGATTGGACCCCTTCTATTGCGGCGTAGACACTGACTGCTCCGGCTGAAATTTTGCCTGCATTTCTGCCATTTGTCCTTTCATCTTACAGTCACTTGTCTGCAAATTAAGTGGGGAAAAACATACCATATGGCATTTTTTCCCTCTGATTCACCCCAGCCTTTAGTTTGTTATTTTCTAATTGAATAAAATATCATATGGTTGAACGGGGATTTTCCACGACCTTAGAGAAAAATGTGCGCTGCTTGGAATCCTTATACTTCCCCGAGCCTACCATTGGAGGCAGAAATACTGTTTTAAGGTCAGGATTGAATACATTTTGCTCTAAAGTGCATTCTATACATTGTTATCAGGGGATAGTAAATTTCATGTTCTCGTTTCTCTTAAGAAAATATGATTTTGTGTAAGGGCTGTGCGACTCTGAAATGGGACCTACAGCAAGGTCTAACACAGAGAGCACGGAACTGGAGTGATGGTCAGAATTCATTTTCCTTTTGTGACGGTCCCTCTCCTTCCATTTACCATGATGATAAGCACTTCTGCAGACCTCTCTCTCCCTTCTTTTTCCCCGTGTGTTATGCTCCCCGTGTTGGTACAGGAAATAAATTTGAAATCAATATGTGTTGGTATTGTTAGATATTGTAATGAGTTGTGTTTTTTTTAAAAATCACATTAATCTCACTATAACTAGCTGAGCCCAGCACTTTCACCCTTTCATCCTGTATACTCTTTCTTTTTCCGTCGCCAGCTTTCTGAATGTATTTTCCATAATAATATATCCCTCTACTATTGCTGATCTCTTCAGCATATTCCCCCACACAAATACTCTGCCCCGTTCCGGTTTTGTTTATAGTTTTTTCCTTGGAAAAATCCTGAAGTCTCCAGAAAACGCTTTTTACGTTTTCTTGCTAGTCTGCAGCATTTCAGAAATATTACCGATTGCTACGTGAATAATTGATTCATGGCTGTCACAGCATGGAGGTGACATTGTACCTTCTTACTCTTCTTCCCCACCCCCTAGTGCTCGTTTAACCTTTTCTTCTTTTCTTATTCTTTGTTGACAAAAGAACCATTTCGATTTGGTCAGCGCTAGGCTCTGCCCCTGCAAAGTAACTGGGAAACAAAGACAGAAGAATCCTTATTAGGAAACTTTACCTTAGGTTGATTAATTTAGTATAAACACTGTAATAATTGAGAAATATATAATCAACATTGTATTTAATTGGCACAGTACATTTGCTATATAAAGACTATTTAATTCTCTAGACAATTAATTAAGTCTGTTTGTATGAAAACACATTTGAGGGAAAAGCAAGAAGTTTATGTAATAGCTATGCATGAAAAAAACACATTTTCATCTAGTTTGAAAGACATATTTAATATAATACTCAAAGTCTAATTGGTCCACTACATTGGAGCATTAAACGCTAATTATGATTTGCCTTTCTTCTGCTTTCGTGGTGACATTGAAATATGTTTTTTTCCTTTCCTCCTTTGCCTTTTTTTTTACTAGCTTGTTTTAGGCACACATGCATCTAGATAATAGCTTTATTCAGCCAAAATACAGGGAAATTGAGCCTAATACTTCATGTTTCTGTTGATAGCATATGTAGATAAGAATTAGACTACTTAATAGCAAGTCTAGGAAAAATGCTGCTTGAAATGAGGATAATATTTTGGAAAACTCAAGGACATTGAGTATAATGTCTTGCTAAATTGGACATTTATATGCAATCATGATCAATCTTAATAAATGTAGGAGATACAAGGATCCTCAGATTTTTTAAAAAGAAGCTCTAAGACAAATTAAAACAGATTTAATGCATTCTTTCTATTAGGTTCTAGAATAGGTCCTTATAAATACAGAGTTAATGCTAAAACATTCTCGGGAAGTTACTCGTGTGAATGATCTAGAAAAGGCAGATCTTAACAAAGATGTAGGCTGTGAAAGAGAAGGGGATGTTAGGGAAAAATTGCCTAAGGTACATGAAAGTGTTGAATAAAGGAATATGTATTTCTGGGGTAGAACAGTCAGAGAGCAGAAACTTGGGCAAATCACTTTGTTGCTCCGTGCCTCGGTTTCCCCAGTCACACAGGCTGAAAGGAAGCCAGAGATGACGAGGTGTGTTGGGTGTTCAAGGCTCATTCTTGCACGTGGAGGTGCTAGCGGGGGCTGCAGCCAGCATGGCTCATGGCATCCACACACACGTCTGGGCAAGCACAGCCTGCTCGGAGGTTGCCTCACTTGGGTCACCTGGTTCGGATTAGCTGGTTTAGGTGAGCTGTTTTCATAGAATCACAGACTGGTTTGGGTTGGAAGGGACCTTAAAGCCCACCCAGTGCCACCCCCTGCCCTGGGCAGGGACACCTCCCACCACAC
>JAOTQQ010000012.1:123132110-123156528 GCA_026546715.1 Gallinago undulata
GGGGGGGGAGGGAAGGGGGGGCCGGAGCTGCGAGCTCTCCGGTAGCCCCCCGCCGCCACCACGGCACCCAGGGGCAATTCTCCCGGGCAGAAGGAGGGCTGGGGAGACCTGCCCCCCCTTGCCTACCGGTGGCCGGGGTGATTTTGGAAGCAGACAGTCCCTTTGGTTTGGGAATGGCGGGGAGAGCATCGTTCCCCAGCCTTTTCCAGGAGAAACACTCCTTATTTCTCCCCTTTCCCGTCCTATTCGGCACAGAAGGCAAGGGGGCTATCTCTGCTCTCCTCGGCTAAACCCCCACAAGGAGGGGTTCTCCCACCCCCTGGACAGGTGCCTAAATAACAGAGCAGTGCTCCTTTTAGCCTTCCAGCTCCTACGGAGCGACCCCCCCCAGCCTCAGCCCCCCACGTCCCCCCGGCTCAAGCCCCCCGGCAAACACCCGGGCGAGGGGCAGGCGGCTCATTAGCCCCGGGACTGATCCACCATGGGAAGGACCTCACCTGGGATTAATGACAGAAAAAGCTGTGGTCCTGGCTGGGGAGGGGGGGCTGGAGGAAGGTATGGTGGGGGGGTGATGGAGGGGGGTGCATACACTCTAAAAAGAGTCTCAGAAAAGGCAGCCAATTTATTTCCCTCTCTGAAGTGCACAATGTGATACTCCGGTGTGGCACCAATTAGCTTAAAACATTTAGTGCAGAAATACGGCACGGCGTGAGTAAACAGGCCGGGTGATTAAGCCTAGAACTTTCTAACGGGAAACACACGGAGCCGCCGTCAACTAATATGAAATATGTCAGCGCGGGCTGGGATTTGGGGGTCTGGTTTTGTTTGTCCTTTTGGGTTTTTTGGTGTTTTTTTATTTTTTCGCTTTATCCCGTAAGTCTAAAGCCTGGCGACGGGGCTGGGGGGGGGGAAGGGGCCGGAGCGTTGGGGCTGGGGCAGATGCCGGTGATGAAGGGAGTCGGTGGGACCGACGGAAAGGTGGCAGGTTCTGCGAGGGTTGTGTTTTCAGGTTTCAGCACCCTAATGCAGAGCAAGGAGAGATCAGCAGAGGGCCAGAGGTTAAGTACAGCATGAACTTTGGCGGTGGCTGGGCACCTTGAGATGAGAAGATAGCCCTGTTTATGACATCTGCAGGCGACGGTGCTCCCCATTCCATACTTCCCTCCCACATTCTCTGCGGACAAAGAGCCGTGCTCGGCTCCTTGGGAAAAACCCACCGTTTCTTACTCCATCCTACTGCACTGATAGAGCCCGTCAGCGACAGAGGATGGACGGGCAGGCAGGGGCAGGGATGTGCAGCCCGTAAACTGCACAGCCCTACCAGAGGTGACACCAGGATCCCAGCCCTCCCCACGGGTCTCCGCACAGGGACATGCTCCTCCGGGGGCTGAGGAGGGTTCTGGGGCCAGGGGCTGCCCCAGCTCGGGGGGGGGGGACAGCCTGGCTGAGGTCCTTGCCCACCATCTCCAGGCAGAGAGAGAGCTGCCTTCCCCAACCAGATGCAGGATTTACAAAGCAGAACACGTGAGATTATTTTTTTTTTTTTTTTCGGTAGGATTACACTGCGATAAAAGCAAACAAAAGAGATTAATCAAAACAAGTAAATTAGTATTACCCATCTTAGATGTTCTTTAATGCAAAGCCAATAGTTCTTGCCCTTTATGCACGTGCTCCTACAGTAACTAATGTACAGTGGCCATCGACAAATTACAACTCGTGACACTTTTGCTGCTGCAATATTAAGCCCAAAGTCCTATGGAGAAAATATATGGTTTTTATTACCAAATTGTTCTTGTTTACAATTCTAATATCCTCTTCATTATCTACTTTTCCAGACATTTTAGGCAGTTCTGAAGACCTGGGGCAGCACTAGTCCTGTCATAAAGAGAAATTAATGTTGTTAAAGATGGCCTAGCTGCCCTCTGGGACAGCTGAAGATGTGAAAATATAAGGTTCTGTTTTAAAGATGAAGATGATTAAAGGCACAGGCACCTTGCTCTTAGTGCAGCCACTAAAACTTTTAATAAAATACTTCAGCAGAAAAAAGCTGCTTTACTTCTTCCACTGTAAGTCTTAAAAAAAAAAAAAAAAAGAGAGAGAGAGGGGAAGGGAGAGGGGGGGAGAGAGAGAGAACTTTGTTCCGTAAGAAGAGGCTTGCTTTAAGGACTAATAAGCGTAAAAAGGGACCTCATCATTATAAAGAACCTATTCGTCTCAGCAACAGCTCACTTAATAAAGACTGGATGATAGAAAAGCCAGTGGAGCTGTCTCCAAATAGCCAGTAAGCTAATTAGGTGCATTGTAACAGGTAGCCCTTACAAAAACTGACAGGCTGAAGGCAGCATGCCGCAAATACTTCAGAACAGCGTAGCAGACGTACAGCGGTTATTGCAGCCTCTTCAAGGCTGTTGCTGCTGCCACAATTTTATAAGCTTACACACCTCAAGCCCTCAAAGAAGCTCAAAATGGGTTTCAGTGGGAGAAACGAAAAGGAAGGGGGGGGGGGGAGGGGGGAAAGAAAAAAAAAAAAAGAGAGAGAGACAAGAAACACAAACCTGCTGAAGATATTATATGAGCTTTTAGGGGCCCCAGACCAAAGAGACCTTTCAGAAGGGATGGTTCAGCTGCCTGGAAGAAAATGGCAGGAAACACAAAAGAGGAGAGCATAACCTTTGTCCTAGCAGGGATGGAAGAATATCTGTCAGAACTTCACCTTCGTAATCTTGCCCACCTCAGTCATTTTTTACTGGTTAAATGAAGGTTACAGGATTTGCTCTGAAGACAAAATGTCCCTCTCTCCTTAAAAAATATTGTTGAAGTTAAAAGGCGAGTTTGCATCCTCATTTCCCCACAGAGGCACATTCACTGCTCTCTCTTTGGTTTGGTTTTGTTTGTTTTCTCTACTTTGGGAAGAGGTCACATCTTACAGTTGTGTCTCCCTCATATGCTTTTGATTTTCGAGCAATAATCTGGTGTAATTGAGGGTACGCAGAAGCCATCTGAGGACTTCCAGGTCCCTTAATGACAGTAGTAGCACTGCAAGGAAACCGCCGCTGGTCTGGATGCCCAGGGAAGTTCTGGCTTCCCAGCACTGGAGCCAGGACCGCGGCACTGACCCGCTTTGGGTGAAAACCCATGGAAACAGAGAGCTCTGGAGGGAAGGAGAGCTTTGTGCTCTTCGGCAGCTCTTCAGAAAGCAATGGCTTCTGCTGGAAACCACAAGGGAGCCGAAGGCCTCGGTGTTGGAGAAGCAGAATTCCGGCAGAGCTCTCCCGCTCCCTGCAGCCCCGTGGAACAAATCTCTGTGGGGATACCTGCTCTCTGATCCACAGAGATGACTTCATCACAGCACCAAATGTAACTGAATATCTGCCAACATGTATGGGAAAAAGGTGTTTTTCAATAGGCAGTGTTATCAGCAGACGCTCCAAAACCCTTCCCCTTCCCTGGGGTGAATACACTGAATCACAACTTATTCCTGCAAGAGAGCTCCAGTGCTGTATTCCAGACCGGAGAAAAATGCTGTGAGCTTTGCAAATCCATAGGCAGTTACAGAAATAGCTTTCCGTGAGGGAAAATATCAGTGCCAAAATGTACTCTATAGGCTCTAGAGCTCCAAACAACAGTTGCTACTTCCAAAGATGTAGGCAACTACACCAAATGATTAAAACATATTCTTGCTGTGATACAGACCATGAAAGGGTGCAGACCTGGTAAACGGGATGAGTTTGTAATTATCGATGTGAGTCTGCAGCACCATGACCTCAGGCAGAAGAGCATCCCCGTTAGGATCAGCCCGTGCTGTCTCTCACACACACACTCACACACGGGGGTTATTGGAAAAAAAAGTTCAAACCCGATAAGTTAGAAGGTGCCAGAACTAGTGTTGTTCGGGCAGCATGAATTCACTCATTGAGGTGTACGCATGGCAAGGTGGGGTTAAATTAGAGGGTCAAATTATTTGCCTTTTGTAGGGTGTGCCTCTTTTTACTTTTGTGGCCTCATGTCTTAATAATTATAACCAAATGGCACTTTTCAAATCTTTCTGTAAAGCCAGGTGTATTAATTTCCTTTTGCACTTTCTGAGGGCATGCATTCTCAAAATATCTGAAACACCGGTTTCTTTCCACAGAAACCATTTATGTGAGGATATTCCATTATTCCCTTTTTACAGATGAAAAGTTAAGGATGGGAAAAAAAAAAAAAAAACAACCCAAACATCGGAAATGTCTACTAATTTTGAGTGCCCAGGTGAGGAAAACTGGACCCTGAGTTTTGAAGGGATTTTAGAGATTTTAGAGAGCTTAATCTTTTTTACACGGCTCCATTGACTTCAGCTGCAACTTTAAGCACCCAGCACATGTGCAAATCAGCGTCTCAGATATAGGCAGGACAGGGAATCGTTGGCAGTGCAGCTCCAGCAGCTGCCCCAGCAGCGCCGAGGAACGCTGCGGTGGAGACAGACGCAACCCCCCCCTTCCCCAGGTCAGCTCTCCACCGCTGCAGATGTGAGGGGCTCCCTTGTCCTCTTCCAACCCCTTCCCTCATCCCCTGCATGACCCATAGCACGCCCGGTACACGAGCTCTCCACACACCTCTGCTCTCCAGAGCTTCTTATATCCTCTTTCCTAAAAGTCTGTTGGAAAAATATAAATGTGTTACATGTAATTAAAGACTGCATCTTTGTATATACACACAAAAGAAATCAACTGTGCTTTTAACAGCCTTTTAAATATTAAAAAAAACCCAAAACCTCCAAATGCAAGAGGTATTTCCATGTTGGTTCTGCTGAACAGATGTTCTATCATGTAATTCAGTGGTCACTGGGATGACTGCCTCTATCTCCACATTTGTGGAGTTTAAGGACGCTGATTTGGTCAGTTCACAAATTACATCAGGTATGTACCTTCACCTGCTCACAGTGAACAGACAGAGAGATGTTGCCGAAATGGAGACAATGGAGATCCCAGCCTGGGACTGCAGGTCCCCCAGCCACAGATACAGCTTGGTGTGCCTGTAGCTTTATTCCATACCCCACCCCACCCCCCCAGTTTTTTGTGATTTTTCTCAATAAAACCATTTTGAAAAAGTTACAAGCCATTGAAAACAAGGTGTTGTAGTGGGAAGGACCTTAGTAGTCATCAAAACAAATAGAATCATAGAATAGAATCATAGAATTGCCTAGGTTAGAAAGGGCCCTCCAGATCACCTAGTCCAACCGTCAACCTCACCTTATAAACTCTCCCAGTCAGCAGCAGCAGCAATAGGACCACTATTCCCATCACTCTTTAGATCTTCCACCCAGAGGCTGGAATTAGAGAGTCTTCCCTTGGGCTTTTGAAGGTGCAAGATTTACAGGCTTTAGGAGCTTAGGACCAGACTTCTGTCAGCTTATGCATAAAGTTACTGTTAGAACAAAACAAAGTAATGAATCAAAAACAGAAGAAAATTTCAGTATTTTCTTAGGACAGAAGACAGCTGACATTACTTAGATAGTTATGGCAGAGGATGGCACGAAAGTGAGCATATATACACAATGTAGGCCATCAAAAACACACTGACCCACTAAAACAAAGAGATTCAAGAATGAGAACTTCTTAAAAGCTGGTTTCATTTTCTTTAAAATATAAATGGGTTGATATGCTTCAGAAAGAAGGTAACATTGATGCCTTCTCAATATCAAAGAGTTGTGAAAAAAATAATGGCTACATGTGCTTCTTTATTAATTCTTTATAGTTAGAATTTCCAACTTTAAAGCAAAACAAAGCTAAAAAACTCTCATAAAAAGAGAAGGTGATGTGGGATGTAGACAATAAAAAGCTCTCAGTGGTGTAAAGGAGCAGCGATGCTGGATGCTAAAGTGTCTCAGAAATCAAACAAACAAAAAAAGAAATCAATTAAATAAATATAATTCACAAAGCTCCACAGTCAGTATAAACATCAAGCAAGCAACGTCTCTTGTCAGCCCATGAAAGGAGAACTTTCTGGCCTCAACAACCACATGCTGAGATTTCTAGATCTCTTGTATTTCTTATAGAAATAGAACACTAAGAGATAACAGTGTGAACTTGCTAAGCACTAATAAAGTTCTTCAGGATGCTATGAAGCATAAAACCACTGAAGCCGATTGAAAATGTAATTTAAAATGATGAAAAACGTCCATACTTTTCCAGCACATTTTTACATTAAAATAACATATTCTAATAGTTCTTCCATCAAGCTGTATAAACAGAAGATCTACTAGTCGTTATGCCATTAGCAGCGGTAAACTGCACCCCAAATCAGCCATATGGGAAAAAACACTTTCTGGATTTTGTGTGCAAGTTCAATAAATGTACAGGAACCGTTCGGTGGGGTTCAATTAATCCCATGCCCTTCTGCAATTGCTTCTTTTGGAGTATGATCTACAGGCTTCCATTATGCAAACATATTTTGGGGGTGTTTTCTTGTGTGGGTTTTGGGGGGGACTTTTGTGTGTGCTTTGGGGGGGTTTTTAAGCAAAGCTGTATTTCCATGTCAGAAGCGTGTTCTTTTGACATGTAGATATTGCTCACCTTCAAGAAACTGCCAATGTCTCTGGCAAGCTGAAAAAATTCTCTGTTTTGGGTCCTTTCTGGTCCCTTTCCACTGATAAGAAATGTGGAATTCTCTTCAGCGGGAACAGCGTATAATCCTGTGCCATTTCAGAGGATACTGTAGCCATTTTGACAAAACTTATCTATAAAATGTGAAAACATAGTCTGCTCTGCTTGAATGCAGCATAAGGCAATTTTACTTGCTAATTGTAACTGCAATTAAAGAAAATTTCCCATCCATGTACAATAATGTAGCTCCAGATTGGAAATCAAGACAGAAATGAAAAAAAAAAACCTGTTCTCTTATCTTCTTGAAATCTGAGCAAATTTTTTTCTTTATTTTTTTTTCCCCCTAGTTGCTCCTCTGTTAGAATTGTGTCAGAGGCCGGGTCTGGTGTATAAATTCCACCAGCAGACTCCTTCCCCCTACTCAGACTCATTTTTTGTGGTGTTGCTGTTGTTCGCAGGGGCTGGAACAAGTGTCTAATTGATGACTTATGGAATGAAGGAAAACCTAACCTGGAGGAGTGATGCCAGAATTTCTGCACTTCAATGTTATCTTTAAATCTTCTTGCCCTGCCTGTCGACCTGACTACACTTTTTTTTTCTTTTTTTTTTCTTTTTTTTTTATTGTTTCCTTTTTTTTTTTTGTTTTAAAGCAACACTTTTGTACACAAATTTGCTACTAATTCAGCTGTTTCTTTCCCCTATGTTTTTCCGCTCTCTGCTAGACTCTTACATCTGGACCCCGCAGTCCCAGGTGTATTAGATCATATTAAAAGCCTTCCTTCTGCTCTTTGTTCTGACACGTGCTCTCCGGGCTGTGAAAGGCAGCGCTCAGCAGCAGCACTTTGAACCCCCGGGTCAGAGAGCTCCCCGAATTGGCGGTGGTCACCGCTGGGCTCCCCATCAGATTGTTTGCTGTTGGGATTTACCTGGGGCTCGCAGTCCCCCCGTTCGGCTGGTTTAGGGACTGTACTCAAAGGATTATTTGAAAAGGTTCGTACGATTCAATCTCTTGTTAAAAGACCGAAATCTGAAGGCAAGGCTGCTCTGCGGCTCTCTGACTCCTCCGACTTTAATTGTAAAGACAAATCCTTTGTAAAGGATTGCAGAGGGGCATTCAGACATTGAAAGTTTGGTTCCACTGTATCTGAGGACTTAGGTCTGATTCAAGATGAGAAGGGAAAGGAGGATTACAAGCTTAAAGCAAAGATAAAAATAAGTTTGAAACAAGCTTACTGGAAGAAAGAGAAACAAGCTTGTCGTGACCTTGCCACAGGGAAGAGAACGGGTTTGCCAGGGGTTTCCAAGAAGGCTAAGACGAAGGCCGGCTCGAAATTGTAAGCCATTTGCTGCTTTAACCTGCCCCAATTTTAAGTGAGTCGGCTGCGGTTAAAGCATTTAGAAAGGGTGAAGTTTGATCTCTTCTTAGAGGTGCCATCGTTTTTTTAACTCTGTAAAAACAAAAGCAAGCCCGTGGCTAGATCCGTGTAGAGCATTTCTGGCTTTGCCAAGGAGCCTGCGTCACTTTGCGGCGGCCGCAGCCCCGTAGGTGTGTGGGGTACAGCGAGGAGAGGGGCAATCACCCCCCGCACCCCCCAACGCCGGAAACTGGGAGGGGGCAGAGGGGTAAACAGCAACGAAATCCCCTCGTTTCGTCTACACCACCGCCTGACTTTCCCGTAGACTTGGATTAATCAGCTGCAGTCGTTGCGTAGGAGCCAAAGGGGGGGGGGGAAAACTCCCTAACGAGACTTTCCTCCGTGTTTCTGATAACCCTAGCAGGCTGCCTCGCCAGCCACACAAACACAGAAACTTCAGGTTTTTTCCACGGCGAGATAAGAGGATCTCGACCGGTGCCCGTGAGCGCGGCGTTTCCCATTTCACGCTCCGTGCCTAAAACTTTGGTTAACTCTCCTCACCTGTCACGGACCCTTTAACAGGAAAGCTGCCACTGCTCCCCACTCGGGGACTCTAATTCTTTCAGGATATATCTTTTTTATTTTTAAGAGGAGACTAAAATAGTTTTGGAGTAAGGTGGAACACCTTTTTTTTCCTTTTTTAATTTCTGTTTTCTTTTCTTCTTTTTCTCTTCCTCTATTTTCTTTTTCCTTTTCTTTTTTTCCTTTTTTTTCTTTTCTTCCTTATTTTCTTTTTTCTTGTTTTTTTCCTGTTTTGTTTTTTTCCCCTTCTTTTAATTTTTTCCCAGCTTTTCCTTTTTATTTTTTTTATCTTCTTTTCTTTTTCCCTTTCCCTATTTTAATACCTGGAAATGCACTCATTACATCTGCAGATTCTCTTCTCTTATCTTTCCTGGCTTTCCAGTTGCCATCCAGAGCAGGGAGGGAGGACTTCTGGGGGAAAAAAAAAAAAAAAAAAAAAACACCAGTCCATGGCTGAGAACTTTATTCTCCTTCCATGTGAAATTTGGCTTTCAGCAGCTTCCTCACCCTTCCATGTTCTTCCTGCTTCTGATACCAACAAGTTTCTATGCTTGCTGCATTTTCATTTCATTTTCCTTGGGGGTGAAACCTCTTGGTTCCAGGCCATATCCTCTTCATGATGGCATCCTTACTTTCTCTCCCTGGGCAAGATTAATTACAGGAAGATATATGAATATGGGTGGCATATGAAAAAGCAGAAACTGAATTTGAAAATGTCAATGGGGCAAATAACTAGCTCTTGTGTTGGTGAGAGTCAAGGCTCCTCTTCCAGACACTGATCTGGTCAAATGAAATTCTGGTCCAAATAAAGCAGAGACAAAATTCTGTTTCCTCAGATTTCTGCAGTCTGGGTTCTGCTTACAGCTACCACTGATGATAAACAAGATGCAAATTAATTGTCCCAGTCATTTCAGAATATTCGTACCTTTCCTCATTTTACTGCTTTAGAGCTAGTCCCTCATTCTCATCTCATGCTCCCCTTTGTGCTTTCTTCAATATCAGCCCGATGACTACAATAGTCTTGTAAAAACCTGATCCTAAAGGAAAAAGGGAAAGTGACTATCAAAGCTAATCTCCTATTTAAAGACACCTCATCCATTTCTACCTATAACTATTATATCGTTATAGCCATATATTCTCAATAGCTATATATCAGCTGTGAATACAAAATAGGTAGATACAAATGAGCCATATTTTGCATGGCTAAGCCACCTGGGTCCTCTGGTCAAGGTTGAACTGGGCTCAATGGTTACACTGTCTGTTGTAATAAATTAGCAGAGCTTTTGTGCTGTGCCTCTAGCTGTAATAAGGATACATGCATTATGGGTGTCACCCTGCCTCTGAGGACAATTTTAATATAGCTTAGACAATAGCCCAGCTAAATAAACAATGAACCAGTCATGATATAGAAAAACAGTGTGAGCTCCAGGGTACGGCGCTTAGCAAGGGAAAAGAAAGGAGCAAACAAAACGTTAAAAAGATTAGCAAGCAACAATAGGAGAGACACTTATAACACCCCAGATAACCGGGGTACTCATTCCGTATCGCTGTTCATCCGATTCAGCAAGGCATATAAAGATAGACCTAACATTAAGCTCTTGCTTAACCTTTGTTAACCAGCTTTGAGCGACAGAAATGTGCTAAAAACTGAACAGAAGTAGCACTACTATCACCATTGCCAATACTCAGCTAAAGCTGCGGTCAACAGCGGGACAAGAGGAAATCCAGAAAGAGGAAAATAGAGTAACGCCATCAACAGTGGCACACACGTCGCAGGCATCCCCAGCGCCTCACCAGACTATTTAGACCTGTCTGAATTTAGATTCTCACCATGAGAGTGAAGCTTACCCGGTTGGCACTTCCCCACCATTATGTCCATGTCTCGCTGGACTGTAGCGTGGCCTCTTCCTTGTTCTATGACTTTTGGTCTGTGTTCTCTAAGGGTGCTGGATTAATGTAGTTTTGGATATCACCTACCAGTGGGCTAACCAAAACAGTCCCAGTAAAAAATCATAGAATCATAGAATAGTTTGGGTTGGAAGGGACTTTCAAAGATCATTGAGTTCCCCTGCCCTTGGCAGGGACACCTCCCACCACACCAGGTTGCTCAAAGCTCCATCCAACTTGAAGCTCCAACCCTTGAACCCCTCCAGGGATGGGGCAGCCACAGCTTCTCTGGGCAACCTGGGCAAGTTTCTCACCACTGCCTTCCTTATGTCCGTTCTACATCCATCCTCCCTCGGTTTAAAACCATTACCCCTTTTCCTGTCACTAGACCCTGGTAAAATATCTTTCTCTGGTTTTATTTTCAAGCCACTTTTATGTAATGAACAGCTTCAAGAAATCTCCCCAGAGCCTTCTCTTCTCCAGGCTAAGCATCCCCAACT
Organism: Gallinago undulata; assembly: GCA_026546715.1. Lineage (NCBI taxonomy): Eukaryota > Metazoa > Chordata > Aves > Charadriiformes > Scolopacidae > Gallinago > Gallinago undulata. The sequence continues at coordinate 123,143,019 of JAOTQQ010000012.1, forward strand.
CTCTTAGCCACGAACATAAATATGCAATTTGGCAAGAAATTAGTGCCATAGTCCTTTCCTTCTCACAAAATGTCTTCTTCCTCGCTGACCAAAGTCAGGGGATTTCACAGACTGAGAGAGGACAACCTGATAGGTCTGGATTATGATGTAGAAATCTTTGTAGCTCGCTTCAACCAAGTTGTCTCATCAGCTTAGTCTTTTGTTCATTCAGGATGTCTTTGTACCTTCAAGCAGTGTGTGATACCCATCCTTATCTGTAGCCTGTCACTTAAGCCAGCATTCAGTAAAAAATTATAAATTTTTCTAAGTACATCCCTGGCACATTCATCACAGTGTTCCAGAAATTTAAGCAAATTAAGCTTTACAAATACTTGTGTGGAGTGGTACTACTTTTTATAATGTTTTTACAGAAAGTAAATTAAAACGTAGAGGCTTTAGGTCGAGGAACCAAGTGTCCATGAATTTTGGGTCTCAGAACGTGATGCTTAGATCCCAATTTCCTAGGACATTCAGTATTTTATAGCACTTTACATGCTTTTACAGCATGTTATTTACAGCATTCCAATAAGCCACAGTTATGATTGTCAGCCCAAACACTTCTGCAAATTTGAAAGCCATCAAGTAGATTACAAGGAAAATGAAGAGCACATTCAGCAGTCAATTGTAAAAAGTTGAAGTGACTTCCCTGGCCCCACACGGGCATCCTGGTAGGAGGCAATTTTCCAATGGGACATTTAAGTGCATTACCCATAAAGCAATCTTTTCCTTTTTTCAAATCCTAGCCTCATTTTTACATGTCCTCCAGCTTCTTCAGCAACTTTTTTTTTTTTTTTTTTTTTGCCTCACCTCTGTGTGAAAAAGAAACATCTTTTTGTGAGTGGAATTAGTGGTATCTGCTAAGAACACAGTGTGAGACTCCGACAATCCGTGTTCCTGGCGCACCGGGGCAGGCAGAACAGAGCTGTAGGAAGCTTCTCTTGGGTTCTTACACTGGAGGGTCAAAAGGCTCGTGCTGAGGCCCATATGTTTGTGCCCATGGAAGGGTGACAGAAGAGGTTTGGGTAAGCCTCACGCACCACCTGAAGACAAGGGAAGCCCAAGAGTGTCCTTGCTAAAGCACGTCAGCTCAAGGGGACTCTTGCCTGTGATGCTAAGAGGTTTCCAAGCCCCTAGATGTGGCTGGGAGCCTGGTGGTCATATTCATCTCCATCTTGAGGTGAGGCAGGGCACTGACAGGCCCTGAGCACCTTCCAGTTCTGCGGCTTCTCTTCCCCTCCAAGGACTTTGCCAGCTTTGGAGCCAGCTGCCATGTCTTGAGCAGAGCTGGGAGAGGAAGAGCTAGGAGGGACCCCTTTCAGGAGCTACTTTTGAGCTCCAGCCTTTATGGTGGGACCTTGCCCGAGCTGCACCACAATCATGCCTGTGCTCAGCTTTGCACCTCCTGATCCCAACCTCATGAACTTGTTTTCTGCCTTGACCCCTGGACTTGGCCCATCCTTCGGGTGGTCCCTGGGCTGAGGCTGACCTTGGTCCCCATCACCAGCCCTGCTCTGCTTTTTGGGTTGGAGCCACATTTCCCTCCAAAGAGATCCCACAGACAGTAAAGTGAAAGGCCAGGTCCCAGAGGAACGTGCCATGGCCCTACCAAAGCTGTCTGCGTTCCCCAGTGTGGCTGTACCTGGTGTACAGTCTGTCCTTCTCCCTGGTCTCCCACCGCTGTATTCACTGGCAGACATAGAACATCTTGTTCCAGTGACAATTCTCGAAGTGCAAAACAGTAGATTTTTTTTTCTCTTAACTTCTTTCTTGGAAATGACTGTACCTTTTGTATTTGAATTTTTCCCAAGCTATGCAACCTGAGGCGGCTGTCTGGCACGAGGGACTTCATCCTCAACAGTGTAAGTCTAACAATATAATAAGCAAGAGTTTTATTGTGGAGATTGTTACTCAGTCTTAAGTATGGGCATCATTTTCCCCGTTACCTATAATAACAGGTAATGCCTGTACCCATATTTTAAAGGCTGCTGAAGAAAAAGATTTCACACATTAAAGCCTCACCTGTTCCAAGAACTGTGAAGCAATCTCTTATATATAAATCTAGTCTAAAATAGCTTGTAAATGACAGCACCAGAATATACACTGAGACCTCTTTCAGGAGATTTTCTGTACTGATTTTTAGAAACCTAGCTTATGACATAAATATCTGAATGCCGTTACATCAGGGAAACATTATCAATATTCACCAAAATCCACTCAGCATTTAACTTCTAGAAAGCCTGCCCTGCTCCCTGAATAGAAATGACATGTCTTCATGGATGTTTTAATATATTACATAGGCATGATACACAAAATACATGAAAGGTGCCTGTTGTAGTGAGAGAGGAGAATTAACATAGCATTTAAAGGTAGATCATGACTCTCACATGACCTTCAGATTTTATGTGAAAGGCAGGGAGCTTATTTCTTCCTAGTTCTCAGGAAGGAATTAGGGTATAAAAGTAAAAAAAAAAAGGTGGGAGAGACAGAAGATAGAAATGATGCTGATTTGTTTTATTATACACACATTTATGAATGCTGCTTACGGTTTTTGCAAAGAATTTTGCTAAGATTGTGTGGAACAGCTGTGGAAAATTTTGGGGACGCTTCTTCATGTGGAGTCGCAATGCTCTGGCAAGTTACCTGCTTTTCATGGAATCCTACCTGCTTTCACCTGGCAGCTAAGCAGAGTACGTGAACACAAGGGTTGGGTGCCCAAGGCGGATCAGTCCTGCCTTGCTATGAGTAGGTGTCCTGGTCTATGAGCCTGACGCCAACACCAGCAGCAGCTCACTGTTCATTGGGCTGGCCAGCATGAAGAGCTCATGTGAAGTTTCAAAGTATTTGCTCTAATGACTGACAAAGTGAGCGGTGAAATACTTCCACACTTGAAGGCACAGCTTTTGAGAGGACAGAGGGACAGTCTGCTTGACCTGGAGATGTTCCTGTGCAACCAGCCCATGGCAGGTGGTTGGAACTTGATGATCTTTAAGGTTCCTTCCAACCTGAACCATCCCATGATTCTATGAACCTGCTCTGGGTGGACCTGCTCTGGCAGGGGAGTTGGACTGGATGATCTCCAGAGGTCCCTTACAACACCATATCATTCTGGGATTCTATGATTCTTTCCTTCTGACAAAGGCCTGGACCAGACATGGAGGAGATGGCAGGACCAGCATCGTGTGTACCACAGAAGAGCTCTGGGGGGAAGCAGATGTGAATCCAGAGAGTGACATCATTCTGTGATGATACTTCCATGCCTGGGTTAATTAGTCCTGTACTTCAAACCTCCTCCATCTCTTTGTGCAGTGACCTTGTTCACCCCAGCACACAGGACTTTGTAAAAGTGAGGGAAACAGTAAATGGGAGAGGACTCAGAGAGGCTGGAAGGTAATCCTGGGAAAACCAGCTCTGAAGACTCACTCTGGGCCCTGTACATGCAAGTAACTATCTACGTGCGAGCAGACACAGATGGACATATTTTGGGGCCAAAGGACTCCTGACAAGCTTTTTAGAGGACGTAACTGATGAATGAATTTCCTCTGCCGTTTGTGGGCTCAACACCAGTACTGAATTGTCAATGACACCAGCTCTTTAGGGAATAAAAACTTGAATGACATTTCCTGAGGAACTACCCGGGCAGTCTTCTCTGAATGAACCGCTCTCCTTTCAGGTGGAAGCAAGAAAATAAATATTGCTCTTCGCAATCTTCTTAAACACTTGCCCCCTTGCCCGTTGCACACCACTAATGGCAGCGCTGCCAGGCTGAACAGCCTGAAAACCCTGGTCTGTGCCTCTGAATCACGAGATTAGTTTGTGTATCGTTATATTTCTGTTTAAAGTTTTGGAGTGAAGCTACTTTGCCTTCCAGCATCTGAGCCATTAGTGCAGCTGAATGAGTAGCAGTTTCTGAATATTCCAATAGGTTTTTTCGAATATTTTCCTATCCATAGCACACCTTGTGAAATTGCCAGCCTGCTGATGAATTCAGTGGATTTGAAAAATGAGACAACTTCTCCAGAGAACAGAGAGCCATTGTGCCATACAGTGCTTTGGCTGCAGGAGAATAAAATAAAAGGTGGACTGGAATCCAGACTCATCTTAGTAGATTAGTGCTTCATTGTCTATCACTTTTATGAAACAACATTTTTTGAAGTTAGAGATCATAAATCATTATTGATTTTCTCAGAGAAAATTTTGTTCAGGTCTTTGTCCATGACCTCGGAATGCTTTGCAGATGACAAGAGAAAGCACAGCTTTCCCTGGATTGGAAACCGAGCAGAAGGGAGCCGGGATGGTGTGACAGTGATGGAACCTCTGCTGTGTGACAGTGGGAATGCTATCTGAGCAAAGACTGGAGGATAAAGTCTTTTATTAATATCTGCCAATGATACTAGTGAATTAGCTGAAATATAACTATATTGTAGTCACAGTAAAAGCATTTTACTAACACAGTGGTCTTCTTAATTAAGGTAAGTTATACTCTTAAAAAAAACACCCTGCTTAAATGTAGATAGAAAGGAATTCACACATAAGTCACTCAGGCTTGGAACACACTACTCATAGAACCTTAGTTTTCCGCTAGAAAGCGCATTTCTGGGGTTAAATTGGCCAAGAAGATAAATTTGTCACTTGCATTGTGCACTTCTGCCAAATGCAAATACAGAAATACAATAGGACGCAGTTTTCATGAGCGGTGTGGAGTGTATGACAAAATCCCTTTTCAGTGACTAAATAGCAGCTCAATAAATAATCCTGCTAAAGGGAAGGAATTTATTGTTTTTAAAGGTGAGGTGTGTGAAAGCTTCTATTGTACTTGATTTCCTCCACCTCTTTTTTTTTACAACATAGAGTTATAGAGTGGAAAAATATAATTAATAGTTTGGGATTTCTGAAGCCCTGACATCAAAAAAAATCTTGCACAAACTGGCTTGTCTCCATCAACAAAAATTAAATTTCAGAGGAACCTAAAGGAAGATTTAAACCTTTCATTATGGGAAACAATAAGCACTATTGAAATGTCTGTCTTGCCACAAATAAATGATCTAATATATCACTTGGTTAGGAATGGATGATTACACTCCTTCAGAACCTGATAAGCTCTTCCCAAATTCAACTCTTCTAAAAAGGTTACAAAAAATACTTTTATCAAGTAGCTGATAAAAAGTGAAAGGAAATAGTTTTTAGATAGCACATGCAATTAACCTGGGGAAAGCATTGTCAAAGGATGTTACTGGAGCCAATTGATTATTGGATCTTTAACAAGGTGAGATTTGAATACAGACAATAAGAATACTCAGCACCTCATTAAACCAAGAGAAAAATGTGGTAGGATTGTGAACCCTCAAGTTTCAGTACAGAAGCTAGTAACTAATTGATCATGGTTAAGAAACTTCATAGGCAGATTAATTCATACTCATCCATTGAAGGACCTTGATATCCCACTGAATCATGTTGAACCTGTCAGTCAGGAACACTGTAAAGGACTGAGCATCTCTGGTACGGTGGACGGGTTGATATTGCACGTTCCCTAAAATTTCCCTCGCTGTCAAGACCTTATAATGGGGTATTCATTGTGTTTGTCTTCAAGTGAGAGAGAGATGGGTTCGCTTGCATGGGGTGAGTGAATGGGAGTTGGGTCAGCAAGGTCCATGTTGAGTAGAGTTCTCCAGATCTGCCAGAGCCCTTCACCCTCCCAGCACAAAGCCCGGACCTGTGGGGCAGCCTGAAGTCATCAAAAGGATCTTTAGTGGCAGCTTAGCTTCTGTTTTGCCCTTCATCCAAGTCCTTCATGAATGCATGGCAATTTCAATGGGAAGGCAGCCCTTACCTTCGTTTTGCATTCCCAGTTATAGAGTATATATCCATTCGGAAGGACTCTCTTTTACTCCAGAGGACTTGGAATTAGTTCTTCTAGAAATCCCCACTACGTGACTTGTTTGCCCTTGTTTTTAATGTTAATAAGTCTTGTGATAATTTATTGCTCAAATTTCTGTATGGATAGAAATCCTGTGATGTGAATATAGAGCTGGAGCATCATTTCCATACGTGATGATTTTTCATAAAAGAAAAAATATTTGGGGCTAATTTATGCTTCTAAAATATAAATGTTGCGATTAGCACGGGAATGAGTTCTTACAGTTCCAAAATAATTAAATAATGAGAGGGAAAATGTTCATTCACTGCATAATGAACCCATCCAACAGGGCACAATAGACACAGGCGTATTAAAACCTGGATCATTACCCTTCTTTTCCTGCAATTAAGGGCTCCACGGGATGTGGATGTTCCATTGATACCAGCCAGTCTAATAACACTTTAATTATTTTTAAAAGTCAGGTAAGACATGCGGAATCTGAAATAAGACTAGCCCAGTGTTGTCAGACAGACACGGTGGCTTCCCCTCTCTCCCCGCTTCCAGAAATTGGGGGGAGCAGCGCGGGAGCGGGGAGCCCCGCACCGTAACGCCGTCTGACTGAGAAGGAGCCCTCTGCCTGTCGTGTCATTTGTTCCCTTTAACTCTTCCCCAGGGATTAGTTTGACTAGCCCGCTGCTTCATGTTTGGATAATGTGGCTAATCCTTCCCAGTGTCATTATTCTAATGACTGGGAGCTGGCGGTATCCGTGCGATGCGGCCCTGAAAATGCAGAAAAAAAACAGAAGGAGAGGTGCAGAACACCTTTTTTTTATCTTGTAGCCTCCATTTAAAAGCTGGGTTTGGCAGCTGGTTTAGTACACGCTTCAAAACCAGGCAGACAGAAGGGCCCTTGGGAGGCGATGCTTTGCATCGGGCTGTCTTCTTACATCAGCGCAGACTTTTTAGATTTTCACTTCCAATTGCATTCTATCCGTAATTTCTGTGTTTAATTGCTAGCTATAAATGTGCATGCCCCTGAACTGTCTGAAAACTTTGAAAGGTTTCATTTTAAAGTGTCCCTGTGGTGATATAATACACTTTGTAAGAAAAAGATATGTTGGTATTACACGCGCTCCTCACGCTCCTTCTACGATTTCCGTGTCATGTTTGCACAGTTTTCCAGTAAAAACATGTTTTTCCTGTCCTCACTGTTTCAACTTCAGTGTAACTTACAGAGAAATCAATGGACATTTTCCTCTGCTTTGTGCATAAACACACTAAAGTCATCATAAATGGCCTGAGAAAACGAATTTAGACCCTGGTACAATGAGCCTGAGGTGCCTTAATGACACAAGAGCCAGCGAAGGAACAAAACAGTTTGTCACCTGTTTAAGGAAGGTAAGAAATTTGAAGTGTTAGGGGGAGCAATCACATTTTACTACCATGATCACTACCAGAAGAATTTACCACAAACAGGTAAAACTACTTTTCTTTTCACTATTTTCAACTTTTTGAAACATTTCCCAGCTTGAGACGCTGCATGTGTAAAACCGAGGCAACCATTCACAGACCCTGTCTGCCCTCACTGAAGACAGGGAAAACTCTATTTTCCTGTTTGTCACAAGTTAAAGACCACTCCTTGCTCCCATTTTAAAGATGAGGAAACTGAGCTGTGAAGAGGTGAATTGCCAGCTCCCAAAATTTCCCCTCAATCGCCATGACCTAACCTGAACTTCTCACACCATTTTGAGCGTAGACCTGAAAAGAAGCTTTCCACCTCTTTTTTTTCAACAGTGCCTACTGAAAGAATGTCAATCTTGGTCTCCTTGGGGCAGAACTCCAAACTTTGGATTTATCTGATGCAAAAAAAATGGTGGAATGAGTTTAAAGATCGGTTTCATCCGCCTCATATCCCTCCTGGTGTTATTCCAAGTTTCTTGATTCCTTCAGAAAGCATCCTGAGTACATTTATTTGGCTTCACCTCCAAATTACCTATTGCATCTGTCCTCATATGCACTTTCCAAACGATCAGCTCCATCGGTCACAGAAACTTTCTGTTCTGGCTGTCCCTGGCCCATGGGGGATGTGCACCCTTCTGAATAAAACACTGCACCCACCACTGAATATCGCCCAAGAGCTCTTCAGCATAGAGACGGGGTTTTCGAGTTACAGGGGTAAGAGACTATTGGATGATTTCCTTTTCTGAACTCTGTAGGGTTTTGTGCCTTCTGTTTTGTGCAAGGAGAACCACAGCAGTAAAATCTGCCTGGTCCTATGAGACCAGTCTATTTCAGACCAAAACTTGGTGAGATGTTTTGGAAAAGGCTCCCAGAAGACATCTATCAATGGCTCTGAACTCTGATTGCACCTCAGCTCTGGGCCTGTCCTCAAGGACAATAAACAATAGATGACGGGACACTTGCATTAAATATCTATGTGATTTAAACAATCTATAGCGAGGACATGGGGGGAAAGAGAGAAGGGGTGAAATGGGATGTGTATTGGCCCTCACTGAAAATCTTAATGTGAAAATTAGATTGGGGAGCCCTTCTCAGCCACCATTTAAGTCCAGCCATTGCCAGCAGACTGCCCACACGGTACGTGGTGCTGTCCTCCACCGACATATAGTACTATGGTCTGTAGTGTGGAAAATGCCCAAGTTTCACATCATGCACATATACATTGACTCACATACATCAGCTTAGCACCAAGGAGATGAGAGCTCCTGTGAGGTTCTGTTGACAGGATGATGAGGCTGGAAAAAACAGACTTGCTGGAGGGTGAAGTTGAGATGAATTTACAGGTCTGTGGTGAAGCCTCTGTGTTTCTCAGCTGACTCAAACCACACTGATAGCTTCCTATTTTCTTGATAATTAAGTTGGTCTTAATGTAGTTAAAAAAAAAAAAAAAAAAGAGGGTATGGGGAAATGGGCAATCACTTTAAATTCACATCTCCATACGCACCCTTTTGCCACTGTCATAAACATATTACAGGTTCAATTTTCCTGGGGAAAAACCTCACTATTGTCTGCATTGCTTGTTAAATCTAGGTCAAGAATGAAAGTTTTAAGTGACTGAGAAAAAACAGCTGGTGATTTTTCAAGCAGTTAATCGAAATCTGGTTAATTGTTTCTATTGCGCTCAGGGAGGGAAATAGATAAAATGAGAAGCAAACTACATGGTAGCGTTGCTAAACCTTTTCTTCATCTGTCTAAAGTGATACAAGGGAAAGAATTCTGAACTGAAGAGTTTGCAACAGGTTTATGAGATTTTATATGGAGGATGCACTTGAAGTTACAGTATTTATTCAACAAACTTCAGTGCTGTTATTCTGCTTTTAAATTGGTATAAATGAAAACATCACCCTAATGTGTGCATTTTCTACAACTGCCTTGGGATTTAAATGGTCCGTTGTAACAGGCTAAGACCTTCTGTAACATTAATTCCACTTACATTATTGGGAAAATGGCATGCTTTTAAATCTGGTTTGTTTCTGCATATACAGAGTCCTTGTATACCTCTTTCAATTTAAAAAAAAAAAAAAAAAAAAAAAAACACACAAACCAACATTGTTTTGCCTTGAATTTGCAGAGTTAACCTCGCAGAGAGGTTAACGTATCTTGCTTGATGCATCGCGGTGTTCACAACAGGTCCAGGGCACAAAGCTTTTACAGGGCACAAGGCAGAGCCTGTAGGTGTTCTGCTTCGTGATACTGCAGAAGGAAGGGAGGGAGGAAGAACCATTCCTTTAAACTTTTGGAGGAATTTCATTTAATTTCATTTAAGAAAAAACATCTGTCTGTATAGTGAAGACGCCTAATGACTTTTTGCTGTATTTCTGTCTTAATGCTGGTATAAAATCAATTGAAGACAATGCAGTCTACAACTCAGTCTGTGGAAGATTTAGATCTTTGTACTCTGAAATATAGGATTTCTGGGCCATTTTCTTGGCTTTGGCGTTTGCTTAGGTTTCTTAATATTACTTTACAAGCACCCATAAGTCTTGACTTGGATTAAAACATCGTGTCAGAGGAATCTGGCTGTGTTATCTTTTCCTTTTGATGGTCCTAGCTGATCAAGGGAATTTAAATACTTTGGTGGCTCTGGACCTAAGCTCAGGACCTTGTCTGCATTAAGGAAAGGAATGCGGAATTTGCCTATACGATCATAGCTCATGGCAAAAATTACGTTGGTCTTGGAAGACTTTATGCTCTTTCATTTATTGTTGTGTGCACTCTCTGTTTAAAGTGCAAGTAATAGTTAGATAATGTGTAACAAAATTTTTCAAAGACACCTGACATTAAGCCGTGCTCTAGCTTTGTCAATATTGCGTGGAAAGATTGTGAATTTGGAAATAATAGACACTACATTTGATAGCTTTCCTTTCACCAGCTGCTTTATGTGTTTTCTCAGAACACCTTGTCATATACTAAGTTAGAATAAACCAAGAAGTCTGGATAAATATTTGGGATACCAGTTCTTAGTTGTATGATTACTTAGGTTGTCTATTTGTTAATGCCAACTTCAGTTTGAGAATAGATGATACTGAGAAAACAAAACAAAACAAAACAAAAAAACCAAACATAATGAACTCTTTGTTGTAACTACAATGGGATTTTTCTAAGAGCAATTAAAAAGAATTCTGACCTTAAAGCAATAATATAGTTTTCTTTGTATCATAAACTTGGAAAGATTTAAATTAAGATAATTCATAACTTGAATTAGATTATTCACAACTCATACCACAACTGTATCTCATCATCTCCATCATATGGATGTGTTTTTCCCATTAAAAATAAAAAGGAAAATACATTAAAGATAAACTTCTAACACAAGTAAGGATGGAAGAGAATGTGACAGCAACCTCTCTCGCTGCTATTTGCCAACTGATTTTATTTAAATCCAAATTCTTCAGTTATTGAGGGCAGCATCCCTGGGGAATGGAAGCCAGTCTTTGACAGACGCTGGAAACGGCCAACGAGGGCTAAAAGTTGCACTTGCTCTGTGGGAGCAGAGGATGACAAAGGAAGTAACCAAGGTTCGGTCCTACCAGCTCTGATCATTGCCTGCTTGACCCAGGAAAGCGTGTGCTTGTCTTTAAGCAGGTGACTAATCCCACCAATATCCACTCTTTTCCTCGGCACAATGATGCAAATAAATGCAGACTTGTTAAATCCTGCAGTCTCCTTTCTCTGTGCTCCAAATATATAAGCTCTGGGCATTGTTTTCAATTTGTGTCTATAAAACTTTTTTTAAAAAAAAACCCAAACATTAGCAATTTTTCTGTTTATTATAACTCAAAGCCAACTTTATTACGTCTTTTTTTTTGTCATAAAATCTAGTATGTAAAAGTCTAACTTGGAGGGCAGGGGGAGTAAGAATTTGTGCTCAAATTTATGATCTGATTTTTAGAGAGACTATAAGAGTCTGAAAGAAATGTAAATAATTCAAGTTACCTGTCCTAAGTTATACAATATTGAAAATACTCCTTGACATAAGGAATATCCCTAAGAAGCTGCTGATTGTAGGATTTTGGGACTAACTCTGACTGGGGTTTTGTAAAAGGTGCACTGTTGAGAATAGCTGTTCTTAAATCTCTGCACAGAAGGTATCAGCATTTTCTATTGCGCATGGATTTTTTTGGTGCTAACAAGGTACAAACAGTTACATTCAGTAATTAAAACAAAACCCACTCACTCTTCCTGTAAACCATAGCAGGGAAAATTTTTAAAGTGAAGCAACTCTTTTGGTTAGGAGTTGGAGGAAAATAGACAACTAAATTAGACTATTGGCCTATCTTTTTGATAAGTAAAGTTAGATAAAATTAATTCTCCTATTTCCCTCATTCCCCCACCTCCCATTCTTCCCCGGTCACAGATTGTTTTATACGCTGTTTTCAATTTCTTCTTATAGCAATATTCTCTGTGCATATAGCGTTCTCCTTTGTTATGGTAATTTTATATTATATCTCCAAAAGGATGTGGAAAGTGGATTGGTATAATCTAAAAATTCCAATCAGGAAACAGGATGAAATCATTTTCATTGTCGCCAACAAAGTCATTGCGCTGCATCACCAATTTTTAATGAGAATAGTAAGGAATAATATCAGTTAATATTCAACAAATCTCACTCAGCAATTTTTGACCATCACAAAAGCTTTTCACTTCAAAAACTACAATTTTGGAAGTGAGAGTCATGTCACAGTCTTTATATATATATGTATATGGGTTAGAAAAGTGTAGCATAGAATAAGTACGCTCCTTAAGAATGTTGTCATATAACATATAGCTGTCATATAACAAGACAACTCCAAACTTACCAAAAATTAGCCATCAAAACAGTTTTTCAACATATTTCTCCCTTGTAAATAAGACATATATATATATTTTTTCTCCAACTAGGCACTTTACGCTACAGTGGCTCCTTTAAAATCTCGGGCCAACACTGAAGGTTTTCCATGAAGCATGTAAGTGCTTGCACATTTGTGAAACACGTATGGATAGCATTTCAATGAAATCCAAATAACCCCATTATTTTACATGTGCAAAAAATAGTCTGACCGGGCTGCCAGTCTGTTTGCTATATTTAACAATTAGTTTAATACACAGGCTCCTTGAGGACAAAAGACAGAAGGGCTGCCAATTTTCTGTATGGTTGGTAGATCACTCATAGCCTCGGGCTAATGAGCTGTAGTTTATTTCCCTGACCCCTTCCTGAAACGCCTGTGAGGGTGTTTGAAGTGTGGTTCTAGGGGTGCTATCATCCATCCTGATTTCACGTTTCTAATTAGGCTGAATGTATTCTAATCAAAATGTAGAAAATATAAAAATGCTCTGGTAAGAGTAGAGTGATAACGATGCTCTTCGCTGGCAACGTGATAAAAAATAAAGCCAGGAAGGGCAACAGTGAAAATGCAGCCGTGTTTATGGGATAGATTTCCAGGAGAGCCCAGCACCAAAGAGTTCCAGTTTAACTGCCTAATGACATGGATACATTTTCAGAAGGTATCAACGTCACTAACAATTTTACTCAAATATTTTAAAGGGAAGAGAGTTCATCTGAAACTTTGACCCTAGTTGTGTGAATCCCTTTTTGAAGTCTAACCTGAGAAAATTTACATACCACATTTACAGAGCTCTCGTAAAACGTATATACAAATACAAATAAAACAGCCCCAGACATTTTTCCTGGTGTTAACAAATGACAGCCCCCTGGCCCATGGGAGCGTGGTTATATCTTGGCCCCGATTCTCCAAGGAACTGAGCTGGGACCACAGCGATCATCGGTTCATGGTGGGGTGTCTCTGCCACTCACACGTGCACGCCCCCAGCAAGAGCACGTGGAGTGTGATTTATCAAGAAAATAGGAAATATTTCGGATACAATGTGAGGGGATGAGGAAGCGGAAGGGAGGCAGTGACAGACGTGGAGGTGAGTAAGCCCCAGAAAGAGAAGGACAAGGGAAGGCTTTGGGGTGGGCTTCACGCGCTTGGGCAGTATTTTCAAATATGGATCAAAGAGGCTCCAGGGAGCACAGGAAGGGAGGGGAAGTGAGAACTGGATGGGGAAACTCTTGGCCAAAAAAAAAAAAAAATAAATAAACAAAGAAAAAAAGGT
>JAOTQQ010000012.1:123156628-123172871 GCA_026546715.1 Gallinago undulata
GGGGAAACTCTTGGCCAAAAAAAAAAAAAAGAAAGAAAGAAAGAAACAATGGTGCTGTATAATTAAATTTGAAAATTTGAATAGTTATATAACATCCCCAAAAATTTCTTGGCGTTCAGGATTTTTGAAGAAGTGCTGATTACTGCTTACACTGGGATTCTTCGCAGTAAATTCCAGATTGACCAGTGCTAATGTGAAATGGGGCTCAAAACACAGATTGACTTTTTTTCTTTTTTAATGGGAAAAAACAATCTACCTGCTACAAATAAACTGACTTTCTGCCTGATATTATTTCTTGATCAGTAAATAGAATATTCAGCGGTGAGTATGATTATCACCATAGCCTGTCAAAACGTAACTAAGAATGGAATGTGAAACGTACAGAGCATCACTGAGGATCCTCCCAGTCCTAAATCCCTCTTTTCATTCTCCCTTCCTTTTCTACCCTCTTCCCTCCCTATAACCTTTGTTATAACCCTCTGTTTCTCCTTTCCCTTTTTCTCCAGTCTCCTCGTAATTTTCCTTTCATCTGCTCTGCTTCTCCCATCATTTCTCCCTCCGTTCAGCTTCGCAGCCGAGGTTTGCGAAGGTGGTTACTATTTTGCTTTTGCATCTGCTCCAAAAGGAATTTCATTTAAGCTTGAAGCAAATGCTGCCCATTGGCCTATAATTCACTTGCCAAAAAAAAAGGACATTTTTAAGAGCCTGGCAGGCTGAAATACAGCTTTTGATTCACAGGGAGGGTGGTGATTGACTCCTAGTCCTCCCCTCCCAGCCTTAGAATTGAGTGTAGATGAATGCAGCCCGGCTTGTTTTGTTCCTGAAATAAGTTCCTACAATGGCACTTGCACCCTGGGACACTTGTTCCCTGGAGGACAGCCCGGCTTTACAGCTCGCCAGGTTCAGTGGTGTCGATTCTGCCACATCTGCACTATTTTCAAAGGGTCTGAAGCCTGAACTACTTGAGGAGACCTGAAGGAAGCAGCCCCTGCGCTTGGCCATGGTGTCACGGCGGTGACACGCGCTGGGTACCTGCCGAGTTCAACCTTGTGAGAACTGACACTCTGATTCTTGAAATGGGCCTTTTGACTGCTTTAAGCCTCCGAGTTGTTAATGGACGTGTTTCTTCCCCAGCAGAAGTGAACAAACCTCCCTGTTTAACCTCTGTCTCCGCTGCGACCGGCGGTGCCGCGCGGGACGCGGGGCTGTGCGCTGGTGGAGGAGCAGCGCTTCCCATCCACGGGAACTTAGATGTTGGACTTTGTCTGGGGAAAAAAGCTGTCCCGGGAGCTACAAAAGCAGGAGAAGAATGGTTTCATAGAATACACTAGCTCCCAGAGTAGGAGTTTCAAATTCTTGCCAACAGGGGAAAAAAGGGATAGTTTTATGCATCTGAACTTACGTCAGCTGGATAAAATGGTTTTGAGGGACAATCACACACTCCCACAGACAGGAGGACATTAAATGCCAGTGATATGTAAAATCCCTTTTTTATCAAAGGGCTTCCATGCAGCACGTGTGTTATCATCCTCAATTAGACCAGTGGTCCATTCATTCCGTTCCTGATTCCCCCAGCGTGACCAGTAGCAGATGCCTCCAAGGGGTTCTGTTCTAGAAGCGCAACTTAAAAAGGCTGGGGAGAACGGCTTACAGAGAAAACATTTTTTCAGCTCTCCTTCCTGTCAGAGGTTAGCTTATTCTGTGTCAAGTTACTTGTTAAGACTTTTAATAATGTCATTTGAATGGGACAAATTTTGCGGAACATCCTGGGCACATTGTTTCAATTAGGTACTCTATAAAATTCAGGAGCAGGGAGACACCGGCACTTCCACACCAACGCGCTGGATTGATGCTTTTGTTTAACGCTGCCTGGAGAAGGATGCTGCTGATTTTGCAAAGCTATTTTTGGGTCTGTTGTTACTGCATAGTTTTACTGTGCTTGAGAATACACCGGCAGACTCTGAGGAGAATTTTTGCGCTGTATTGTGCACGTGAAGTTAGTTGGAAACCGATTTCTTTTTTTCCGCACGGCGATTTAACAGGATGAAATGATTTTAAGATGCTTGATGTCAACCAGAAACATAAACTCCACTCCTAGGCCACACACCAGCACCCAAACAAGTAGCTGTGGCTTCTGCGGTCCCGCCTGTGAGCTTTTACAATCAAATCTTTTCCTCTCAAGTTTATTCCGATCTTTCAGCTATTATGGATGTGCCGTGTGACACTTTTACTTGTGACCTATTAGTCTCAGACTAATAATACTTGTTCTTGCTGTAGGATTGCTAGTTCCCAATAGCTAAAACTTATGTATGTATTTGATGATAAATATTGAAATTGTGGTAAGAATTATGTGAGACGGTTCCTTGCATCAACTTTGTTTAACTTAAGTGAATATATGTCTGGTTCTATAATCCTTAAAATAATCCATAAAGCTAGTGTTTTGTTTTCTTTATCAAATAAGTTAATTGAGGACGAACACAATCCTTTTACTGGTGAATAGGAATCATCAGTACTTTGTATCAAAGTTAGCGATGATATTGAACTGCAAGCCCATGGAAATATTCTGAATACTCGTAGATCTTTTCTTGTAGTTCGGGGCAATCTTTTCTGTCATTAATTCACTTTGGAAGCACAGAGTCTGCTGCACGCCTGATGGTCACGTGTGGGCCTGGAAACCCTGGGAACATGAGGACTAATGAAGGTGGGACCATGGCGGGCACTGGCCCCACAGGCTTTTAGTTCTATAAAACGGGCTGGTGGTTGGTGAAGGAGCCGGGTGCCTGGAAAGTGACCTGTGGTGACATTGAGAAAACAGGCACCCCTAAGAGCATCTGCCACCAGCAGAGCTTCTGAACAGTAAATGATTTGTCTAAGAAGAAATAATTTGTCAAAGACCTCTTCCACTGTAAAAATACCATTTTGTCTGTTTCTTTTATGCTTCCTTAACAATCAAGGACACCACACTCAGTACACAATATTCAAACAATTCTGAGGTGCTATAATTGCTTTTTATCATTCTCACGTGTACTTTTGTACAGGACTTTTGTCCATGGTCAGACATGCCCACCAACCACCCAGATGCGTGGAGAGATAACAGGTGACCTAACTCTCAAATCAACCTACTTCATGTAGAATGTTTTAAGCAAACTGGTAAAGGAGAAATATTCTTCTGAATTCTCTTCAACCCATTTTACCAGTTCCCTGAACAAACGGATGGTGACACTGTTAAAATCACACAAGCTTTTGAGTTCGAATGCCCCCACCAGAACATAGCCACAAACTGAGAACTCTATAAAATTCTGTAGGTCTTTCTAACCATTTCTCAAAATAAGTGTAACTGTGCATAACTGTGTAATTTAATTACTTTAAATTCTGGTGCCTGATCCTTCTTTCCTAATAGATGACTACAGACATCCTGGACCCTTTCAAAATAGCTCTGGTAAACTGCCCTTACGTTCTCACAGTAACTAATTAACAAACAGCCTGAAGCAAACTTTATTTGCTGTGTTGCTTCCACAGCTGTAATCTAGTTCTTATTAAAAATTTGTACTCATAATGGAAATCTGAAAACTAGACTCTGATGATAGACTTCATTTCACATCTGTGGGAATCTGCAGGATTTCTAGGGGAAGAAGCATTAAGCACAGACACACTCACCCGTGCACTACCCTCGGGCCAATTGGAAAATGGAATGTTTTAATCAGGCTTTGAAAAACTGCTTGCAAATGTCTAGCCCAAAAGGGAAAGAAAAGAAAAAAAAAAAAAAACAAAAAAAACAAACCCTAGAAATCTTCTGCCTCAGCATCTCACACAACTACCAGGTAAAACGACGCACTCAGGTGTCTCCCAAAACACAGCAGTGACAGAGAGATACCACTGATGCTGTGCAAAGCCCAGCTGTGATAAATAGATATAAGCTATCCAGGACAAAAGTACACGTGGGAATGATAAAAAATAATAAATAACACCTCAGAATTGTTTGAATATTTTCTACTGGGTGTGGCTTCCTTGATTGCTAAAACAGAATAAAAGAAATGGACCAAAATGTTAATTTTGAAAATAAGGGTTAGAGTGGAAGAGGCCTTTGATACCTATCAGACACTTAAATGATTTACTTTCTGGTGGTAAGGATCTAGAGAGGCATGGTCCTCATCTAACCTGAGCATGCCCCTGCTCAGATGTCCCCAGCCTGGGTGGTTCAGGGAGGGCTAGTGGTTGTCTCCAGAGCCCTGAAGCAAAGTGACCGGTCACGGCCACAGCCCATGGTGGCCAGAAGCCAGCTCTCGCAGATGCTCGTTAACCCCAGGTGTGTCATCGTGTGAAGCATCGTCGTTAAGCTGTGCACATGGAATATAATACACGTGTGTGGGAGAACATGTGTCTCCATGGGTTCTGAGTGGGAAATGAGTGTTGAGGCCCACAAAGGACGAGTGGCTTGTTCTAAGGACTCAGCCAAAAATGGGAACTTGAACATCTGCCATAGTGCTGTATAACTGTCACGCAAATTTCTCAAATAGTCCTGAATATACTAGATGGCACCACAGACCTGTGTTCGGGCAGGGAGCTGGACACTGTAAATTGAGATATCTACAATCAGACGGTGAATCCCACTTTTAGATCTTCTACAGGAGGCTTGTGCCATTCTGAAACAACACCTCGCAACCGTCTACAAGGTCTTGCCACAGTGGAGATCACACTGTACCTGTACTTAAGAGAAGGAAAGGAACCCACAAACAACTAGAGGTTCTTAACTATATATGACCTAGATGGATAAGCTCTCATCAGAGTCAAAAGAGGCCTAGCCAGCCAACAGGATTTGGAGAACTATTCAGAAATAAAATAGGCATTTCAGATTATACATCTGAGTGATTCTCCAGATTTCTCTGACTGTATTGACGAGGTCTCCATGGCTTCTGTGGGGATCTCGGATACATAACTCACAGGCAGACCCCACACCTAGGTTTCTATAGTTTAGGTCTGACTCCGACCACAAATATCCCCGTGTGCAGACGATAATTTCTCAGGACATGCCCAGTGTACATTATCATCTCCAAGGTGGCAAATGGCAAATAACAGCTAAATGGAAAAAAATGGCTTTTCTTCAGGTAAGTAAATATTAATTGAGGGTGAATGTTTGAATCTGAGTGACCTTCAAAGACTTTTGTCTTGAAGATTTGTAGTGACCCCCTGGGTTTACACCTTCCTCCCAGCACAGCACCTCTAAAAACAGGGTGTGTTAATAGCAAGACCTTGTTGTGAAGTATCTGCCTGCATCTCCACTCAACTATGAAAAAGTGTACAAAACAGAATTAACCTAAGTGCTAGATCTGCCAAGATTCTTCTCCTTCATTTATAACCACCCCTCCTGCAAAATCTGCAACCGTAAAAAGCCAGAACCCTGGATGACCTGAGGGTGACCAAGAGAGGCACAAGGTAACAAGGAGCATCTCCACCAACCTCCATGGACAGGCCTGTACCACAGTGGCCTCTGGGGGAAGAAATGTGTCCTCATCACCTCTGTAGGCCAGGTCAAGCTGTCTTTCTGGAGGTAGGGTGGGCAGCTCGCTTGCACCTGGGAGAGGTGGGGGCTGTAACAGCTGTTTTCAAATAAAGCTGAGTAACCTTGGAAAGGCTGGCCTGATTGCTGAATTTGTCTTGGATTGGCATTAGTCTTGTACAAACTTCCCAGTCCAGGCACTACAATCTCATTGCTGATTCAGTTCTGGGGGGAAAAAAAAAAACAAAACAAAACCAAAACCAAAACCAAACAAAAAACAACAAAGCAAAAAACAAAACAAACAAACAAAAACCAAAATAACAATCACTTCTGTATTTCAAGCAAGAAATAGCAATCATTTAAACCTTCTCTATGTTCACTAAGCTCACTGACTTCCCTTTCTGTTGTCATATTAGTGGGGAAGTGATTTTGGATTTCCTTGAGGGGCTGAATACAGGCAGTGGGGTTCTAGAGTCCCCTGGAGAAGGGGGACTGCAATTATTTTTCCCAGCAGTGCTCCAGGAGTACATTAGAACTGGATTATTTTTTTTCTGCCAGTGACAAAATGACACCTGTGCTCAGGCTCTTTTCCTCCCAGAGCAGATACATACAATTCTGCAAGAAATTAAGCAATAGTTGGAGTCTAGGTAGCAGGAAATTCTTCTTTCTGAATTCAGTATTTAAAAAATTTCAAAATTATAACAGTAGTCAAAAGTTAGAAATAGTCCTCTTAGCTTGGGTGTTCTCAACCAACCTGTGGCATCATGCAAGTTTTCATTGCAAAACACTGACTTTTACCTCGGATGAGAGGATCAGAACTGAGTGAGCTTCACGGGAGTAGGAAGATTTTCCAAGTGGCAGATTTACATACTCTTGTCTTTTTTTTTTCTTTTTTTTTTAAACAGTTTCTGTGTAAATTTTTGGAAACTCCAGACGCTTTGACGTAGCTTCTGCAAAATGGATCTATTTGTGCAGTATTGAGGAGTGTTAACCTCCCCCTCAGGAAATGAGGCTCAAATAATTTGTGACCAAATGTGTTTTCAGAAAGCTAGTGACTTATACTAATAACTGATTATCTAGAACTTCACCTGCTCCGTGGTTACATACGGTACGAAGATTTTGATGTTATCTATTCATGCTCCTGGAACTTTGATTTATCCCTCTGTTTTCTGATACAGATATGTATGGTTGCTGGCATTCAGATGGCTTCTCCAAACAAAAATGAAGGTAAGGTGTCTAAAATTTATATATTGTAAGGACACTAGGAACCATTACAACAGTCTAGCTTGATCAATTTGTAGTTTATCTATATGATCTCCATGCATCTTTTGATACCATTGGTCACAAGTAATTATTGCTTTACTTTGAGGTTTCTGCTGTAGTGTCTCTTGGCTGGATCTTCTGCTTTTTATAATGCCCAGAAATAAAATTCTAAGTAGCTGATACGACTTATTTCCAGTTGAACAATGCAGTCAGATGTTACTGCATATTTCTTTTTCTTAAAGATAAAATAATAAATGTATAAACAATAGAAAATGAAAACCCTGAAACAATGTTGATCCAATGCTTCCACTTATCTCATCAGAAGTTGTTTTCGACCATCATCTTTATTCGCCTGGTGCTTAATTGCAGAGTGCATTTGATTGAGTAGGTTTTGTTTTTCCACCACAGGCATCTACTCTGGGTTAGGGACGGGACTCTTCCCAAGCATCTTGTCTGGCTTCGTTGATAGAGAAGCTTCTGCACGCAAGGATCTGCCTGTGGAGTTGATAAGCGAGCTGCTGATGAGCTACCTTTTCTTCCCAAGAGCAATTTTCCCTTGAATGGTTGTTGATTATGAAGAATATCCTCTCCCTCGTGTCACTCAGATAAAGACCTTGTGCAAATAATTCTTTAGAACTAGGTTCCAAGTACTGTGTATTTAGCAAAAAAAGTTGCATTTACCACATCCCCATGCACAACACATTGTACTGCTTCATCTAGCTGCTTTTCTCTTCCTGACAGTGGCTTATTCAGTGCTACCTTTTTAAAGTAAGTAAATCCAATAAAACCTTTGAAAAAACATCTAGCGCTGTTTTGTTGCTCCATTAAGTATTAGGCATTCATGCTGAATACCCTGAAATAATTGTAGCCAAAGCACTATTGCTTCATAAATTATAGCTCGGATTCATAGGGTGAGGGCAATGTCTAAAGAATGATCAATTTTTTAACGTTCCTTATAGAGAAATTTGTTAGAGTTTGACTTATTTGGCTACTTTAACAAATGAGCTCAGCAGTATTGGATTCTGAGTGCGAGTATTTCTGCATTTGGACACTGAACACTCCTCTAGGTACAAAGTTGTAATTACATCAAACTGAGTGGGAGGAAACTTTTTGTGCCACTCATGTCTTATTAGAACACTCTGTGAAAATACCTCGTGAAATTTGTTTGCTGTAAGTACCACTTACTTTTAATACAGAAACACATTGAGTCTTGCACTCAAATAATAAAAAAAAAAGTACTGATGATCCTTCTTGTCTTTCAAGAGCTCTTTAGTTTTCAAAAATTGTCTGGTCCTGAACTGAAACATGAAATCAAAATCTTGAACATTATAAATCTGCAAAGGAGTAGGAAGCAGTTTTAGATAATTCTGAAAAAAAAATATATATTTCTATTGGATTTGTATAATTCATTTGCTTTGTCATTATATTCAGTTATTTTAATGAAATGTTATTTTTTTGCACAATCACTGCTTAGGTTTTGTTAAAACAGAAGCCTCTACCATGCAAAAACACTCCTATTTTCTGTCTTTTAAACAGTGTTGAGTCTAACATCTACCTACCAGGGATCTGCATTTTCTTAGCACTTTTCTAAAAGCAGCACACATTCAGCTGATAACCTCCTGAGCAGACTGAATAGATACATCCATTCAGCCGTCTGCGAACTGCGGAATATTGTCTGCTGGAGTGCATGGGTTCAAATTAATCCCTGCGTTTCAAGGTCTTTCCTGGACCATGTGTCCCTGGCGCTGCCCTCACCGCTCTCTTCCCACCGCCCCCTCTCTCCATCTGGCCCTGACGTGTCACCTCCTCCTCCCCACCGCGCTGTCTCCTGGCCTTCTCCATGGCCTCCACCCATGGGGCGCACCGTTTCCTTCCATTTGCCCCCCACCTCGGTGACGAGGGTCCCCCCCAGCGCGGCGCCGGCAGAGACGTGCCCCACGCTCAGACCCCTCGCGGTGGGTTTGTTGGGATTTATCCTTCTTGCACCACCCATTGATCCTCCATGGTGACATCGCTCCACAATCTTTGCTGGAGGTTGGGGAGACCTGTGTTCAGCCTGCAGGACTGGCCCAGATTATGGGGTTTGTGTCAATTTAAGTAATCCATCAATAAAATAAAAAAAAAACCACCTGTATTTCTGTTTCAGTTATGAAGATGGATAAGAGGGAATCCTGAAAATGAGTTGTTAACTCACATACAAACTAGGGATTCATGGAACTGCCCGAGCATGTCTACCCTTCAGGCACTTTTGCAAATATTTCTGCATCTTCTGTGTTTGCCATCGACAGCACTGTGACCTCCTGAGTGTCCCAGGCAGACACCACTCCGTGTAAAGACACCTTTTAGGCCCAGCTGCCAGGGAAGCTCGTGGCACCACGGGCCCTTTGGAAATTTTCCTTCCCTGCAGGGACTGGAAAAGTACTTTAGAGCAGCTGTGGGAAAGGGCTTTGGGGAGGTGCTGGTTTATGTCCCGTGTCCCATCCCGTGGCGCGGGAGAGGGATGGGCACATCCCTCCTGGAGGAGGACTGGAGCAGACCCAGGCTCAGAAGCACCTCTGGCCGAAGCCGGGGTGAGCTCCCCATCTAGAGCAGGTCTCTTGGCAGGGGAGGAGATCGGTGGCTTTGGATATTAAATCATTTTATATCAAACTGGTGGAACTGGGTTTGATATAAATACAGCTCACAACCAGCTACGGAGCTGTGTTACCCCATTCGTGTGCTGTGCTGGAGCAGCACAGAAGAGTTGGTGATAAATTATAGCACACCCACTCCAGACAGAGGCTTTGCCTTTTATGGGTTGTGGGAAATCTGGGGATTTTGACTAAAATAACCACAGGAAAGCACGTGTCTCATTCATTTACAAACTAAATGCAAATTGGCTCCTGTGTTGGTGTAAAAGTAGTAGGTGACACTACATGGGGTCTTCTGCCAGTCGGGGTTCAAATGAGGGATCCTTTTTCCCCACAAAGCTGTTTTTAAAACAAAAGAGCTATGATGTTCTAACTGTAAAATATGAGCCCCTAACATTAAAAATCCAAAATTAGTAATGTGCAAATTTGAAATATCTGTACAATTAAAGAATAAAATAGAGAAAGCAAATCCAAATGTGAGAAAGGGAAGGAGAGAGGGAGAACGTGAGAGGTGATTTTCTTTGTATTACAAAAGCATGCAGAAAAAAGAATCAAAATATTTGATAATTAGTATGAAAGGTATTTGGCTACTGGCATTTTCTTTGTAATGTTTTATGTATGAAAATAGTTTTATAAATAAAATGCTACAGGCTTTTGTTCAAATTGATATTATGTAGATTGCGGCGGTACTGAATGTCCAGCAGCAGAGAAAAAATAACGATGAACAGAGACATCTCGGCATGAATTGCATGTACAGCCTGGTTTTACAGCCAGCCCTTGCTGGAGAGACCGTGCAGCACGGCAGACACCGCACACAGGTACCATGGCGAGGATTAAAAAAATATAAGAATGGGTTTATTATTTTCTGCGAGACATCCTCTGTTTTTATAGGCTGGTTCATTTAGACTCTGCTGTGAAATACCTTAAAAGGTAACAGGGTATTCTGACTACAGCGGTAATTTATTACACCAGTTAATCTTGTAAAATTGCCCTCTGGATGTAATAATTTGTTATTCTTTTATTAGGCCTTCTTCTGCATACCATGTTTATCATAAAGATGTCAGCAGTGTGATGCCTAGCAACCGGTACAATGTTCCGGAGGTGTTTGCATACATTTTCCTGGGGGAGAGATCTGCCCGGTCCCTGCCTGGGAGAGCTGTCAGCGCATCCTGATGTACGAGGGATCAAAGGAGTCCCTGCTGCAGCCTCCAGTCAGCTGGAGTCACGGCCTGAAAGCGCTGACTGGGGCATCGCTCCGCGGCGTTAGAAAATGTGTCAATTATCAGATGGACTGCCTAAGGGGATCGCCTGGGTCTAGGTCATAAAACCATCAGGGCTGAGGCGGGAAAAAATTGATGAGGAAGTAAGTTGAATTAATTGATAACTAGGCAGACTGGATTGTGAAATGCAGCCCGTGCAACCTGGACCCGGACGTTTTCTCTCTTCAGCTTTCTCCCGGTGTAATCAATGAATATGGAAAGTCTCAACTGCCTCCCAGTTTTGGCCCAGTACCCCCCCAGTATACCTATGCTGGTAACATTTTATTGAATTTCTCATTATTTCATTAATTATTTCAATTACGTCAAGCAAGGCAAAGAGGTATAAAAATAAATGTAAAACCATGCTAATATTTTATAGCTATTTTCCTATTATTGCAATTCTTAATATGCTGTGCAACTGTTTGTTTGTGAATACAGTAGGGACCACTTAAATGTCTAGCCTGAGGCCCGATTCATGAAAGCTTTATGCACCATTTATGTAGGTATCTGTGGCGCTCACTCAGAAAAAGTAGGGAATGCAGCTTTTTTTAGCAAAGTTTATTCCTGGGTAGGACACCGCATCCTGCCACCCGGCCATTGCTCTCAGTAACAGAAACGGGAAGAACATCCAAGGTCCTCTGGGCAGTTCGGAATTTTAGGTGTAATAATTAGCAGTGATTACTTGGTTCCACCCTGTCCGTGCAGCACCCTGCCCGTGAGTTCTGTGGGCTCACCATGGCCGTCCAGGGCCACCACCAACCCACCACGGGCTACGTGCCTTGGCAGGACCCTGGGATTCGGGTGCTTGCCAGAGGGCAGGGGTCACTCGAGGGGAGGTTATAACCTAATAACTATCTGCCATCTTTAACATGTTCGTTTCTCATTAACCCAGCTCTTGTTATGGAGGTCTCCAATAAAGAGTCATAGAATCATAGAACTGTCTAGGTTGGACGGGACCTTTAAGATCATCTAATCCAACCATCAACCCAACTCTGATAAAAAAAGTCACTAAACCACATCCCTTTTGCTTGCTGCTGAAAAAGCCACTTCTTACCACACTGATAACACAAAGTCACCTCCCTGTCCAAAGGAAAATTTGAAGATAGACAAGTAAATGCATTTTTGTAACTTTTTCTCTTTGACTCTGTTGACCTCTAGCAGAAGACTTCTCCTCGTGCAGCGGTGCATGATTTTGCAGAAGGTGGATTGCTGGAACGGCCGCACTGGTGAATGCAAGACATTCTTTGTAGATGAAAGGAAAAATACAGTATAACATCACCCTTTTTGAAAATAGTCTGGGAATTACAGCCAAGAACCTCTGGCTTTTGCTTGGCTGGTTTCTCCACGCTGGAGGCAGGAGGGAGGCGAGGGCCCTGCCAAGACTTCCCGAGCAGCTACAGACAAACGCTCCTGCTCCTCTTCCTGGGAACCTTCAGGCTGCACATTCCTGGGATGGTCACATCTGAATCCACAAGAAGTTTGCAAAATCATAGACAGAAACAGCAAGAAATTGGAATATTTGTTGCATGGGAACCTCTAAATCTTCAGGGAAAACGTATTTATGAATCACATTATAACTTAATGGTTTTAAAATTCTCTAGGAGGGAAAATTCTGGAATGCATCTCCAGGAATTTTTCACTGTTAGATTTTCCAAAATATTTCTAAATGTTTCTGAATACTCTCATGGTGTCTACAGCACTCTGTCCTCTTCCCTCCAGGAAAAGTGCCGAGTACTGCACGGAACAGCCACCTATATCTCAGCAGCTTCTACGCATCAGGGTTTTAGGGAGCACAGAGCCTCTGAGCCAGAACAGCACCTTACTAACACATGGGGGATCTGGAAATTCATTTCTGAGAGAAAACTGAAATTAAATGGAGAACTGAAGTCATTGCAGGGAGAGTTTTGATTCTGGAGAAAGCCTGCTTTCCACCTGACAATCATTGTAAGAGTAAATCACAGCGGACTCTCCAGAAGCACATCTGGATTCTGAATGCAGGGGCAGCCCCGTGCAGAGACCCACACTGCTGCACAGACAGGCAGGTGCTCTCAAAACCACCTTCAGCTTCTTTTTTATTTATTTTATTTCAGGAATATTCCTTGCTGAGTCCATTGATTTGCAGTCATCAGGGCTGGACGTACCCCTCTGCCAGACGAGAGTCTGACCGAATCTGGGGTAATCCTCAAGGCAGACAGAGATGAGAGGGCATGTTCCTTGCACTCATGGCTATCTAGATGTGACTTGGAGTTTAAGAGGATCCATAAATCTAGTCATATTTGCCTTTGAATGTCTTGCTTAGGGAAATCCTGAACTGCCAATACAGGTCAACTTTACAGGGCTGTGCTTTCGGCGCTTCGTCTACCACAAAAGCTCTGCGTTGCAAAAAGTAACATGCAAGACTATCTCCTGGCTTTCTAGGAGGAAAGGGCCACCAAACCCCAGAGATATTGCTAGAAAGCAGCAGAAATGCAAGACCTTTCCTGGATGATAAAACAAAGGGATTAGGCCAGTCTTAGTAACAACTGCAAGAGGAGTAATCTGGGGTTGAGTTTCCATATACCAGCTTCTCTGGTTTGTCTACAATCATCTTATAGCTGCAAAGGTTAAATAGGAATTAGGGAATCTGGTGATATTTCTAGATGTCCCTGATTCCAGTTGTCCTTTCTCGACAGCCTTTTCTTTTTTCTCGTTTTTTGACAGTTCTGTTTCTGCTCCCCATAGGACTCAGTGAAGTAAATAGTGAAAATAAAGTTAAGGACATTCTTCAAACTTAATGAGGAATCTGTTTGAAATTAATTATAATGTTGAGTATGAAGGAAAGGGAAGATGGGAAGCTCTTGTTTGGCCTGCTTCATCCTCTACACATGATGAAATAGGCATTACTGTCTTAAGTCTATATAGACACTGGAGGTAATAACAAAATTCTCACTGATTTCAATAGTGAAGGAAAAATTCTCAAACTGTCCAAAGACTTCTGACATTTTTCAGTAAATCCGAGAAGGCCAAATGTTATACTATTGCAACTGACATTCTCTCTGCTCTTTACAATCCGAAATAATCAAGTGTTATGCTACAAAGGCAGAAATATGATGACTTCAGCCTCCAATATACGTGTCAATATGACAGAATTCTGACAAGAAATGTGGGGCAATTACCTCTTAAATATACAATAATAAAGGACAAATCCTGCTCCCTCACTCTGAGGAAGGGTCCTATGAACCTGCATCGTCCCTGGGTTCTGCACCTGGAATCACAGCCCTTTTCCAGAGCGTGACAAAACCCAGTTTGAATAAACAGACTGCTGGAGATGAAACCAAATTGTACAAAAGATTCATCTGTGTTTGCACAAAGATGTTAATTTTGTCTTCCTTCTGCCTTTTTAAGAATTTAAAAAAAAAAAAGAAGACGAAATTGGTTTGAATAAAGCTAAGTTGCAGTCTTAGTAAAACTACTAGTAAATATAGTAGCTATTTTATAAGTACTGCTGTCATTTTCTTTGACTAAAGTTACAGAAATTCTTTGAATTTTATATAGGGAACTAAATTTGTAATGGAAAATGATGTTTGATGGTGTTTAAATGCAGAGTATGTCACTGTATAAAGCATAGGGCTCTTTTAAGTTATTTTTTTTAACTTCTTGACATGTGTCACAATTTGGAATTCTGCTCTCATGGGATAAATGCCAGATTACATGGTGTAGTATTTTTATCCTCTGTACTTTCACTGTAGAAGCATACAACATCAAAGAAGAGGCAGATCACTCACATCAGCAGAAAATGGAATAGGACTATAATATGCTTGCTTTGATCTCTCCTTCTAATAATTATCTTGGCTACATGCATACATTGAAAGTAAGATTTGAATTAATAAGGCCAAGAGACCCTGGAAAATGTAAGAAGGATATCTGAATACTAACTTTGACTATCTTTAACAAGATAAACTGCAATTGAGCCTACAAAGTTGTGGATTGTTAATTTAAGGCAATAATCCTTAAATGTTATTCTTTCTTAAACTTGTCACCACTAGATTCAGCAGATGCAATTAGTCCAATTAAGACAGTATCTTCTCAAAATCTCGCTCACCTCTAGCTGGGGTGGGGTGGGTGCTATTTAGCTAGCATCCATTTGATTCCATATAAGTTTTCAAACAGGAGGGCCTACGGTAAAAATCATTAAATTTATATAAAAAAGTCATCATTACACAGTCTGTTATCATTAAAAACTATTCTAATATTGCCTTAGGAAAGATATTGCTTTTGATATGGAAAGTAAATCAAATCATCCACATCCACATAGGACTTATACAGAGGCAAGAAGCATATTGCATGCCTGGTCAGTCATTTTTTACATTTTTTAACCAGTGTTTATTGCTATATTGTGGTTTAGGAATCCTATTTCTGCCCGATGTGAGTAGAAATTATAACATAAAGAGGACAGTTGTGCATGGAAGCCTCGTATGGTTAATACTGGCTGGAAAGGGGGAAACCTACTGCAGTTTGAAGGTCCCAGAGAACGAAAATATGTCATTTTTCTGCTTTGTTTCTGACACGTGTGAGTTAAACCAGTCGTTGGGTAGAGAGCAACTTGCTCCCCGACGCAGATGTTGCAACTCGAAATTATTATTTGATAAATCTTGGCTGAGCTACTAAGCATCATGCTAATGCAGTGCCCCGTAGCGTACAAAGGGATGCATAATGCGCTGGCCGGGCTGACTCAAGCACAGTATGAATTAAACAAATGAGAGTGAGCACGTCTGTAGGTAATATACCAAACGCCAGTTCCAAAAAGCCACTTGAACAAAGGCAGTCTGTCAAAACAGCAGAGGCTGCTGTTGTCCTCAAAATCCCAGTCAAAGGTTAAGAATGTTCTTTTTAAAGGGGGTTATCTGGGCATTCCTGTGATAGATCAACATGCAGGAGGAAGGGCTTTGAAGAAATGCTCTCTCAGCTGAAAACGGGGCAGGCTTTTCTCATCTGCTGAACTTACCTGGGAGTTGCAAGAGAAAAGGTTTGATTCAGCGAGGATGTTACCACGGGCTTTGTTAAGTTGTTCTGAGTCCAGCACTCCTAATTGAAGCCCGAGCACCGCTAAACACTCGTCACCTGGTGATGGCCCCGCGTCAGGAGGAGAAACAAAAGGGAAGAAGTGTTTGTGAGCAGGCGTGGGTGCCACCAGGACAAACGTCTCCACAGAGAGCACTTATAGACACCCTGATATTGGCAGGAGAGCTCCATGTCCCTCGGCAGTCACAACTGGCCTCCTGCCCCGAGGTTCCTCTACCCTCAGGAGCTCCTGAGCTCCCACGCTCGCCAACCACAATCCAGAAGCCTGTTTTTCCTTCCCAACTCGCCAAGTTCCTTGCTAGTTTTTGGGGTGGGAGAGCAGGTCACCGGAGCCGAGGCAGGGGCTGGGAGGGTGTCCCACGTAAGCACAGCCTGTTCCCAGCGGCTGGGAGGGACGGCCGTCCTCCAGCTCCAGCGGGTCCAGCCCCGTGTGCGGGGATCATAGAATCATAGAACCATAGAATCATCTGGGCTGGAAGGGACCTCCAAAGGCCATCTAGTCCGACCCCCCCGCAGTCACAGGGACACCCCCA